>PVKS010000163.1:0-246254 GCA_004027875.1 Aplodontia rufa
AAAGTGGATGGGAGCATTCCCTCCTTTTCAATTTCTTGGAATAACTTAGTAAGGAGAGGTGTTAGTTCCTCCTCAAAAGTGTGGTAAAAGTCAGCGGAGAAGCCGTCCGGTCCTGGGCTTTTCTTCTTTGGTAGACTTTTAATTGCAGACTGGATTTCAGTGTCTGTGATTGGGCCATTTAGGACTTCAATATCCTCCTATTTAATTTAGGGATGCTGTAAGTTCTAAGAACTTTTTTCGTTCTCTGTATCTTCATTTCTCCCCAGCAGCTTGCTGCATGGCTTTAAAAGCCCATTCTGTCTTTGTAAGAAAAAATTAAAAAGCTTACGTTTCTTATAGTTCAGCTGTTCTTCTGAACTATCCTTTATGATGTTGCCTTTTCTTAAATGCATGGAAATTCTTTTGTTCCTTCAGATTTGCAAATGAAGGACTGGGCTGATTAGTGTAATTACCTAGTTGGAGTTTTCTTAGAATATCTATATGTCTGATTCCTCAAAAGCCCATCCTTCCTAATGATGGGAAATTACTAGGAAAATTGAAAGGACAAGATTAAGCTGGCTGATAGGCTGATAGGTGGGCAGAAAGCTGGCAAGGGTGGGCTTTAAGTACCAAAATATGAAAGGAAGTAAACACTTGAATGCATTTCCCTGCTGGGTTGAGCCTTTATTCCCTCTCACCCTTATCCCGTGTCCATGTGGGTTTTAAGTCACCAGGCTCCGCATCACTGTTTTCAGCATCAAGAACATGTTGAGATTTTCCTGGCCCTACTTTCCATCTGTCTCTGCCAAGAGGATTCTCCACTTTGTGTTGAAAGCTGTTACCCTTAAGTGGTCATCCTAGAGGCAAACACTTCGGCCAGTTTCCCTGTTGAGACCGGATCTGGCTTTCCCATAGCCTTTAAGTATTACTTTAGTAATCCTATGGCTACTTCTATTTCTAGGCCACTTTAATTCTGATTTGAATCCTAGGCTAGTTTTAAGTTCCTCAGCATTTTTTTGTTTTGTTTTGCTTTTTCTTTAATCAATCACATCCTTAAAACTTTCTCTAGTCTGCAGCTTTAGACTTCCAATTTTTCAGCATTACTGTGGATTTTGAAATATATATCTCTTCTGTCACTTCAAGAAATGTTGAAACACAAACTACATATATGTATTTGCTCATTATCTTGAATCAAAAAACTTACATTTTATATATCTATTATATAACCTGATTTTCATCACACACGCAGAGATACTTAACATTTTTGAGCTTTTTATCTGTAGCGTTTTTATTTCTCTTCATTACCCTAAAGGCCAAAAACTTAGTCAAAACCTGTAGGGTCTCACACATAATGATATTAGTAGTTCCCTAAATATTTCACTTTTGCTTAGTCACTCCTTCTCCAGATGATTCAGCACAAAACCCAGGACTGTACTGTGACTTTTTCGAGCTATTGGCACTTTCTCCCTATCTTCCATTAAAAACAAACTAAGTTGTATTTTATGACTTTATTATATAAAGATAAATGTAATCTAGGCTATATTCATTTTTCATATTAATTACTATTATATTAATTTTGTCTTTTTGATCTAAAATAAATAAAAATACTTTGGAGGGCCTTTACATATCCTGTGGGCTTTATATACTCTCTTTACTGTAAGTAGTATGTGTAATGAAGCAGTTGACCCTGATAATATCCTTAGTTTAATCTTCACAAAAGTTTCTTTTCTTCTTCTTTGCATGCGTGTGTGTGTGTGTGTGTATGCATGCGTGTGAAAATTGTTAACTCTCTAGTATATATCAAATGAAGCTGAATTTTCTTTAATATACTTCCCAACAGTAATTCCAATTCCATCATAACTAGTTCTAAGATATTTTTCTAGTAATACTTCCCAAGTATTGCTGTTATCCTAAGTCCTCTACCCCAGTTAACTTCCTGACCTCCTGAGCACAATTGGAATGTTATCATGGCTATCCATCTACCCCTGGTGCTGCTTGGATCTAATCCCTCTGAATTCTGCCATTACTTATCAATTCTGGAGTCATAATCTATATTCCCAGCTACTATCTTGTACAGTTGTGAAGGTTTGATGTGTCTCAGTTTTCTCAGCCATCATGAAGAAGATAATGGTTCCTAATGAAGGGATAAGGAAAAATTAACATAATGATAGTAAGGACAGTAAACAATACATACTGAGTATTCACCGTGTGCCACTCAGTCATCTAAGTACGTTGGAGAGTATATGTGTAAACAGCCTAACACCATGCCTGACACCAAGAATAAAATTCTATTATTTTCCTGCAATATTTCTTGAAAGGGAAAATAATACTTTAAAAAAGAAGATTTTCTGGATAACATCATGGGAATTGCTCTGTCCTCTGTCTCCTGTTGCATGTATCATGCACATTTATGAAGGGACATTGCTTCATAAATCATCTGTGTCCCTGGTACAATTTTCCTCAGAGCCTTGCAAATTTTAGGAGTCCATTGTATAATTGTTGACCGACTGCTTCATTGATTCTCTGATTTCTTCATGTCCAGTAGCCAAAAGTCCACTCAGCTGACACGTATTGGGAGAAAGAAGTGAGGTCAGCAGCAAGGTCAGCAGCAGAGCACACTTAATGAACATTTTGGAAGTTTCCATTCATTTGCTCCACTGTTAACAACTCCTGGAGTTCTCTGCTAGAATGGAACCAGATCTGGGGTTGTGCATTTCCTTGACTGCTTTCCTACCTTCTTTGTAGTGCTGATCTATGCTACCTGAGATGGGAAGGAAGGTAAAAATTGGATTTTATGGTACAAATTACTCTTCAAATGTTAAGTTTACCATCAAAATCCCTGAACCTGAAGTCACAGCTGTTGAAATACTATTGTTTTTCTCAGCAAACACTGATTCTTTGCAATAATTGTCTTTGGGGCAATTATAAGTTCTTCAAGAGGTCTATCATAAACAGTTTTTTTTTCTTTTTCTTGAAAGCATTAGTGATTCATTTTCCTCTGGATATAGGAGAACTGAGAAGCAGGGCAGGGGGAAGGTCATAGGAAGAAGGCCCTGTGAGAAGGGGAAAGGGCTTCACAAAAGAGAAGTGAGTTTAGCAGAAGACACGCTTTGCCTGCTTCACCCTGTGGTTCTGGCAGAGGTCACATGCCTCCTTAGAGGAGAATGCAATCCAGCAGTTCTAAAACACAGGCCACAGGCCAGAAGTTCCAAACCCAAATTAGCGACTATGTACATCCCCAGATATCACACTTTCTATGACAAAAAATAAAAACAGAGTTTGTCTTCTGTAGATTTAAAACATTGAGTATTCAGATATTTTCCTCTTAATCCTTCCTACTCATAGCTATAAAATTTGATTAAATTTATCATATTTTCAATAGATTGTATAAAGAACACTATTGATTGCTCTTTGCATGATGTCCACAGCATTTCTAAAGCAGTAGATCAGATATTTCATGATATTATTTGCCTCTACTATCTCAATAGCCACAAATCCTGTCTCTACTCCCTACGTTCAAATGCCCTCTGAAGAATCTAACCACCAGAAGGTTTGTGTCAATCCAGTGAAAGGAAACAAACCCAAACACGTTCAGTGCCAAGAGCACTATATGAAGAAGATGTTACATTGTAATGACTAGAAGTAAGGCATGAGAGTCACCATAGTTTTGGTAGAATTATAGTCCCACGCTTTGCGCTAGTAAAAGTCTCACAACTTGGAACCTCAAAGATTCTAGCCCATACATGGATAAAACAATAAAAAATTTAGACTGACCTCTGAGGACCAAGTGGAAACATACTTGTAGAAACCCTGCAGTGGTGTTGGGGGTAGTGGAGGTACCAGCACCAGCTTTCTTTGAGATACTGCTAACTGTGTGGGGATGCCAAGGTGTGACTAAAGTCCATTGTTCAAGGGGCTTCTAGAAATCAGACCAGAAGAGCTGTGAATGATTATACTGTAAGTCACTGTGTTATAATCACTTAGGAAGCATACAGAAAGAGGTTATTTCCAGCTCTGATCATCAGAAATAGCTACATGGGAAGCCAGCTAAACTGGAGCTCAACTGTTATGTTATCTTAATGACTTTAGTTCTTCCAGATGGAATCGAAAGACAATTGCAACTTCTAGGGTATTCAGGGCCACTTCAGTGGATACGGTAACTCAAGGACTTTCCAGATGCATCCAAATTCCTGCCTATGTGTTAACAAATAGCTCCAGTGCCACAGGCAGCGATACGGTGCATTGGCAATCAACTTCCAATATGTCACAACTAATTGGTTTCTAGTAATAGTGAAAGTGAAGTGAATGACGTATATTAGAGCAGATTCAAGGATGCCACTAGGGAATGGATAGCATTCAGCAGTATCGCCAGGTTTCTTCTTGGCACTCTTCTTACCCCTAACTGCTCTCAGCATGGAGAAAGAGACCTTGCTGAACACAGGCACTGCTGACCACATGGCCACAGCATGATCATAGAAGTTTCCACTTCACACTGGATTGTCAAATAGAAATTCTAAAAGAGTCCATATTAAAAATAAAAGAAGAAAAAGGGAGGGGGCGGAGGAGGAGGAGGGGAGAAGGAAAAGAAAAAGAAGAAAGAAAGAAAGAAAGAAAGAAGGAAAGAAAGAAAAGAGATTATGGTAGTAATTATTGTAAGGCTTACAAAATGAATACTACCAGATAGCATTAAATTTAAAATGTCTTGCTAGAATTGTATTAATAAGAAGTAGATTTTAAATTTTTTATTCTGAATCGAACACTACTTTCAAAAGTTGCAGGGAAAAAAACAGGCCAAATGTTTTCTTTGGGTAATAAACGAAGTGTTGAAAAAGGAAAAAAAGCTCACATCAAAAACAGTGGTTTGAAAGATGGGTCCTGGTGATCCAAAGAAGCAAGGGAAGAATTTGGATCTTGCTCTGCAGTGTGGGCCTGGGAAGAGTGAAGGTTTCTGATAGAGCAGTAGTGAAGCAGGGTGAAATGAAGTGTCCAGGAAGCACCACTGTATAGTGGACATCCCAGCCCAGAAATACCACAAGAACATTTATGAAATCCCCAAGGGAAGTGTGCACTGCTGACTGAGCTGGTGGTACTAAGGAAGAAGGAAGCAAAGTCTGCAACTGTGTGGCTCCACAGGCAGAGAGTGCCAGAGAGACAATAATAAAAGTTATCACTCCTGTGGGCTTAATGTGCAAGGGCACTGTGCACCCAGGGAGACATCAGGAGAAGTGCAGAGGGCAAAGACTTCTGGATGGACTGACTTGCTTTCCAACATGTAGTTTAAACTGGACACAGCTAAGTTCCTTGAAATAATGTGACTTGGGCTCATGAACTAAGTAATAGTAGCTATGTATTTCCTGAAAACCTACTTCTTGATCAAGAAAGTTCATATTTGCTATTCCTATGGTAATATCTCCTCCGACCCCTGCTTTTATCTCATCTGTCTCTGCTTGGTTTCATTTTTCAGTGATGGCTTTCAGGAGTACTGCAAACTTCTTTAGCTTATCAAATATTATCATACGGTTTCTTGTACAGTATTAGAACCTTATGGCAGTTTATTTTCATCTTCATTCTGTGTATGTTTTAAATCTCACAATACAATGATACTGCTTTTGCATTAGTCAAATAGCCTTTGAAGATATACCAGGAATAAGAAAATAATACCTTTACATATCCACTCATATATTTACCTTTTTTCTGTGTTCTTCAATTCTTTGTATAAACTGGCATTATTTTCCATTTACTTAACAGGATTCCTTTGACATTTCTGCTGGTGATTATTTCACAACTTATAGATCTAAGAAAGTAATTTTTCTTCCTTTTTCAAGTATGCTTTTTATGGGTATAGAATTCTGTTAGTAGGATTTCTTTTTCCTGTTAGTAGTTTAAAGATATTTCTCTTCCACCTTTTGGTTGGCATTGTTTCCAACAAGAAAAATGCTATTCTTAGCTTTTTTACTCTGTACATAGTGTGTTTTTCCCTATTCAGTTTAAGATTTTAAACTATTTGATTATAGATTTCTTATTTCTTCTACTTGGAGTCCATTGCTCCAAGTTCCTAAAGTTTAGGAACTAAATCTATTGGTTTATGGTTTTCATCAAAATTGGAAAAATTTATTCCATGATTTTTTCAAATTTTTTTCTCTTCCATCTTCTACTTCCTGTCATTGAGGGACTTCAATTATACATATATTAGGTTGCTTTTAGGTCCCTCAACTCTGATGCTCTGTTCATTTGTTTTCAGTCCTCTTTCATCTGTGTTTAATTTTGGATACTTTCAATTTTTAGGCTTCAAGTAACTAATCACTTCTTATACAGGATCTAATTTGCTTTTAGTCCCATTATAAATATTTCTCATATCAAATATCACTACAACTTCAGTCTGGGTCATCCATATATCTGACTTAACGTGCTCAATCTTTCCTCTGGCTTTTTTTTTTTTCAGGGCTGAGGACCGAACTTGGGGCCTTGCGCATGCTAGGCAAGCGCTCTGCCACTGAGCTAAATCCCCAGCCTCTCCTCTGGCTTCTTAAGCACACAGAATATTTCATAGCTATATTACACAGCTATTATAATGACCATACTAATATTCTTGACTAATCATTTATACCATCTGTGTCATTTCTGGATCCATTTCTATTGATTGTTCTTTGTATTGTGAATTATTTCCAATTATTTATGTAGCTGTTAATTATTATTGTTATTTTTTACCTGATGCCAGGCATGGTCAATTTTACCTTGTTAGGTACTGGATATTTTTGTATTCGTATAGATTTTCCTGAGTCTTGGTCTAGGATTCAGTTCTTTGTAAATAGTTTGAAGCTTTCAGGCTTGCTTCTAAATGTTGTTAGTCAGGATCAGATTCACTTTCTTTTTAGTTTAGGGCTGATGTTGTCCCATTATCAAGCAATACTCTCCTTATTACCTGAGGTTTCCCACATGGTCTGATGGGGCACAGACATTTCCTGGCCTTATTTGAGTTGCTTGGTGTCCGATGTCTGAAACCTGTTACTTTCTATTTTATTAATTTATTTTTTGGTTATGACTTTTAGTACTTTCAGGTAAGAAAGTAAATCTGATTCGTAATCCTTAGCTGAAGGCAAAAGTCTTCCCCAATAATGCCACTTTTAATCCTCTTTAGGCCAATATGCCTAGCATGGGGAGGGAAGATATCACATACGGATCAATCATTCTTAATTTTGACTCTGAATGCTGCTGTTTACTGTACACTTGAACTTTTTAGGGCATAGGTGGAAATGCAAAGAAATGTAAGTTAGAAAACTGCTAGAGGCGATAGTTGTTTGGTTATCTCTTTGGGGTCATGCATTTAACTATATATGCTAACACTATCTGTCAAGGACTTCCTTCCATAGTAAGTTGTAATATTTATTCTGAGTTAATTGACCTGACAATTTAGTTATACAAATTCTTTCATATAGAAGTCACATGATATCTTTCCATAAAAGAAAAGAATTTCATTGAAATTATAACTGAATATATAAATTATGAATCTAATTCAATAGCATGTACATTCTCTGAAGACCTACTAATGGAGTTAGACACACATTTGCCCCCAGCTCACAAAGTGTCAACTCATAGACTACAGTGTATTTAGACATTGATTTTGGTGCATTTGTAAACTTCAATTTTTAGCCAAGTGAAAATGAACTTTTTTTTCTAGATTATAATGATTTCAGCAGAGTACAGAGAATCTTAACATCCAATAGGGAATTCAGTTGATTAAATGAAGTTAATTGGAGGAGAATAAATTTTCATGCCAAGAAGTTCTATTTTATTAAGCTATAATTGTTAATTTCCTTTGCTCCTTTCAGCTACTATGTCATATCTATGATATAGTTTTAGCTGTGTTATGAGAAAACAATTTTTTTCTTTATCACTTAAAATTTTATTACATTGTTGAATATGATTTTATTACATATTGAAATTAAAGTTTTAATTAAAGTCAAGGAGGATTGTTTCAAGCCTATAGAAAGAGGATTAAAAACAATAAACACTAACATTTACTGAGCATGTACTCTATCCTAGGTATGTTATTAAAGACTATAAACTTCAGGCTGGAGCATTGGCTTGGCAGTTACGTTGTTTGCCTGGCAAGCATGAGGATGTGGGTTTGAACCCCAGCACCACGTACACAACGAAGTGTCCAAGCAACAGAAGCCACATGAAAAACTAAATAAAAATCGATTCTCTCTTTCTTTCTCTCTCACTGTCCCTCTCTCTCTTAAAAAACAGACTATAAATTCTTGTTCTGAATATTTATTTTGCAAAATTTCATTATCATTAAGTACCTAATACACATAAAACATGGTATCTGAAGATTTCCATACATGTATTCCTTTTTGTTTCTCAATTCCCAGGATTTGAGTTCCCAGTGTTATCATGTCGGGCACTGAAATGAAAGTAGTAGTTGCATGTAAGCCTGGATCTACTACTTATTAACTTACATGTTTTATGTCAGATACTGTTGCTGATAAGATATAGATAGAAATATTTGTCTGTGTATAACTATGAGTAATACTGTAAGGTGGCCTCTATAAATAAATGTAATCAACACCCTTGTGAATGTCAGTGCTTGGGGATAAACCTAGGTCATAGACATCTGTCACTGTGCTTTTAATCAAAACTGTGCAAGCTAATGCTACACTTACTCTGTTATGTACTGTTCTACGGGCTTTACCTGTGCATTAACCCGTTTACTATTTACTACCCCATAAAGTCAATGCAATTATCATCCTCATTTTACAAATGAGGATACTGAAGTCCAAGAGGAAAAGTGGCTGTCCCAAATTGTGCAATGTGAAGGTGGCAGAGCCCCACCCTGGCAGCCCCACTCCAGAACCCAGGTCCTCTACCACAGTGCTGCTTGTGTCCCTCAGCACACTCTTTCCTCTTGTGGCTGATGAACCTGCCATCAAATGGCATCTGTGATTTCCCTGTTAGTTTCCACCTTATTAGTGAAGTAAAGGTTCAGGGTATAGCAAAGGATAATGTCACCACTACTTCGAAGCCAGTTCCACAGCAGCACAATTTTAAAAATTCAGATAGCTTTTAATCCAGTCTCTTCATTTACAGATGAAGAAATTGAGGCTCATGCTGATGAAAAGTTTTGCTCAAAGTTAATCATAGGTTTCAGATTTTTTACAAAGCAGAACATTTGACAGAGTTCTGGGTTCTCCGTACAACAAATATTGAATGCTTTTACTTAGCAAATATTTGTAGAGTTGAATTGAAAGCTGGAGTTCTTCTTGAGATAAGATTAGCGCCATGCAGAGCACCATGTTTAGAAATGTTTTTTAGGTCTTGGGCATGTTCGCTGGCTTCTGTATATTAGCTTTCATACACAGTGAAGTTACATTGCTTACTGATACTCCCATACAAGTTTTCATACATTTAGCTTAGAATTGTTTTATTTCTGTGTTATTACTTTAAATCTCCAACACAGCAAGAAGCTTGCATTTCAGAACAGCTTCTCCTAGGTTTAATAAATTAGAATATATAGATTTCTTTCCCTTGAACAAAGTAAAGGGTATTGCTGTAGGCTCAAGACAGACATGGACTGAACTTTACTCCAGTAAAGTAGCAGGAATGTTTCAGGAAGGTTGGGCAAGAAAATCCATTCAAACAACTTCACAAAATAAAATAACCTTAAAAAGAATCTGATAGGAAAGTTTCATTCATCAGCAAGAATCGATATGATTTTCTCATATAATTAACATGTATGGATTTGAATGTTATTATTTTTGCTGCTTGAGGGGATTTGGAAATGCTTGTACTTTTTATTCTATTAAAATCCAAGCACTTTAGATACATTTTTAATGATTGTAGTTAGATTACTTTCCCTATCTTAAGTAATATATGTTTTCAAATGATTACCTAATTAATAGTATTCTAACATGGATGTGCTTATATATAATCCAAATAAATGAAATATAGTTACACTGGTTCATTTTTGTTTGTAGACAATAACATGGGTAGGGTGTTACTTATACATCTTTAAAACCTGAAGTAAGAGAATAGTCTTATTAACTCAACACTTTAAAGTCTTGTGCTTTTTAGTACATTAGGTTTATGAAGCATAGTTCATTGTTATCCATATCAGAACTTTAAAGTTATTTTTCTATCATTTAAAAACATGACCAAATTGTAGTTATTACAGGTATTTCCATGTAATTTTATCATTCAAAAATGTATAAAATACCACTCTATTTAAAGTAAATTTTTTATAGGTGACCATTTAAAATTCAAGAATATAATGCTTTAATTCTTTGGCTCCTTAGATGAGAAATGCTTTATAATTCTAGAAATATTTAATGTTTAATTTTTCACTTTTGCCCCAAAATTTTTCTTTGAGTTTACTTGATTTTCCTTTTAAAGAAAGATAAATTATTTATGCTATCTAATGCATAAAGGACAGCACATTTTTTATTGGAAAGTTTAAAACTTTTAATTTGATTGGCCTAGATTCCTTATATATTTCCTTATAATTCTGATATATGCTATAATTTTAGCATATATCACATGCTAAAATATGATTCAATAGTTTATACACCTGTGATTCATTGAGATTGTTTTCTGAAAATTTCTCTGATAAATTACGATGGAGATATACTATTGTTGAATTTGGAATACAAGATAAAATAAATTTTACCCACCTCCCCTTCTCCATTTCAAAGTGCTCAGTTATCAGGGAAAGTGGTTATCCATCTAAAAGCAAACAATGGTGAGTAAAAAAAAAAAAACCTTTTTATTAAAAGCTTCTGAACAATGGCCCTTTGTTCAATATGCACATTTAAAACAAAGTGGACACAGGAAGGAAGTGCTTCTTCAATTAATAGACCAAGATTAGTAACACAAAAATATCACCAAGGATTAAAAACAACTTCTTAAGGGAGTATAATTAATGGACAGTGTAAAGTTATAACTCCTCCTTTAAAATAAGTTTGTCACTTAACAACATTTACCAATAAGCTTTCAGGCAAATAGCTTATTTTGATAGATAGGTTTTTAAGACGTTTATTTAACTAATAATGGATCATTTCACCATGTTCATTCAATATAGTTACATAAAACAAGCAGAACTATCATGTTGGATAACTAAAAATGAAATGTATAATGAATCATTTTATGTTCTTAAAAATGAAGTTTAGGGGCTGGAGCAGTGACTCAGCAGTTTCGACACTTGCCTGGCAAGCACAAGGACCTGGGTTCAAACCCCAGCACCACGTACACAAGTAAGTGTTGGAGCAACTAAAGCCATGTGAAAACTAAATAAAGTTATTTCTCTCTTTCTCTGTCTCTCTCACTGTCCCTCTGTCTAAAAAAAAAAATGAAGTTTAAATATCATAGGTACCTTATATTTTTAACTTTTTTTGCAATTTTTTATTGCCATGACATCGAAGTGCATTATTTTGTATTTAATAAAAATATTGGTTCACAATGAATTGGAAAAAGTTTGTCTGGGACAGTTTGAGATGCCCTGAATTGGATGACTTCATTGACTTTTTGAATTTGTTTTTTTTATTCGTTTTACATATTGGAGGGAATTGTTGTTACATATTCACGGCATATATGGATATTGACAAAGTAAATTAAGACCGATCCTGGTCCAGGGTTAACGCCCCCTTCAACCACTCCCTGCTCTCAGGTATCTCCTACTTTACCCCCATGTTATAGATAGAACTAAGTCTACACATGTGTACTAATTTTTAATTTCCTGGTCATCTTTGCCCGCTTATATGTAGTTGAGCTTCTCATGGGAGTCAAGATTTCCCAGCTGCATTGATAACCCCTTAATCCCTCCCTCCAGCTGCACTGTTAACACCCCTAATCCTTCCTTCTCTTCCCTGCCCCCCTCCCTTCTCCCCACAGCTTCATAGTTATGGGTCCTCCTGCTTATGTAAAAATTTACCTATGTTGACTTTATTTTTGTGTAGTTAACTTTCAATCTGTCTTAGATTTTACTCTAGTTTCCACATATGAGAGAGAACATTTGTCCATTGTCTCTGAGTTTGGGATATTTCACTCAGCATAATTTTTTTGAATCTTCATCTATTTGGCTACAAATCATTTCAATGTCATAGGTGCCTTAATTTTTTTTTTAAAGAGAGAGGGAGAGAGAGGAAGAGAAAGAAAGAATCAATTTTACTTATTTTTTCATCTGGCCTTTGTTTCTCAGATACCTAATTGTGTATGTGGTGCTGGGGTTTGAACCCAGGTCCTTGTTCATGCCAGGCAAGTGCTCCAACTACTGAGACACAGCTCCAGCTCCATAGGTTTCTTAAAGGGAGAAACCCCATCAACTAAGTTACAAGTCACTACATTACTAATTGAATTATAAGTATAATCATGGACCTTGATATACTCAGAATTTAATTCATGATATCCGTACTTAATGATGACATAAAATAAATGCAGAAATAGTTTCTATTCTTTCAATTTTAAAAAATTTAAATAGTTATTTCACTTTAAAGGTGGAAAACAAGAAAAGCCTCTTTATATTTGCAAAGTTTAAAAAATTTCAACTATTTTTATAATATAAATCACAAATTAATATCAAATTTTAGCATATAATTTGTATTGTTTTCCTAAAATTGATATATAAAGATTGAATTTCAGCACTGAAGGACTTCAGTAGAAACATGGCTTTACAAACATGTCCTTTCACTGAGCTATACAATGTCACCAAACCATGTGACCCAGTAGACCAGCACTTCTCAATGGCTGAGAGTATCTAACAGCAATCAGGATGCACACAAATGATGTTTATTATATACCAGGAATATTTCTGAATGCATCCCACAGATTTTCTATGGCACAAGTACTACAAACACCCCACTTTACAGAGGAGAAAATGGAGGTGCTGAGCAGTACTTGCCTAATGTGCAGGATGGAGAATGTACTACAAGACAAAGATGTCATAGAAGTCTTTGGATAAAATTTTGATCAGGAAATCAGGCAGTTCACTGAGGCCTTGCAATTCATGTGTATCACATTCCGGTGTATAAGTGCTGATAGAGTGGAAATTGCAATTTGCCTCAAGGTGTAAATAGAAGCTTGGATAAAATTTTTATTATCTTGATATGGTGGAGTGTTAACAACCTCTATCCCAAGTTATTAAGTAAGTTAATGCACCTGTGCATATCACTGGGAAATTTTAGAAAGCAAAAATTAGAATAAAATAAAGCAGATGAAAGTCACTTTCTATTTATAAATATAGGTTCAATTGGGCCTTTTTTTAAATTTTTTTTTGAATGTTTTGTTTTTGGCTGCCCAAGATCCAGATCCATTCATATGTTGGGGAAGCCCTTGCTGTATGAATTTCCTGGGAGGCAGAACACATCCTTTTCAATGGTAGCTGACAGGGATAAGGTATTATCTCCCCTGCCTTTGACAGGTGGACTCTGGGCACATGATGTAGAAGTAGACAAAATGTGCAAAGATACAGGACAGTTAGAGAGTATTTATGATGTGGGGACAGGTGAAGAGAATCTGGTGAGCTCTTAGTGGTGGGGATGGCTCTAGACTGTCACAGTGTCCTACTGCCCAGCCCTCTTTAATTCCTAACCATTTTTGAGTCTTATTTTTAAGCATTTGATTTTGATTTGATAAATTATTTCTCTGCTTACGTTATTTGGAACCAGGTCATTTTGTAAGTTTTGCAACTAGCAGTCCTAACTGAGCAGGTAGGTGGGAGGATTACTCATTTAACAAATATTTACTGAATATCTAATAGGCAACAGGCATCATACATGCCGCAGTGATAATAACAGACAAAAATTCCCATCCTTATAGAGCTTGCATTCTAGTGATGGGCATGGGGGAACGCAAAGAGAGATGAAAAATAACAAACAAAACCAACCAAATGAAAAGTGCGTTATGTTTATTTTGGAGTGATTTGGAAAAAAGAAAAAAAATTATTTTTTATAGTGCTGGGAATCAAACCTGAAGCCTCACACATACCAGGCAAGCACTTTACCAGTGAGCTACATTCCCAGCTAACTGTAACTTTGTCTTTTTTTCTCCCCCAGTACAGGGGATTAAGCCCAGGGCTTCACACATGTTAAGGAAGCACTCTGACAATGAGCCACATCTCACTTTGGAAAGAAAAGAAGCAGATAAGGGGAGTTCCCTCAGGGGAAGCTTGGAAAATTTAAGTAGAGAAGATGGGATTGGAACAAAGGAGATGAGGAGGGCTGGAGGGAGGAGTGTGCCTGAGGCTTTCTGGGAACAGAAGGAAGCTGGCATACCTGGAGGGGCATAAGAGACCATCAGATGTGGACAAAGAGGGAATCAGGAAGAGAAGAAAGGCCTGGAAGCCACTGTCACAGCTTTGGGTTTTTTCTCTTTCTTTCTTTCTTTCTTTCTTTCTTTCTTTCTTTCTTTCTTTCTTTCTTTTTTAAGAGAGAAGGACAGTGAGAGAGGGAGAGAGAGAAAGAATCAATTTCTATTGAGTTTTTCACATGACTTTCTTTGCTCTGACACTTAGTTGTGTACGTGGGTGCTGGGATTTGAACCCGTGTACTTGCACATGCTGGGCAAGCGCTGTAACTGCCCAGCCACGGCTCCAGCCCACAACCTTGGTCTTTATCCTGAGTAAGCAGGAGAACCATAGGGAGATTTTGAACAAAAACGCTTCTTGATTTAATTTCGGTTTTAGAGGAATAATTCTAGCTGCTATTTTGAGAGCTGATTGAGGAGGGGAAGTGGAAGCTGAGACACCAATTAATTATCTCAATAATTCAAGTAACAGATATTGGGCCATTCGGCTAGAAACGATGAAGGCTGGGTGCACTTACTTGTTCTTTCCTCTCCAGTTACTTTTAAGGTTAATGTGAGTTTAGGAAAAGAGCCATGGCTGGCCTAGCCTCTTTTGCATTATTATAAAGTCCTTCTTAGGCCAGTGTTTCCCCAAAGTTCTCTTCCCATTGAATAATGCACCATGGTAATAGGTTTTTCTGTTCACCTTTCTAGACACTGCTGACCTCTGCGGCTGGTGGGTACAGGAGGCAGATGCCCAAGTGGCAATATTTTGGCACCCTTGGAGGAATCCTCCCTGGCTGAAATTTCTATACGGAAGTTATTTCTCTGGGGTAAGGTCTTGTAAACACATTATTTCTCATATGTACAATATAATAGGTTAAATTTGAATCATCATTAACTCACTAGTTCTGATTAGTTAGCTAATAGAACATTATAGGAAAGTTTAAGAAGAGAAGAAGAGGGCAGAATAAAAATTCCCAAGGTGGGGAATACTATGTAGTTAGGATATGGCTGGTACAAAGGTCTAAGATTCAGACTAATGACTGGTCCATTCATCTGGGAGAGCACAGAGGAGTTGAAACCAGCAGGAAAATATTACATCTTTCAAAATTACATCTAGAAAAAGGCTCCCTATTAAACACATAAATAGTCAGGTTCCTCTTGTCCAGAGCGTCACTGAGTTCACTGAAGTGTATTATATCCCTTTGAAAAATCAAACCATATTTAAAAGGAAAAATATTAAGTATTCTGCCCTTTGATTTTAGTCTTCCTCTGCAGTTTTATAGGGCTTCCGTAGGCTTCCAAATGAAAGGAATTGAAAATATTCAGTGTTTGCTAGAGTCAGATTTCAAAGTCATTACACTTGAATTGTTGGATTTCTGAGTAACTAAGGGGTTGAGGACCGAGAGAGACCAATGGCACAGCGGAAAGTCTCTCAGTCATATAGTTTTCAAAAAAATATTTGCAAAGCCAAGTTTCTATTCATCACCCATACCTAATTATAGCTGGGGATATATGTGCCACAGTCCTCTTATTCTAAGAGAATCAGATCTGGCATTATTTTCATTCTTTTAATGTCATACAATGAAATGTCTTTGTAATCAATCCCTACTTCTTGCAGTGGTTTCCATGGTCTCAGAGCAAAGACATAACTTCATATCATTCCCCTGCCAGGTTCAATTTCTAAGTCAGTAGGTAAATCTTTGCTGTGCAGAGAGGCAATGGGACCAGCCAGAACTGCAGAAAGTGAATGTAAATCCAGACTCCCAGGTACCCCAGGCACAGGCACATTGGTTCAAATTACAACGTCTGTCCTTAAGACTCTTGGGACCTTAAAAGAATTGCTTCTGATCCTCCGTTTCTTCCTTTCTAAATGTGGGGGTGGAAGTGTGAAGATAATGCTTACCTAGCAGTATGATTATGGCTATAAGCATCAAAGGGGCTCATATAACAAGCGCCTGGAGCAGTGCTACTCAGTTTGGATACAACTGACTGCCAGAAACAAAATATTCAACTAAAAGTGATTTCTGCTCAAGGGGGATATTTTTCTCAAAGAAAAATAAATGTAGAGGTAAGGATTCCCTGGGTTGGTACAGAAACTGGATGACTTCACAGATGTAGGTCAGGGGCTTTGTAATTCTCCTGGCTGCAATAGCTCCAGGTATCCCATCCTTGCATGCCAATGTTCAAAGCAGAAGGGTGGGTATTTATTTGTGCATGTCTCTCATAAGGGAAATTTTTTTCCAGAAGGCCCAGAAATTCTGATTCTATCAGCCCTGTACAGTAAGGCTGGGGCAGAGTATTCAGCATTTTCCTTCCTTGTGTGACTCTACAGCTAAAGAAAAATTGGGAGAAATGTGGGAGGTTGGTGGAAAGGCAATGGTGCCTTTGTGCTGCTCAGCTTAGTTAGATCTTAAAAATATTAGTTCCTTTTCCATTTCTATTGGCAGCACAATGGATGGGTGCTAGCAGATACTTCCAGACCTCTTTACTTTATGCGGATGTTGCAACGGTTAACTCACATTCCCTATTCCACACTGAACTTTTTCCTGCTTACCTCTACATTCCTATTTCTTCAATATAACCAACCTGTCTAGTATAAAAATAATGATAGCAAAAAGAAAAACAAGAACAACAAAACAAACAAACAAACAAAACTTCCTCCTTTCCTTGCCAGCCCTACCAGCAGAGCTATATGCTGTAGTTAGACAGAGGTACACACAAGAGAGAAGAGCCCAGGTCCCACTTTATCTTTTGTCTTGAAATTTTAATGAAAGTCTATATCTATCTCGATGTATTTTCCAGATGGATTTGTCTTCAGTGTGTGATGTGTTATTGTGTGATCATGCTAACTCTATTCTTTTGCTCTATGTATTTCACCCAGGAAGAGATTTGTTGTTGTTATTGATAAAAGGATGTTAAATATTATAAATAAATCCCCTTTCTAGCAGCTACAGTGACAGCGCAGAATAGTGGAGAATAGTGATCCAAGAGAAAGAACAGAGCTAACGAAGAGAGGAGTCACTGAAGAGTTAAGTTTGGGAGATAGCACTGAAATAAACTAGGCTAGTCACTGTATTTAGAAAATGAGCCAGCCAGTATTTTGCACAGAGCTAGGAGGGAAGCAAGAAATTGATTAAAATTAATTAATGGAGATGCAGGTCTTACAAGATGCACTGAGAAAAAGTGCACAGAAACTTTTTAAAATAAAACCAAAAATTAAGATGTGGACATCCCAGCATAAATAATGAGTCAGTATATTAGGAGATAGAAGGTAATACAGATGCCACCAGTACAGGAGCTATTACCTTGACTGTAATGCTTCGGGATTCTTGTCATTTAGTGAAGAGGAACCAGAAGTTCCTCATAGGAACTGCTGTAACACCATTATGGTTAATTGTGCATGAATCAACACAGTAAAATACATAAATATAGTCATGCATGTATATGTGGTTATACATACTTATACCTGTGTATATATGTAACTCATTTAAAATGAGCCCTTTAGCTATTGTGATGCCTGCATTGATGGATAGTCTTAGACTATAGCAGGCAAGTTTCCATAGACCAGAGAGAAACAAAAACAAAAACAGGAGTAACCTCTTAACTTTTGAAATCAGGCTAAGCTCAATTCTGTTTTGTTGTGCACCTTGTTATCATAATTTAAGGCATTTATAGTGTCAAAAGGAGATACAAGTTTTATATTTAGAATTGGGAGACTTGAGTTTTTTGGTAGAAAAGAAAAAGTTCACGTTATTTGATGATTAGTTTCAAAAATTTTTTATATATTTAGTTGGTTCCTACAAATATATTGTAAAAATCTTGGATTAGAAAAAGTTTCTATTTGTTATTGTATTTTGATTCTATATAGCACATGTTATAATAGGCTGCACTCAAGATTTGCCTAAAAATTTTTTGGACTGTTCTTTATTATTTTGGTATAATTCTTAATTCTTTCCTAGACTGTTCAGCACACTCAAGAATACTATATAATTGCCTTTATTTATGTCAATTCTACATTGTTTTAAATACTACAAAATTAACTCCTCTGGCTATGCCCCATGGATGTACAATATTTTAAAAATATGTTGATTGACTTGTCTATCAATATCGTCCAAGAATTCATGGTGAGCAACTCTGGGCATTTAATGGCCCTTTATGAAAAATATAGATAGCCATTATTATCAGCACGCTAGATGCTGTATCTAAACAGTGACAAAAAATGAAACCTTCAGGATTCTTGCACAACTTTTCCTCTTCAACTTAAAACTGTATGTGTTTCTAGACTTTTATTCTCCTAAAGTGCACATAAATTTTGCCTGTAGTAGAGGTATATACTTATCCAGGAATTCAGGATGAGTTTAATGTTACATAGCTGTCTTGGGATGCTGGCAGGGAGTTGTCTCTTCATTCTGATCCTTTAAGAAGCATGAGGATTGAGCACCATGTGACACCACAATCGTGTGATAAGGGACACAGGATTTAAAGACTTGATCATCCTCATTTTTAAACATGGACAATCCCTGATAAAATCTTTGCAAATGTTTTCATCAACCCAGCAACCACAGAGCTCAGAATCAACAACCTGAAAGAAAAAAAAGACTATCTGAAGAGGAAGATCCTTGTTGTTTACTCTTTTGCTGTGTATGTTGAAAATAACAATGGTGAGAGAAGGCTCGTTCCAGTTTTTCCCATAGATATCCTTAGAGAATGCACTTAAAAAGAACAAAACAGTCTTTCTATGACTCAACAGAAATAGAATCTGTATTATTATTTTAGTTTAAATGTGGTTAGGTAGGAACATTCCTTTGTTGTTTGTTTCCTGGACTCTAAAGGCATCGTTTAGTGTAATCTTGTTCTGCTTGGATTTCTGACAAATGGAATGATTAACTTCTCTGTAACAAACATTAAAATATTTACCTGAACATCTCCAGGTAGACTACTAATTTTCTTATTAGGTGAAAATATCTTGTTTTGAAGAACTAAAGGAACTTAGGCACTCTCTTTGGCATTGTAGTGTTCTTGTCAGTTAGCTTAAGAAGCATTCCGTTCTTTCTATGGAGAATAAATGTAAACAGTACAGTAAATTGTTGAGCACTTTATAGGTATTGTTACACACAGGGACAAGAGGATTAATGACAAGCTTAGATGCTCCCAAATATGGCTTTTCAAAAGCATATAGTATGCTTAAAAGAGTGTAAGAAATACAATTTTTAACCACCAACATGCCTCAGATCCCAAATCAGAAGCTGACTTTGAGCAGAAATGAGAACCCATCAGAATTCATGGTTAGCTCTTCTGTCCTTTCTATTTTATAGTGCTTCACTCCTCTAGCCCTTATTCAGATACTGCAGATATGCTACCTATCACAATCTTTCTCAGTAGCTCGAATTTAGTATGCTGGGACTATTTTATTGTTAAGCTTTTACCATAAGTAAAAAAAAAAAAGGTTTGTTATATGCTAAAGAAATTACAATCACAAGATGAAGTGCAATTTTGGCCAGAGACATACTCTTAAAATTATAAAATGATTTTGATATAATTTACCAAATATAGCCATCCTTTGGTATCCATGGGGAATGGGTTCCATGACTTCCCACAGATACCAAAATCCACAGTTGCTCAATTCTCTTATATAAAGTGGCACAGTATTTGCATATAATTTATGTACATCCTTCCACATGTCTTTATTTTTTATTTGTGTGTTTTTTAAAGAGATTGGTTGGGGTCTTACGGTGTTACACAGGGTGTTCCCAAGTAATTTATCTCAAGCAATCCTCCTGCCTCAGTCTCCCCAGTATGTTCGACAGCAGTTGTGGGCCACCATGACAGGCTGATTTCCCATGAACTTTAAACCATCCTTAGATTACCTATAATACCTAATACAGTATAAATGCTGCTAATATTTGTTATATTGTATTGTTTAAGAAATAATGGCAAAAGTCAATTCATGTTTTGTACAGACACATTTTATTTCTAATAATTGAATACATGGGACAGAGCCTGATGACATGAGGGTGACTGTATAAAGAAAGCATTGCCCTCCATGCTGTGCTTTCATGTTATAATCATTTTCTGTCCTGTTAAGTTCTTGATAATTACTTAAATGACTTTCAACAAAATTCTTGTCAACTTTGTAGTAAACCAAAATGAAACGTAAGCACAACCATTAGTTTGGAGGAAATCACTTCACAAGGTAATCTAAATTTAAGATCATCTTTTACTGGGTTTGTTAACATAAATACAAAGGAATAAGAGTGATAATATAAAACTTTGGAAAATATCAGTCTGTTGACTATGTGTATACATTCCACTGTACATACTGCCAAGCCCTGCAGACTCATATATTTTGGTCTTACTAGAATATAACATTTCTGTAGCTCATTGAAAAAAGACAGAACAGTAAGATATTGTTGATGCCCCCAATTATAATAAGTTATAAGAATTATCCTAGATTAAAATAATAATAATTTTTCCATTGAGAAAAGAAGAGAATTCTGCTTCTTTCACTTTCTACCTTTGATTTTTCCTTAAAATTGTACATCTAGTATTCTGGAACAAATTGCAGAATGAACGGGCTTGTACATAGGGGATAGAAGAGACCAAATCATTAAATAGAGAAGATTCCATATTAGAAAATAAATTTGTATACTTCTTCCAAATATCTTTTCTGTTGTTAGAATTGCTTATAGCAGAACCTCTGAAGCTGCCAGTTCACACGTGCCATTTCAGTATCAGAAACTAAACCTGCAACAGGTGGGGTGGGTACCCCAGCTCCAGCCAACCTAGTCACCACAAATACTTAAATTACCAGGCATAACTGAAAAATAATAATTATACTATTTTTTTCTATTCTGGAAGCAAATCCAGTGTTCTACCACTATGCCTCACCCCCAGCCACTTAGGAAGTCAAGATACAACATTTCTTGGTAAAATGCCACATAATAATAAAATAATAAAATAATAAAATCACGTTCAGAGTAAGACCTGCTGAAAAGTACCATTATTGTATTTCAATAATCACATATAGCATTGTATTTACCAAGCAGAAAGTTTAAAAACAAAAATGGCTGCAAACATCAAGGTAAAAAATGAAATGCACAATGTTAGTTGGTTTAGTCTACTTCTTGAGACATGGTAAAAAGGTCATCAGTATCCTTTGTGGTTATTAAACTTTCAGTTTCCTGGGTCTTTGTCCAGACCTACCTAAGATGGAAGCTAAAATAGATGTGTGTTTATGTATATGTGTATGAAGTTTTATATGTTTATGCTTAATTAATAACCTCTCCAATTAATTTCATCTAAGGTTATGTACACTAAAATCATGAACCTCTAATTTAAAAATTTTGACAACTTTTATATGCTATTTTAAAATTATTTTCCTGTTATATTTTCTTTCCATTTTACATTTTTAATGACACCAAAAATAGAAGACCAAAATATAGACACACATTTGTTTTACACAATAGTAACCTTATAATCACATATTACAATAATAATGATATTTTCTGATGATTCTGAACAGAGCTTAAACATGGCAATGTTAGTTTTCACCTTTTAATAGCTCGGGCTCTGTTAGTTGATAATCAGGTCAGGAAAAAGTGGAAAAAAGGCTAGAAAAGGGAGGAAGCAAATTTGGGAGAGAAAGCCATAGTAGTAGGCAAGGGTCTGTGAATATTTTTTAAAATATAGAAGCCAAAACTTTAGCCTTAACAGTTTAAATACAAATCTGAATGAGAGAAGGCTTGGGAAGCTTTGTTTCAGAAAAATCTTCATAGCTCATGCTAATACATGGCCCTAGTTGAGATGATTTCATGGAAGGAACAGAACATAATTTGAACACAAGATGGGGAATCAGGTATTGGACAAAGACTCAGTTATGGGGTAGGGGAAAAATTGTCTCAGTGAAAGGGAAGAATTAAAATAAAAGTATGAAATCAAAGAGTAAGACTGTTTTGTTATTGAGAAATAAAGACATAAAGTTTTATTATTTAAAAGTAAGATTGAGTTTAGATTTTAGGATAGGCATAAGTCTCAAGATGAGGGATAAATGGTCCTAACTTCAGGATTTGGTATTAATTATGGAGTAAAAAGGATAATTTCAATAATTCCTGTGTTTGAAATTCTCATTTCAATACAGAAATTTGTTTCTTATAAGCCTGAAAATCTGATGAGTTCAGTTAGGAGAATATTGGAAAAGGACGAGATGGTTTTTAAATATGGCTCTTTATTTGGAAAATGCTCATTTTAACCTGATCTAAAACAGTATGCAGGAATTCAAATGGGAATTAAACTACTAACATCTCCTATTGGCATACATTGCAGATAATTCATAGATCCTGTCCACATCAATCTTCACTCCCTACACTTTGTACATTTGACTTAAAATGGACAAATGATCAATGAATGCCCACTAGCTCAATATTTAGACAAGGGAACCCAAAATAACTACCTTTAAGTTGGGTGGTATTTATAGCAACTAAAGAAGCAAAGTGCATAAAGTAGGGCATGATTCGTTTCATTCATTTGTTTGCCCATTAAAAAATCACTTTATGTCATTTGCAAAGCAAAGTGAGGAAAGTTCAGTTTTCTTCTTGAATCTAGCTTGGATACCAGACGCCAGTTTCTTGGCTTTTTCTCAGCCACATCAGATAGAACCATTGTCCTTTGGTTTTTATAGGAGCCTCAAAAGAAGCCTGACCCTGCCCAGGACTTGTATGTTGGTATAACATATGTCCATACTTCAACATACATGTCCCTTCCTTCATGGCTAAGCACATTTCCTATCTTTCATGAATGGACTTAATAAGAAAAGATTAAAATTTACTTAGCTTTCGACAAAATTTAATGCATAGTGCTTTTTTATTTATTAGATGATGCATAGTGCTTTAAAGTAGTGAAATGCTCACAAACAGCACTGATCTAAGTCATAGGAAGGCTACGTGAGTATATTGGAAGTCTTTGTTGGGAATCCTTTGGTCAGAAGACAAGAGTGGAGCAGTGGAAACAGATCCATTTTCTGAATGCAACATTCTTTTTTATTCATTCCTCTACACTTACAGGGGACAGCTATTCATAAATACCATTGAACTGCCCAGATAGGAAGATAATAAAAGTAAAGAGAAAGAAGACAACGCCAAGGGTGAATGCCCTCAAGTTATGCTTCCTGTCAGTATTTTTTCAAAGCAAAAAATAAAATAAAAGACACATGAGTTCAGTTATCCATTGCCAACTAAAGGACAGTGTTAAAACTCAGGGGGGAAAATACTGGATGATTGTAATTTTCAAAGTCTTTTCCTTGTATATGAGAGATAAGGGAAAGAGAAATTCAAGCCTGAAAGGAAATGTTAGAATTTAATTAAACATTTTCTTGTCCTCCAAGTATTTAGAATGTTGGTACTCTGCCATAAGTATACCCTATCACTTACAAAGATTGAAAATTCAACCATTGAGTAGACCTTGGGTAAACTTCCAAATATTTGATTACAAAGAAAAGGAGAAAATGTTCTAATAAGCACTGCAGAAGCTTTGAAAAATACAACCCCCACGAGTAATGTAAATTTAAAAAAATGCCCTTCATCCACTTTGACTTCATTGGGTTTAAAAACTGTACAAGTAATAACATATGTTAAATGAATAAATGATATAAAGCATACAATGATATGCCAATAATTCTTTTCTGCTCCTCATCTCCAATCTGGACTTCAAGAATGTAGTGTGTATCCTTCCAGAATTTTCTAGAGCAAAGCTATCAAACAGAAATTTCTGTGAAGGTGGAAAGATTTCATCTGTGTTGCCAAATGTGATGCCACAAGCTACATGTGACTATTGAGCACTAAAACATGGATAATGAGAGTGAAGTACGAAGTTTTTACTTTATTTATTTATTTATTTTTAAAATTATAAATTGACAAATTATGGTCACATATATTTATGGAGTACAAAGTGAAGTTATGATTTTATTTAGTTTTAATTAGTGAAAATTTAACTACCCATATGTGCGTTCTAGGTACCATATTGTGGACCACATGGTGTTTAGAGCCTCATAAAAATATATGTTATGGTTTGGAAAGGAAATGTTCTCCAAAGACTTGTGTATTAAAAGGATGGTCCCTAATGCAGCAAATTTTCAAAGGCGTGGCTTTTGGGAAGTGATTAGATCATAAGGGTTCTGAGCTCATCAGTAGCTTTTTTTTTTTTTAAGTGGGGAAAGGAGAGAGCTGATAGTTTTTCATCTATTTTTTTCCCTTTATTTGTTTGTGTATGCAGTGCTAGGGATCAAACCCTGGACCTTGCTCATGCCAGGCAAGTGCTCTACCACTGAGCCACCTCTCTAGCCACTCATCAGTAGAATTTGATTTATTTGCATTATTGGGAACTGCAGGAGGTTGGACCAGGCTAGAGGAAATAAGTCACTGAGGACATGCCCTTGAGGACTGTATACCCTCCCTGGCCCTTCTCTCTTTCTCTCTGTGCTTCCAGGATCCCATGAACTAAGAAGCTTTCCTCTGCCTTGCCATTTCACCATGATGTTCAGCCTCACCTCAGGCACAAACTCCTTTGAGAGATTTGCTTTGAGAAGAGAGTGCTGGGACACTCTGCTCGCACAGGGCCACCTGGGAAATCAGCTGACTAGAAAGTGAAATCCCTGAAATCATGAGCCAAAATAAACTTCCTCCTTTAAGTTGCTTATGTCAGATATATAGGTCACAGCAACAAAAAGCTAACACAATGTATATTGAAAATTTTCTTGCAATTTTATAAAAAATGAAGAATATCATGAAAATTGCTTTGTAAACCTAAATTTGTTTCACTTAAAATAGGTCCATAGATTTTTCATCCTGATCACTGCATCTATCTTTTTACTTTTTAATCAATTCATGATTTTAAATCCATGACTTATCCACCTATCCTCTTTTGATTAAAAGTATTTTCTTTGTTATGGAGTTGTCTTGCCCATCAAAAGTGTTATAAAAAACAATTTTTTACATATAATTATATAAACTCTTATTTTGGGCATCTGATTAAATAAACATATAAGTGGTCTGGGTATTTTTAATTCCAATAACTATAATTATTTGTGAAATCTGAAGAATAATGCCTATTCCACAGAGTTATTTTGAGAATTTAGTCAAGTATAGTCTATGAAAACCACTTTGTTAAATATCAAATGTTAATTATTATTATAACAATTCTTGAGTACTTCTAAATAGAACTTTTACAATCTTTGTTATTCCTGCAATTGAAACTTCTGCTTTCTTCCCATTCTCCTCTTATTTTTCATCTGTAAGTACCAAAGACTCTTTGAAAGGAGATTTCAGTAAGAATAGAAATATATAGCACAAACAATCTTTTCAGAAGCTAAAACTCATTCCAATAATTCCAACGATTCTACTGTGGTTCAAAGAAGTTCCTGAGTGGCATCATTTTAAGAATATGAAATACACACTCACAGGGATGCCAAATGACAGAAAATCATCATAGGCTAAATATATGCTTTACAAAAATAGTCAAAAGTCATTGGAGGCAGCTGGGCTTGGTGGTGCATACAATCCCAGTAACTCGGGAGGCTGAGGCAGGAGGACTGCAAGTTCAAGACCAGCCTCAGCAACTTAGTGAGGCCCCAAGCAAAGCAACTTAGCCAGACCTGTCTTGAAACAAAAAATAAAAAGGGCTGGAGATATGCCTCAGTGGTTTAGCGTCTCTGGGTTCAACCCTCAGTACCACACACACATACACACACACACACAAAGAAAGTCATTGGAAGCCAAGGCTAATAAGTAAAGTTTGTGATCAAGCTGGAAAACATTGCCTGAGTAAAACGTGAAAGAAATGTGGCTAAAATAAGGGAACTGTCTTTTCTCCAGGCTGATGAGCAGATTATGAAAGCAATTTCAAAAGGAGAATTCTAGGATGGTTTGACCAACCTGTATTCATGAATTAGGTAACAGAATTTTAAGGTGAATTCATAGGAGGTTACAAAAATCATGTAAGTAAGTTCTCATTGAATAATCATATGCATATATGAAACTGGAAAGCAAACTTATATAGTTTGATGTATTTTTTCATACTGAATTATGTAATTAACCAAAATAAGATATAAAACCGCCATCACTAAGCACAGCACAGGTAGCTATTATCCCAACATTGATCATTACAGATTAGTTTTCCTCTATTTTGAAATTTTATGTAAATGGAAAAAAAAACTTGCATATAGTCTTTTGTTATTAGTTCTTTTTGCTTAACATTGTACTTATAAGATACATCTGATTTCTTGTGTGAGGCAATAGTTCACTCATTTTCATAACTTTATTCAATTGAAGAAAATACTATAATTTAAAATCCATTCTAGCCTTTAGGTTTATTTGGATCATTTCCTGTTTGCTACCATAAATAATGCTATTGTGAATATTCTTATATGTGAGTTCCTAAGACAGGATGGAATCTTGAGGAAATTCTAGATCAAGGCATATATTAGTTTTAGTAGATGTTCCCTATTCCATCAGCCAAATACTCTAATAAACCCATATAGGAATGTGATAGTGGATATCTTTATTTGTTTTCTAATACTGGGTTTTAATATTCTACCATTAAATATGATGCTTCCTGGAAGATGTTTTAGAAAAATAGACACTCTCTCAGACTTCAGACATTCCCTTCCATTCCTGTTTTGCCAAGAGATTTAATGATAAAGAATTTTAGCATACATAGTTCTTCTTCTTTTTTTCTTTACTCTGTCAATGTGATAAATTACAGTGACTGATTTGCATTTTTATGCTAACCTGTGATTGTGCTTTATCTACATTACTGGAGTTTATTTACTACCATTTTGTTCACATTTTTAAATGTATTTTTGTAAGAGATACTGGCCTATTACTTTCCTTTCTGATATTGGCCTTATCAGGTTTTGATATCGGAGTTATGCCAGCCTGTTAGAATAGGAAGGACAATTTATTTTTCTGCTTTCTGGAAGAATTGTGTAAGATTGGTATTACTATTCCTGTAAATATTTGGAATAAATAGCATGTACACC
Source organism: Aplodontia rufa (assembly GCA_004027875.1). Taxonomy (NCBI): domain Eukaryota; kingdom Metazoa; phylum Chordata; class Mammalia; order Rodentia; family Aplodontiidae; genus Aplodontia; species Aplodontia rufa. The sequence continues at coordinate 27,290 of PVKS010000163.1, forward strand.
TGGGGGTTTCTTTGAGAGAAGATATGTTTTTAGATGGTCTTCTGTTTAAAACATTATACTTGGAAAGAATTTTCTCATTACATCCAGGAATTTAAGTCTATTAGCAAATACTCATAATATCTTTGATATTTCTAAAATTTTTTAGTATTAGGTAAGATATAGTAATTCAGAGATTGCAATAACATTTTTAAAATTTTTTATTAAGAAATTTAGTGGTTGAACAATCAAACATGCTTTCAACAAAACAATGATATATATATATATATATATATATATATATTCTGAAAATTATCTTTACTCCCTAGAGCCCCCCTAATTTCCCACCCTTACCCCTCCCCTCTTCCCCCTCCTTCCCACTACATCTCTACAAATGCTTTAGTTTGTATGTCACTACACCTTTTCTGGGTTTAATACACTAGAGTTGACCACCTTTCACACTGGCCAGGGTCTAGCTCCAGCCTCCACAGATGAGTGGAGACATTCACCCCTTGGTTCTCTGGGTTAGGCTGACTTCACTCAGCATGATTTCTTCCATAGCATCCATTTACCTTCAAAGGCTGCAATATCATTGTTTCTAACTGCTGAGTAGAACTCCATGGTATATATGTACCACAGTTTTTGAATCCATTCATCCAGTGAGGGGTATCTGAGTTGTTTCCATAATTTAGCTATTATAAATTGAGCTGCTATGAACATAGATATTGCTGTGTTACTGTAATGTGCTGATTCTAATGCCCCTGGGAAAATTTTCAACAAAAATATCAGGACTTTTTCCTTTCTCCTTGGAGTATCCCAAACTCCCATTTTTGCCTCTTTAGATCGGTGAAACTGTTAATGTTTTAAATTTTAGACTTTATAAACTTTTTATCCATAGTTTTTCCATTTTACCCCTCATGTGGTTCAGAATTTGCCAAATGTCTAAAAGATAGCAGACAAAATATTCATTTAATTTACATTTAATTTCCTTTTTTTCTAGAGCTTTAACCCCTCAGGCTTTCATTGCCTTGGCAGCATTAAATTTTTATTTTTGCCTCTTCTAGATTTTCTAAGTCCTCCATCAAAAGATGACAGATGCTCTATAGGAAACAGACTGTGGAGAAATCCCAGCTCATGTCACAGTGTTCTTTTTAATTCTAAGATCTTGACTCCTGGAGCTCCAGTGGTGCAATCGGTTAGCACGCGGTACTTATAACATCTTGACTCCTTTATCCATCCCTTACCATTATTTTTGATAGTATGGTTTGTCTAATAGAAAGCCACTCCATTAAAACTTGGACTGTAAAAGATACCCCTCTTTAAAAAAAAACACAACTTTTTAAATGGATAAATGATAGTGACATTTTATGAGAAACCAGGGACGTTATTGCTTTACCTAATTACAACACTTTCAAAATGACAATTTGATTAATGTTAAGTATTATAGATTGTTTTCATATTAAACAATGCCAGATCTTTAACTGAAAGACAACATTTTGTAGATTGTATTTAACAGGTAATTGAAATTAGAGGTATTACAAGACCAAACATAGTATGGAGTTTAATTCTAAGATTCTGGAATTGGACCAAAATTAGTAAGTGTCCATTTAAATTCTATAATGCTGGACCTCACTGGAATTGTTAGAAAGGGTGTAATGATATCCAACACAAAAATATGGTCATGAGGATCAAATGAATTCTTTCAAATCAGCATACAAAACCTAGAGTGTGGTAAACTGTCAGTATCTCTTAGAAAAGGAGAGAAATCACGACTGAACACAACATGAGTATTATTACTCTGGGACACAGGAAAATGTAAAACCAAATATGGTCTTTATGCCATATCACTGTAATGGTCATTTCACCAACCCCAAACTGAACAATTTTTAGAAGGAAATCATTTTCCATGGAAGTAAAAAAGTGGGAAATGGGATCAGGATTGTCTCTTGACTTTAATGGTATCAAAAAGAAAATTCAATCCTTTAAGTAGGCTCCAAAAAGCAAAGCTTCCAAAATTTCAATCCACTGAAAGACACAGATTTCCAATGAAATTCAATATTTCAATTTCATAAATTGTGTATAAATTTCAGAAGCAAGATTTTCATGTGCATATTTCGAGTGATTTGTTTTCTTGAGATTTAAGCACAGGGACTAAGATTAGAAAGTGGAGTGGCCACTTACACTTACTCCAAAAAGAGTTGGCAGTAGAATGTTTTGTTGATAGTGACCATTCCACTTCTACCTTCAAAGTCATTAATTCAGACAAGTTGGGTTTCAAACATTATCTTTTCAGCTTGCTGGACTAATCCTTTTCTCCATGGCTTCATGGTGGAAAATCATTGGTCACTTATATTTTCTCCTTATCTATACACCTTTCCCTGGATTCATGGACTCCATACTTTTCAAACTTAGATTTAACTACATTCATTATACTGTCCACTTTATGTATTTGTTTCTCTGTCTCTCCCCACCCAAAGTGACAAAGTCTTGTCCATCTTTGCTTCTATATAAAATGTTTAATTTCACTTAACTGTGCCTGAGACCAAGCTGGTGGGTACTGTGGGAGCAAATTGTATAAAGAGAAGAAGGAGGAGGAGGAGGAGGAGGAGAAAAAGAAGAAAGAAAAGACAAAAGTAGAATGATTCATTCAAATAAAAAAGTACATAAGCTACTTTCTAATTGTGTTTATGAAGCAAGGTTCATCTGTTTCAACTATGCCCTGAATACTGTCAAGCAATTCCACCACAGGATTTTATTCAATTCCCACTCCTACATTGCACACATATTAGCTTTTTGCACCTTCTTACTCTCTTCAATCCATAACACTACCACCTTACTCCTTCATTCTCAGCAAATACCTCATTTCCCACTTCAAAGAAACTATGTTGACACACTGAAATTACTTTAACATTTGATTGGCAAACATTCACATCTATCAGTGATCACCTCATATTCCCTCTTCTCCTCTGGTGGAAGGTACCCCTTCTCCTCTTTCAGTCTCCACTCCCTCCTTGATCCTACCCTCTGCTGCACTTTTCAAAACCTTGTCCCTTTGAACACCACCTTCAATTATATCTCTTCAACCTCTCCTGCCCTGCCAGAGATTCCCATGAAAGATATTCAGATCTTCCCCCACCTTGAAAAACAAATCCCTTGACTTCACATTTACTCTTTCCCTGATCCTCTCTTCATTCTTTTAATTTTTTGAGAGACGGGGGGAGAGAGAGAGAGAGAGAATCAATTTTATATTTAGTCTTTCATGTGGCTTTTGTTGCTCCTACACTCCATTGTACATGGTGCTGGAGTTGGAACCCACATCCTTGCATATGCCAAACAAGCACTTTAATGGCTGAGTCACCACTCCAGCTCCCTCTTAATTTTATTATCAAACTTATTTTAAGAAATTATCCACCCTTGATGCATTATTTCCTCACCTCCTATGCATACTGTAATCTATATGACTTCTGCTTGTATCTCACTACCGTAATTACCATTGCTAATTACGTTGAAACACTTTCACTGGGACAGAGGCTTCATTTAGGAAAACCCTGGTGAAAGGGTATACAAGATCGCTTAACCTAATGATTTACCTGTTGCTAAATCTAATAACATTTTGTTACCATTTTATTCAACCTTGCAGTAGCCTTCAATTTTCCCCTCCAATATTTCTAAAATACCTGTTTTCATAAACTTCTGAGAAACCCCTTCTACCTTTCTGCCTACTCCTTAGTGCATTTAATTCTCATTCTCATTTCTTTGAACATTGGATACTGAAATTCAGAGAAGCTTATTTTATTGTATTTATTTATTTTTGGGCAGTACTGGGAATTAAAGCCAGGGGTGCCTTCCCACTGAGGCACATCCCCAGCCAGCCCTTTTTATTTTTTATTTTGAGACAGGATCTTGCTAAGTTTCTGAGGGTCTTGCTAAGCTGTTATGGCTATCCTCAAACTTGAGATCCTCCTACCTCAGCCTCCCAAGTTACAGGTTTTACAGGGATTACAGGTTTGCACAACCGCACCCAACTGAAGCTTAGTTTTAGGCACTCATATAGCCATTCATACTCTAATCTACGCTCTCTGCTTAAATAATTCTAACAATTCCCATGGATTGGATTTCCACCTTTATATAAATGGATTTTAAAGTTACATACCAGCCTAAACGTCTTTGAGCATCACAGATACGGTGAATTCACTAGATAAGATTTCCAGTGGGAAGTTTTGCTTACGTACTGAGACATGGGGGTGCTCCGGAAATGCAAATCATTTGACATTACTCCTAATTAATGCTCTTACAATGTTGTCAATCACATTTTCCATGGAAGAAGCTATATATTAATAAAATTATTATATAAAGCCTTTATTTTCTAAATTGCTATATCCAGAACTGTTGAAGCAATAGACAAATAATCTCCAGAGTTAGCCTGTTTTTTTCTGCTTGCATCTTTTCAAACACCTTTATTAGAAATAATAAAAACTTTTGGCACCAGGCACAATGGTATGTAGCTGTACTTGGGAGGCTGAGACAGGAGGATCACTTGAGCCCAGTGGTTCGAGACTTCAAGACCAGCCTGGGCAATAGAGCAAAACCCATCTGAAAAAAAAAAATCAAAAGAAATTTCAATACAACATTTTAAGCAATAATTAATGATTACCTAGAATAAATACAATGAGTTACTACTTATATATAAGTTAATTATAATTAAAGATATTATTTATAGTCTAATATAAATATTAGTTCTGACTGATAAGTAGCATGATTGTAAAGCTTTATTTCAGAATTTCAGATAATTTCTCCAACATATAAGATGGAGTAGATTGAATCTTAAAGGGTATTTTGTAGTCTGAGTGGTGGGTACCTGGATTTTCAATTTAATATTCATTAACCTATAAACATGTTTTTATATATATTATATTTTATAGCAATATTGCCTTTGATAACAAAAAATGTAAAATACGTTCTTGTGTGTAGATTGATATTTCTTGTCTTCTGGAAGACTTTTTTTTCTCTTATTTAAGGGGAGTGGGATGGAAATTGGACTTTTATTTCTCCATTTGATTATCTGGAAACACTTGCACATGGAATAACTTTGTTCTTTCTTTTTTCCTTGTTTCTTCCCCCCCCCCCCCCGCTTTTTCCTTTCCTTAAGGTTCTGGAGATTGAACCCAGGGCCTCAGACATACTTGGCAAGCATTCTATCACTAAGATAGATTTCAGTTCTTTTTATTTTATTTTGAGACAGGGTCTCATTCACTAAATTCCACAGGCTAGCCTCAAACATGCAATCCTTCTACCTCAGCCTCCCAAGCAGCTGGAATTGCAAGTTTGTGCTGCTGCACTAGACTCTTTGTCCTATTAATTACAATTTTTAAAGTATTTTAATTGGTACATTATAATTATATATAATAGTAGGATTCTTTATGCTATATTCATACATGGAATTTTTAAATATCTCCCTCATTGATTGGGAGTTTTGTTGAGTGTAAGTATTGTGTCTGGTCTTTTTTTTTTTGTATCTTTTTTTATTTGATAAACATAGTCTTACAATTAGGAGGGGTTCATCATCAAACAATCAAGAATAGCAGTGCAATGACAGAACAAGCCAATACTGGTGCCCGACCATGGTTTCCCCCCTTTGGGTTCCCCATGGTTCCATGTTTCCCTTTACTTAAGCCCCAAGTTAATTGGACTTCTCATGGAAGTTGGAGGTTCCCCTCGGATTATATTCAACCATATTACCTCCCTCTGGTCATCTTCATGTCCTTCCTATTCCCTTCCCCCCTCCCTACCCTGCTCCCTACGTCCCCCAGGAATCTTAGCACAGTTCCCCATGATCATGTAAGAATTCATACATGTTGTCCAGTCTTTCTGTTGGTGTAATCCCAGTGTTAGGACAATGCCTTAATTGGAGGAGGTGTCTTCTACTCATCCAGTGATGCGTGGAATTTCCTCATTAAAGTATTACTAAATAAATGCATTCATTCCCCAAGCTTTTTACCAGAGAGAATTCAAAACTGAATTACTTCTTGCTTTCTCTATGACTTCAAGTTATATATTTCAGAATTATGTTTCCTATCATAATATCTTCTCTATTAGATTATCTTAAGGATCAAATATAATGAGGTAAAATGCTAAGGATAGACTTACCATATAGTAAGTCCTCAATGATTTCCTATATCATAAAACTTCTCTTTAAAAAGCTAAAATTATAAATTACATTTCAGTTTTTTAAAAATCTAAAAAATGTTTTTCAACATCCAAAATGTTCCCAAGTACTTTTTATCTATCAAATGGGATCTTTAAGCATTCTCTGCTGGTTGTAATTCCACTACAGAATTTAGTCGTATGAGCAGGCAAAATAGTATCCGGTCACAATTATTTGTAAGCAAAAGTGGCAATATAATTTAGAGGCCCAGGGAAGAGTAGATGGAGGAAAGGCAGGAGTACATTCATTAGCCATAGTGCTCCTCACACGGCAAGTGTGATGTGTTGCACCAGTGTGAAAACCCATCTAAGAACTGCCAGATCACACCTTTTCCCATGTTTCACATTAGACCACAGTAAGCTTCCCACATCAATGAGATATTATAACAACCTGCCAAGGCAGTTTTAGATTTAATAATAGAATACACATTCTAGTGCAAGGCAGATAAACCTTGAGCTGAGCAGAAATGAATGTCCCTTCCAGTTGAGAAAAAACAGGAGGCACTGAAACTTCAACTGTTGTCAGAACAAAGTAAAACAGTACCTGGATGTTTGGGGAATCCTTTGGCACTGGTCTATAATGCAGAGGTATAGGAGACTGATGCCAGACACATGCTGTTGTTATAACATTGCCAGCCCAAGGGAAAACTCAGCATAATTTTAGGGGGGGGGGTGTTTTACAGATGGCCCCACCCTTTCCTGCTTACTTAGTAATTTCAAGATTTACTGGGATCTCCTAGACCTACTTCTTAACAGAATGGACAAACTATTAAGAAAACCAAGATATAGTAAAAAAGCTAAAGTTGTCCAGTAACTAAAACTTCCTGGTTGCTATGTAATTTTTATGAGGTTATAAAATATTTAGATAGTCATTTGTGTCTACCCACTGTTTCTTAGGGATCCATTCCTGACCAACACTCCTTTTTCCAATCCCTACAACCTCTAGTTATGTTAAATTTAGAATTAAAAAGCTGAAACCCCAATTTCCTTTCTTTCCCTCCCTCCTGTTTTTCTTTCAATAAAACAGTTTCCTCATTAAAAGCCTTCAATAGCTGCATATGTGGCACATACGTGTAATTCCAGTTACTCAGGAGGCTGAGGCAGGAGGATCACAACTTTGAGGCCCTAATTAATTTAGTGAGACCCTTTCTCAAAATAAAAAATGAAAAGGGCTGGGGATGTAGCTCAGTGCAAAAAATGACCCTGTGCACACAATAAAAAATAAAATAAAAAACAAAAACCTTTCAATAAATTGTCTCCTATTCTTTAGGATAACCTTAGGAGGTAGATGATAATACTATTTATTCTTCCCCATTAAATAAAAAACAGATAAAATACACTATGATTTAGAGAATCTGAAAAGATCCTACAAGTAGGAAGTTGTAGAGCTGAGCTTCAGCTTCAAGGTTACTGTAAATTTTGGTTCTTAAACACTAAGCAATGCTATCTCCAATTTCGTGCATCAGGGTAGCCAGGTAAATGTCTCTATACAAATGTAAAAGGTGTGAATTTTGTCACAAACCTCAGAAGCCTGCATCAGACATTTTTGCCAAGCATGCATTTTCACGGCAAGAAGGAGGTTGGTTGAGCATTTAAATATGAAATATAGGGACTCTGCCTTTCCAAAACAGCTCCCTGCAAGACGGAGTTTGATCCGATGTAACATGTCTTTGTTTTATACATTCGATTTGCAAAACGTTACTCTCAGAGGGTTTTATAGGTCTTTAGGCAAGTACTGAAATGAAGAGGTATGCAGAGGGCTTGAACGGGTAATTAACCACACCGTCAGGAGTGCTGAAAGGTGCTCCTCGCTACTTGTTTACCCGTCTTCTTGCAAAAGGAGATTTGGCAAGCTTCTTGTTTTGTCTACTTATGCCCATGTTCTTGGAATTGTTTGAAAGCATTTGGCTGTGCACAAAAAGAAAAAGAAAATCATGCACTGAATATTTTATTAAAACAATATACCAATCAAACTGAGATGTCTGTGCACTCTCCTGACATGAAATAAACCTAAAGTAATCTTGTTTTCTTACTTAGCCACCAAGTTCCAGATTGTACAGGTTGGATGTATATAGATGAAAATGTATTTATTACCTTGGAACAGTTTAACTACGTTTGGATCGGTGACAGCAAAATTATGCATGCAGCAACTCGTGTTATGTTTCAAATGGCCTTAAATACTGCCTTATTTATCCTAATCTGTATTGCTCATTCTGACTGTTCCCTGGAAGGAAATCGGCATAGGCAGAGTTTTTTCTTCTTCTTTTTTTTTTTTTTTTTGATTGATAGTACTGTACGCTCTATATTTCAAAGGACTTTCTTGAGGCCCTGCCCTGTGTTAGAAGCAAGCTCCAGCACTTCAGTTATGTAAATGATGCTGTGATTATATAATTCTCTTTTATTTTTCAACAAGGTAGAACATCTTTACATTGCAGATGAGTTCTCTTGGGAAATGTAAGATTGCACAGATGATTACAAACTTTTAAAGACTAGAACCTCAGAGAAGATGTCAGGAAAGTAAAGAATTCAGAATAATCATTGTTTCCTTCCCATTGACCCAGTTCTCTCCAGGGCAGTGATTCTGTGTTCCAGTGGCCCTAGGAAATCTTGTTTTGTCAAAATAAGTCAGTAGATCTAGTAATTTTTATGAACAAATACATGTTCAAGTTGTTCTGGGAAAAACCATTTCCTATACCAGGGACAATTACAGTGTGGGTGTAGCACGGTGGGAAGGGTGGGAGACCCTCAGATATACAAGAGTTCGAATCTCCTTTGTGTCAGTTATCACCTTGTGTATCTTAATCTTTAGTTCCCTCATGGAAAGTAGATATGATCATCTCTATCGGAGAGGAATGGTAGGAAGATGCACGTGAATTGAAATGAAAACTAAAGTAGATCCAGACGTGGTAACAGCTAATGATGATGAAAATGACAAGGGTTACTGTGAGCTATGGGACAGAGACTGTATCAAGTGCCTTACATGCATATTTAAATCTTCAACGTCTCCATTAATAGCTCTTACTATTCCCAGTTTACACAGGGAAAATGATCCGCAGGGAAATTTTTAAAATATAGTTCGAGCTGTCACTATTAATAAGTGACAACATGGAATTTGAAACCCATATCTGTGACAGGAAAACTTGAGTTCTTCATTACCATACTTCTGTAAAATAATTTGCATAAGTAGTGTAATCATTAGGAAAGAGTGCACACTCAGCAAGAAAGACAATTCTGTGCATGTGGGTGTGTGTTTTCCTAGGAATAAAGATTTTTCCTCTGCTGGTTGTTCCATAAGAACTACATTTTAAGATACTAGATTTTAAGATTCAAAAGTCCCCATGTTGCTAGGCAACACACGCTAAAGTCATTCTTTCCTATTTCTATTATCCTAATTTTTTTGCCGATATTTCTTTGAATAGTTTTGATATGAAGAAACTTAAAGAGTTGTCAGGATACTTCAACATTCCACTTAAGAGGGACTACAGAAAAGCAACAATAAGATTCTGTCCTCATGGTCACTGGGATTGTTGGTGTTTCTGAGCTGGCCAAGGTTAAAAGCAGGTGAGGATCTTCAGGTCTTAGGACACAAACAACTACATGGTAGGTGGCTAAAGAAGGGGACATGCATGATTTTGTTTCTTGCTTTTGTTTGATCGAACTCTCTGTTCTAAAGTGAGAGGCTAGTGCCCTCTGGCTTGAAGTTCCAGATCTGGGTATTTTTGTTTTTATTCTAAACTTCCTTCTGGGAATAACAACTCAAGATAATTTATTATAAGTGAATCAGAGCGTGTCCCTAGCCACGGTTCCTTTCAAAGGTTCTAGCTGATTTGAACGGAAGCCCACTCAGTGACACAAACGTTAGTGCTCTCATGGAGGCAGAGACAGAGATGCAATTCACGAGGGATTCCTGCAGAAAATTAAAGCAGGACCGCAGCGGGTGCCCGCTCAGTACTGGAAGCTAAAGGCACCTGAAAGCAATTGTCTCTAGCCTAAGTTAAGGTCAAGTAACCTAGGGCAAAAATAAAATTACTGATCTGTAGACCCAGCTAGTGCTGAGATTCTGGCAGAGACCTTTCTGTACATAGCATGGGCTAAGTTATTCATGACATTAAGAAATATAACTATGGTGACAAAGAAAACATACAACAGAGCAGTTCATTCAAATTCAGGAAAACAGGGATGATTGTTCGGATGTCACTTTCAACAATTCATTCATAGACTTTAAAGTCTGTTTTATTCCCTTCCACAAATAATGTTGCTGTCTTCTGAATAAACAGTTTAATCTTTGGTAAGTTCCTTCTCTCTAATTTATGGCATCTGGCTCAAAAATTGCTGGAGCAGCCAGGGAGCTTAGTCACAGATGTCAGCTCCGGGTGGTAGCAAAAGCAAAGGGCTGACTTCAAAGAGTTAGGGAAGATTTGCAATAACGTAATAAAAAAGGACAACAGATGCTGCAGACACCTAAGTGTCAAGAGTCAGAACCCAGGAAAAAATGCGGAAATCGGTCAACTGCAGGCTGGGCACCATGTTTTCCAAGTTCCTTCTTCTACCACCATCCACATAACCAGATGTGTCCTCCTTCCCTCAATCTGTGACTCCAAATTAACTTTATCTCCAAGAACCTCTCCCTCTGCCTACTTCCACTCTATTCAAAAATAAAAGGTTTACAATTAGAGGATTTTGTGTGTTGGGTTATACTTTGTAGTAACAGAGCTCTCCTCCACACATATGGAGGAGCTTTAAAAGTGTTATCAAGTTTCGTCTGTGAGGTTGACCTTTTTTGGTGTTGGCCTTGTTCACAAAGAGGTTCTTACCCTAGGGTAGCCCCAGGAAGTACAGGATAAGGGAGTTTCTGATGCCTCCAAATTAAAAATATTTCCTTTCTGCCCCGCCCCCCATATCTAGCAACTCTTGGAAACACTTCTGATTGGTCAAGTTTGGGTTTCACATCTGACTCTGTGGCTGAACAGGGAGGTGGATACCCTCAATTTTGGGCATCACTCCAGAGAGAACAAACATTATGTAAAGCAAAAATGGAAGGAGTTTGTCTCTAGGTGCCATGGTTTGGTAATGGTGGAACATGCCCCCAAATTCTCAGGTGCTGGAAGCTGGTCCCCAGGAGGTGACGTGAGAAGTGGTGGAAGCTATAAGAGGTGAGGCCTAATGGGAAGTGACTGGTTTGTGGGGAATTTACATTGGCTCTTCCCTGCCCTCTGGCTTCGTTTCTCACTGCGATCTGTCCCTCTCACACATACTCCTACCATGATGCCATCTACCATGCAGTAATGCAGCCAAGGGAACCCCCATTAGAGACCAAACAAATGGAGCTACCTAATATTGGCCTTTCAATCTCCAAAACTACTCTATGTAAACCTCTTTTCTTTATAAATAAGATAGCCTCAGGCATTTTGTTACAGCATCAGAAAATGGACTAATAACTGGATAGAAAAGGATGCAGGGCTCAGAAAAGTCAATTCCAGGAGTAAGTTTGAAAGCAAATATTGGGTAGGAGGAGAACAAATGTTCCAAGTGACTCAGATTAATGGTAGGAAATTGGAAGGTACTAAATTATTCTGTAAAATGTGCTTATTAACTACATTTACCAAATGGATTCTTTTAAATAGAGGATTCTGGGATAGATAAATTGTTAACAACATCAGGAAATTGTTAGTATCCCTGAAACAGCTGGGAGAGGGTGGTATGATTAAGGCTGATAAGTTAGCTTGATAGTAACTGAGACTGAGAGAAAGATTAGCCATGTGGCAGGAGTGGGATGTGTGGCCACATCTAGGATGCCTCCTGTAGTAGAGAGAGGGAAGGGAATCGTGTCCTATCCACGGCCCCTCCAGTAGAGTCAGAAGCAGCTGACAAATGTGTAAGTCGGGTCCCATTTCCTCAGGATGGATCTAGAAGTGCAAGAGATTTATTGGAGGTAACACTATGAAAGATAAAGAAGAAAAGGGAAAGGAGTAGGTGGGGAAGGTCCTCAGAACCAAAGCCAAAATGAGGCCAGTGGAAGGAGAGGGGGTTGGCCGTGAGGGCCTCCGGCTGTAATTAGAGTTTCAGAAGGCCCAACCAGGCCAACAGTTTGTGCTGGCATAGATCCCAAAGCAGGGTCTTAGGTCCCCACCACGTTCAGTCATCAACTGAAACTGCCCAAGTAGCAGGTGGGCCTCAGCCTCAAGGTCAAGGAGATCCCAAGGGCACCGCAGCAGGGTGCTCTCAGTCCTCTGCCCTCCCTGCAGCAGATTCTCTCTTGAAAAGCTCTATGGGCATCATACCCTGCATGGCTCTTGCAGCGAGGAAAGCTGGGAAGCAGGCTGCGGTGCTGCTGTCAACACAGAGCAAAGCAGGAAGAAAGGGAAGAGGGCTAAGTGGAAGGAAGCTGATAGCCACCATGCAGGTGAAGAAATTAAGTTCGAGTAACTCTATTCAGTGACTGTGATATATAATGTTTCACTAAGACTTTGAAAGCAGAGATTTAGAATTGTCTAACGACTCTTTTTAAGAAACCAACTCTTCTTCAAACGTGGTGACTTTTTATGTTTAAACGTTAAGTCCCAAATGATAAAGAGACAATTTACAGAATGTGAGATAATATTTGCAAGTTCTCCGTCTGACAAGAGTAATATCCTGAACACACAAGGAACTCAGAAAAGTCCGGATAAAAGTAGGAACCTGATTCAGAAAGGGGCAATAGATCTACATAGACATTTCTCAAAAGCAGACCCAGATATTCAAAAACGCATATGAAAAAATGCTCAGTATCATTGATCATCAGGGAAATGCAAACCAAAATCACAATGAGATATCACTTCATTCCAGTAAGAGTAGCTACTATCGAAAAGATAAGTGCTGGCGAGGCCATGGGGAAGGGAACACCTGTACACTGTCAGTGAATGTGAAATGGCTCAGCTGTTACGGAAAACAGCGTGGTGGGTTCTTGAAAACGTAAAAATCAAAAGACCGAAAGATCCAGCAATGCTCCTGAGGTAAATATCCAAGAAACATCTGAATTACCATGTTTACTGCAGCATTTTTCACAACAGGCAAGAAATGGAAGTAACCAAAGTGTCTATCAACTGATGAATGGATAAAGAAAATGTGTGCGCACGCCTGTAAACCCAGTGGCTCAGGAGGCTGAGGCAGGAGGATTGCAAGTTTGAGGCCAGCTTCAGCAACTTAGTGAGGCCCTGAGCAACTTAGTGAGATCTTATCTCAACTTTTTTATTTAAAAGCCTGACATTCAGTTCATTGGTAAAGCGCCCCTGGTTTAAATTCCCAGTACAAAATAAAAGGAAGAAAGAGAAAATATGGTAAATATGTGCCATGGAATACTATTCAACCATAAAAAGAATGACATCTTGTCATTTGTGACAACATGAATGGAGCTAGAGATCATTAAGTGAAATAAGCCAGGCACTGAAAAATAAGTATAGCGCAATCTCAATTGCACATGGAAGCTGAAACAGCTGATCACACGGAAACTGAGACTAGAACGGTGGTTACCAGGACCAGGGAGAGTGGAGAAGAGAAGGAAGTGTTGGGAGGGGTTAATCAATGGTTACCAAGACACAGTTACTAGAAGTAAGACGTTCTGGTGTGCTACTCCCCAGGAGGGTGACTATGGATAGCAACTATGCACAGTGTTTCAGAAAGCTAGAAAAAAGAACTTTGAAAGTGTCACCATAAAGAAATGATAAATGTTTGAGGAGATGGATATATTTAATCTGATTTAAAATACATCGCACACATTTATCAAAACATCACATCATACCCCGTAAATATGTGCTATTTTGTGGTTTTAGATGTCAGTTAAAAATAAATCTAATTTAAAGAAAATCCATGTGGGCAACTTAAAAAGAATGTTTTACACTAGACTAAAAGTGAAAGGCTGGAGCAGACCTCACAATCAGGTCAACTGCAAAGCTCTCAGAATTGAGTGTAATTTCTGTAATGAGTTGCTTCTTCTGTAGATGTTAAAACAACCTCTGATAGATTGAGTGAGATGCTCCAATGGATGAAACTAGCTTCTAACAGAATCAAAGCTAGTGCCCTAATTCTTCTTTTCTAACTCTTACTAATGAGGAATCTAATGTGTTTAGTTTAACTTAAAAGGCAAAACTTACCAGTACTCCCCAACAGAAACTAGACCATTTTGTATTTAAATATAGTCCTGTGTAAAAGGGGGAAAGAAACCTAGACTTGTTGAGGGTTTATTCCTTAAACTGACTCTATTAAAACATCAGTTAAAGACAACCAGTCCTAAGAATAAACGAACATACCCACTTTATTATTTTGGCAGCTTTAACAAATTCCTAATAAAGAATAATCTATGTTATTAGACTGGAAAGCATCAACCTGAATACTCTCTACTGAACGATCCATTTTAAGTATATTTTTTATAACAGCTGCATATACATCTATAAGTATACTTTAAGTGTTTTCTTATAAAGAACTACAGCATGGCAAAACCATATTAAAAGTGTTCAGAATTCAAGTAACATGAATAAAAAGTTGTAACAATATTTCAGGTTAATTGTTTCTGTTGGGATTGTAGTAACATCCAGTTACAGCCTCCCTGAAGCTTTCTAAATATCCCCTGTGTTATGCTCCTTTGCTGGATAAGCACTGTGGTTTTATTACTGCTCAGCCCTAATAAAATGTTGAATTCTAAAATGTCAATCCTGTAATCTACTTGCTTACAAATAGTCACACACTGCAGTGTTGCAGTTGAGTTGCTGAGTTCATTAAATACAGACTCGGGAGCGTTATTTAAAGATATCTTAGAAAAACTGCCTCTGTGAGGTACTACACACACATGCATTATCATCTGCAAAATATGACTAGACCTTGTAGAAATCATGGTGCAATTTGCTACAAAAGGTATACAAGGACATAAAAGGTTAAAGTTGCAAAACTGAAAGATTAGATCAGCCTCTCTGGAGCAGAGCTATTTTAACTTTGTTTTAATTTTTGAAGGATATCTTGCAGACCTTGCTGAGTGAAGCACTTAAGAAGCCTACAGAAACCAAAAGGAAGTTGACAGAAAAATGTAGACACCATTCGAAGTCCTTAAGAAACCCAACAGGAGCTTTGCAAAAACACAGTCACTCCAACCTAATGAATAAATAGGTTCTCCATGATTGTTGACCTATGAAAATATTTACAGACTGTCTCTGAAAAAGTCACAAAACAGACCAGAATTATAAATTTTCTGTCTAAAAGGCTGATGAAAAGTTAAAAACACTGTATTAGTCTAAAGATAAATTCAAATAGTAGTAATATTCAGGATAGCAGCCTTTGAAATTGCAGAATAAAATGCTAAAAGATTGAAAATCTATTTTAATGCATAGTTTTAAAGTAATTTCTAAGTTTCTAATTCTATGATATGCACTTTCAAGTAAGCCTCTAGAATAAAATGAATGTTAAAAATATATCTAGTCTGCCAAGCTACAAGTATATTGTGATATTTATCAAAAGTATTCTGGTAATTTTGAATATGTAGTCAACATAGAAGTTTATGCTTCAAAGATAATAGGTAAAAGTCTAGGCATTTTTTCAGGTTTTTACATGACAATAATATTTATGGGAAAAATGTAAAAGCCATTATATGAGTCGTGAGAGTTTTTCCGATAGTCAGTCTAGGGAAAATGTGTAACAGTTTTAAGACCCTTGGGGGACTCTACATAACTATTCTAAATATCTAACAAATCATAGCAAAGTTTCTACAATCCCAGTGTTTGACAAGTTGAAACATATTTTTGTTTTTTACCTTTTTGAAAATATTTATTTCCTACCAATTTATAATGTATTCCTTTTCAAATAAAGCATTTCAGCTGAACTTCATTCTAACAGTGCCAGCACATTTTAATCCTTTAATGGTTTGCGCTTCTTTGTTATTGAATGTACACTTTTGCCTTTTGGGTCATGTTATAGCTTGGAACTTACATGTCATCCTTGTTCATATGCTAAAGTTTTGGTCACTAGTTTGTGGGAATTGGTAGAACCTTTAGAATGAAGGACCTAGTTAGAGGAAATTAGATCACAGGGGACGTGTCCTGGAAGAGTGTATTGGGACCATAGCCCCTTCCTGTCTCTCACTTTTTGCTTTCTGGCTGCCTTGAGGCAAACACACTTTTTCTACCACAGGCCCTCCAGGATGTTCTGCCTTGTCACGGACCCAAAGCAACAGAACCAGCTGGCAATAGACTGACCCATGATCCAGGATAAACCTTTCCTCCATTGAGTTAATTTTTCCCAGGTATTTTGTGACAGTGACAGAAAGCTGACTAACAGGTTGAGTATAAGATCTACTGAATATGCAGGAAGGAATTACTTTTCTATTTCTTTCCTCCCTATCCCCTCAAACCATCTTTTATGAAGAAGAGTGCCACTATGTTCTATCAAGTTTTAGGGCATTGTATTTTTTGCTGTAGCTAGGGAATTAAGAGTTTGTAGGCAGTCACTACATCAAGATAAATGTTGCAAGTTAAATGTCAGCATGCATATATGAAACTTCAGATGAACCCATGAGTAAAATAACCTTAGGTTACACGTCACTCTCAGATGAGACATATCCTCTCTGCTCACACACTTCTGGATTTTGGTGCCAGGGTAGTTGTGTTAGTCAGGATGGAGGATGGTTTTTGTTTTTTTTAGTTTTTTTGTCTTTTTGTTTTTAAGAGAGAGGGAAGTGAGAGAGAGAGAGAGAGAGAGAGAGAAAGAAAGAATCAACTTTATTTAGTTTTTCATGTGGCTTTCATTGCACAGCACTTTGCTGTGTGTGTACGTGGTGCTGGGGTTTGACCCCATGTCTTCATGCATGCCAGGCAAGCGCTGTAACCACTGAACCACCTATCCAGTCCCAGGATGGTCTTGTTTTGTAGAAATAAAAGAAGTTTCAGTGGGTTAAACAACAAAGATATATTTCATACTCATGCTACATTCCTACTGGGTCTCAAAATTCCTGCCTGAAATTGGCCCTGTTTATATTTCATTGGCCAAAACTACTCATAGGACTACTCCTAAGTTTAAAAGCAGAAAGAGAAATGCCATCGTGTTACATTTCCAGAAGATGGAGAGTGTGAACACACCTGACAACTACCATAATCATTCTTTCAAAGACTAAGCAAATGACTTCTCCAGGATTTATGACAGTGGCATTCAAAGTAACTGGCAACAAGAGACCCACTGGGAGTTACACAGGACTTTTATCCACTTGCTAGACATGTTGCTGTCCAGAATCACTTCCATGATGTTTTGAATATTAATTCTATGTCTATAGTGTTATTCTACATGATAGAAGTGAAAACGATTAAAACAGTCATGCAGCTATTACAGTCAGAGGCAGTGTTTAAAAATATCAATCGTGAAGTATGATCTTTGATGCTTTCTACTAGAAGTCATTTTGTTGATAGGAAATCAAACTGGAAACTGGTCTTTCTTCCAAAAGAAGTCAAGATAGAATCCAACTAACTATTGCAGGGCAAATAGAAAACAGGCAGTGTTCAGAAGGGGCTCAGAAAGGGTCAGAAAGCAGCAAAGTACACATATTTAGATGATAAGAACTGTTCTAGCCAGCTGATAATTGTCAGAAGGCATTTTGTAGAATAGATGAGATTAAACAGCTACAATAGAAATGTAATGACTTTGATTATTGCAGAAGGTAGGATTCTGGGTGATTATTTATTTTATTTTTCATGTTTTCTACACTTGCAACCAATCTAAAATTTAAAAATGCATTTTATATAAAATATATGTACAACCAATTGATGAGATTTCATACTTAAAAATTTAATGCATCTTAAAAGTTTTGAAATAAACAAATGATAATTTAATTTAAAAATGCCATGAGGCCTGAAAAGAAATTTATAGGAAAAGAAAGGAACTTAGGGAGGGAGGGAGGAGGGAAGGGAGGAAGAGAAAGAGAGAAAATGAATTCCTTTATGCAAATAAGAGTTTTCACAAATTGATTTAGTTGAATAGGGTTAGACCATATATCATTATCCATTTGTTATTTGTGATAGTCTGTGAACATTTATGTTTCTATTAACAGTATAGCAACACACCAATAATCCTAATTCCATAGATTCAGCTCTATCATTTGCAATAATAATTTGGTGGTTTTTGTAAAATCACAGATTAACAAACTCTGTCCAGATATTGCTACATATTGTGCATTGTATCAGGTGACTCAAATTTATACTTACTGCCAAAGACTGGAGCTCAAAATATGATGACAAGGACAAAAGATGGGATTCAGGTCCTGCTCCTTGACAGTGTCCTGGAAATGGGCAAGATTTCAGAAGAAGATGGCTGAGTTCATGGAAACGGTAAACCCAGGCATTGAGGCTCACCTCTGCCCTGAGAGCAGCCGAACAGCATCCCTGCAAGGGGCTGTGCAGACAGACAGTAAGGAATCTGTAATTAAATTCAGAGCTGAAGAAGAGGGCCTTCCCCCAGAGTTATGTGTCTCTAGAGATGGTAAAGTCCTCCACCAATAATATGGAATTACAATTTTTTCATTGCACAGGAAGAGTTGAGATCTCAGCAACAGATTTTACTTAATAAATGAAAATGCGATATTCTTTACACACTTGGTTTCATGGAGTAAGATTTTTATCTTTTTACTTGTCTGGATATTCATTTAATGTGTTCACTCAAAAATACATATTGAGTACTGTATATCAGGAATTCGATTCAATGCTGGCTGTGAACAATGCAAATCTGTTTCCTAATTTCATGGAGGTTAGGGTTAGTGGGAGGAAAAATTGATTCTTGGAAGGAAAAAAGAAATAAAAAGGGAGGATCATTGTGGAGAATAAGAAGAACATATTTGAGAATAGGTGGTGGTATCCATGAGCATCTAAGTGATATAGAGGTGTCAGTGATGTGGAAAGACGGGGGGAGATTGTACAAGCATGGTCAGAGCTATGAAGCAGGAAAGAGCTAGGCACCCTGAAGAACTGAAAGGAACCTGTGTGACTAGGCAAAAGTGAATGGGGAATCAGCTTAACCCAGAGATCTAAGGGTCGATTGTCTCCACTCATCGGTGGAGGTGGGGACTAGACCCTGGACAATGAGAAAGTTGCTCTAGAAACATGAGTTAAATTAGATAAGATGTAATGCTTTACAATCTAATACTATGTTTAGAGTTATAATGGGAAGGGGAAGGGAGGGATAAAGGAGGGTAATTGGGGGGGCACTCCTGGGGATAATTTCAATATCCAGAATATATACACATCTTATACACATTTTATATTTTTTTGTTAAAATCTTGTAAGGTTGCTCAAAAATAAAAAAATTAAAAAAAAAATGAATGGGGACTCAATGGAATGAGATGCTGTTGGGGATGTTGAATTGAAATAAATTTGGCCCAAACCTGCCTCTATACTTGAAAATTTTCACCCAAATTGGCCTCCCTTCATAGTGACCTATGACCTGGCTAATATAAAACTAAATTGAAACCAAACTCAAGAATATATGCTTGAAACCAAGCAACCAAACCTCAGTCAATTATTGAAGTTATATTTCCAGCCAATCAAAGGCTGAAAGCTGTAAAAAAACAACCATCTAAGGCAAATGCCAACTGCAGCCAACCTGGTTGCTTCTGTTTGTCACTTGCTTTCCTTTGGCTATAAATATTACCTACACATGGGCATTCTGAACCAACTTTGATTTGGACCATTGTCTAGTTCTAAAACCTTTCTCTTGCTCAAGTAAACTTTGTTAAATTTAACTGACCTTGGTTTCTCTTTTAATGGACATTTGGCAGAGTCTGAGTTTTACAGGGGCTTACAGATCATTCTAAGTATTTTGGTCTTTTACCGTAAGTTCAGCAGAAAGCTTTTGAAAAATTCTAAGCAGAGAAGTGATATGATTAGGAAACTGTTTTAAGTGATCACTCTCAACATAGTGAGAAAATGGAAAGGAGGAAGGTTAAGAGGGCACATGAGCTGACCTCCTTGTAGTACAAATTTGGACACTTAAAGAAGGCACTTTTTTTTTTTAGAGAGAAGAATAGTGAGAGAACGAAAGAGAGACAGAGAGAATCAATTTTTATTGAGTTTTTTATTTTACATGGCTTTTTTTGCTGTGACACTTAGTTGTGTACGTGGGTACTGAGGTTTGAACCCATGCACTTGCGCATGCCAGGCAAGCACCATAACCATTGAGCCACCACTCCATCCCCAAGGGAGGCCTACTTAAGACTTGATAATGGCTTGGACTAAGGTAGTGATCAGGGAGATAGAAATATATACTCTGGAGATAAACTTGACCACAGTTGATGAAAGTTGTAGAATGAGGAACAGGTGAGTTAGTGGAATGGAAAGTTATTCTCATATTTTATACTTGGCATTCACTGCAAAATAATGGAGTTGTTCACCAATAAAATTGGATTGGAATAGGAAGTGGAGTGCTCAAGGGTGAAGAAAAAGATTTGGTTGGGGATACGGTGATTTTTGCTCCTTGTGAGATTTCATGTTCAGATGTTAAGATGACAGACACACTAGCCCACAGCTCAAACAAGATTTTGGCTGGAGATCCAAATCTTTGAGGCTTGATATAAGTGTGACATTTACAGGTATAAATGTTAATGAGATCACACAGAGAGCGTAGGAAAAGGAGTACATGTAGAATGGTAGCAAATCACATACCAACCTATCTTCAACCTAAATTTCTAGGGAAAGAGAATATAATTTGGAATCTATTATCATTCATTTTAATATAATTCTGAGAAATCATACCAAAATTTAGAATGAAATAGAAAAGGATAATTTATTTTTGACCTTGATAAAAAGTTCACTTAATTGAAAACATTTCCTTTCCCATGGATGTCAACACAATTAATAAAATTCCAAAAGATTTTCTAGGAGTCAGTGCACTGAGGAAGTAATTTGATTAACTGACACTCTGGGGAGTTAATAATAATTTACCATGATAATTGACTCAAATTGATTATTTTTTTCTTGTGCATTTTAAGTAAAGTGCTGAATTAAATTTTTCAGTTTAAGAGTAGTGACTGTGTTCTGGTTCTGCAAGGCTATTAAGTTACAGAAAAGATTTCACTTTCAGAGTACACACAAATCTGATATTATAAGAGAATTCCTCAGGCCAAAAAAGTTTATTTAGAAAGTTAAAGTATTACTGATGAATATAAACACTATTATGTTAATTATTGTCTTTAAGTATTTAGTTTCAATGAAAAACTTTCCAAGTTTCTCAAGGGTACTTCCAGACAGATCCCCACATTTCATTTCAAGGAAGTATTAGGCAGACAACTTTTGATTCTTTCAAACAGTAGAGCCAGGAAATCTCTTAGGGTAGAAAACCTCCTACTACATTTGTCATATTAAAATCCAATTATGCACTGAGAAAAGAAACAGAAACACAGTAAATTTGAGAACAACATATGTTCCACATATACTGCAAACAGGCTTAAATATCACATATTAAAGCTTCCAAGATTTTTTAATCTTGGAAATCACAAGAAAAATGTAGTGAAAGTTAAACAAAAATTAGAGCTAAAAAAGTGGATTTCCATTCATGAAACTATAAAATCAGCATCATTTCAATGCATATTTCCTGCATCATGACTTTCTTATATAATGCACATTTTATCTATTGACCATTTAACATAGGTAGGAGACATGATCAAGTTGTATGTTGTAAACATGCTTAAGCTGCATCTCTGTAAAAGTTCAAAAAAGACTAAATCAGAAAATATAGATGTGAAAATAATTCTTTTTAAAGTAGTACATGTGGATGGATCATTTCAGTTACATTTAAACAAAAACTGATTCATCTTTTAAAATAATGGAAGTATTAGAGTGAGAACTGCTTCCTAAGGAGCTTTTCGCTTTCTCTTTTCTTCATTTTCTGGGCCTGTCATGACTGGATCACTATTCATCTCTGTAGCTCATGGTAACTATCTCCTGGTATTCTATCCTCTGAAAACGATGCCTCTTTGAAGACTTTCTCCTGATCAAACTTCATCTTGAACTTTCTGAACCTGCTCTTTTGTTTAAACAGGTTAGCTCAGCCAGGAATGACCATGTCCTAAATTTTTACTTATTGGAATCTTATTCTGCCTTCAAATTCTGCACAAAAAATAACTGTCCCACATTCCTCACTGTTAAAAATAATTTTCCTGGTGCCTTTGTATATAGCTTCCTTATCAAAAGTAGCAGCATTTATCAGACATACTTTTCTCTAGGCACCGTGCTAGCTACAAATGTTCAATTCCTTTTCTAATTGCCTCTAAATCCCAGTGATCTCCCTCCATAAGTTATTCAGGGCTGTCATTCTCTTTCTATAAGATCCTAAATTCCCTGTAGAAACCGAGCTCTGTCTTTTTCATCTTCTAATGTTTAGCACAGCTTCTGCACAAAACAGAAGGTCAGCAAATAGGCTTGAATGTGTGGGACTCTAACTCAGAATGGAAAACACAACAAGTACCAAAAAGCATTTTGATAGCAGTTTATTTGTTCATTGCTGGGTATTTGAAATCATTGGAGAATTGCACGTGCTCTGCTAACTACAGTTTATAGGTGGTTGAGTTGCTTTAGTTGATGTGGGGAACCATGTGACAGGTGACTTTCAATTTGGATTTTGGCCTGCTGAATTCAAGACTGTGTCAGCTGACAGAGTCATTCATTCGAGTGGGACTGAGAAGCTCCATTGTCTTCATGGATGGTGGGAGTAATAGGAAAAAAGGTTGTATCATTTCTTGGAGACCAACTATCTTCATTAGCAAGGAGTAATAACCTGGAAACTCCTTAACATGGCATTCGGGTCCTGTAATGATTGTTCCCTTTTCTCTCTTGCTTATGGTACCTGTCTCCTTGTATTCCATCCTCTGAACAGACCCACTTCTCTCTGATCTTGGGTTTGGACTTGCTGTTTCTCTGTCTACAAATCCCTCTAGCCATTTCTAATTTCTCCACACACCAAGAATGTTAATTAGTAGGGAAGTTTGATCAGTTTAATGTCATTTCCTATAGGAAGCGTTCACATCTGCTATAAGTACATTAGGTGATGTATAAGTACACTGTGATGTCCCTGCACTGAGCTTCTCTCTCACCCCAGACACTCAGCATCTTGAGAACCTACTAGGTTATTGATTGCTATGGTGGTTAATTTTATGTGTCAACTAGGCTAGACCACAGCACTCAGATATGAGGTTAACAAAGGTTATTCTAGATGTTTCTTTGAAGGTACTTTAATAAGATTAACATGGAAATCAGTCAACTTTTAGTGAAGCATACATCTTCCATAATGGGAGAAGCTCTTGTCCATACAGTTAAAGGTCTTTAGAGAAAAAGACTAACTTCCTCAAAGGAGATAAAATCCTGGCAGCCAAGTGCCTTCTTACTTTCCTCTGCAGCTCTTCTCCAGATTTTCAGCCTTCTGTTCTATACTATAGATTTTTGGACTTGCTGGATTCCATTATCACATGCACCAGCTCCTTAAAATGTATCACTCATCCTCTTTCTTAATCTTCCTGTGTGTGTGTGTGTGCAAAATCTTTATATTAGTTCAGTTCTCCTGGAGAACTTTGACTAATAAAGTCATCAGTTTATATCTCTACACTGAAGTCAGTGCCTGAATGGTAGAGCAGATCAAATAAAATTTGGTTAGGGTGAAATAGGCTAAATCAATCTGACTTGTAGGAAAGAAAATCATTGCAGACATATTGCTAAGACTTCTCCCTTAAGAGTCAGGAGTCTGCCCTGATCAAGCTACCATTAACAATGATTGATTTTACTAACCTTATAGTTCTTTTTTTTTTTCTGGTCCAGTGGAGAGAACAGTATCAGAAAATAAAAATTAGAAGCAGAGGCAAAACAGAAGCTTCCATATGAACAAATTAGATACTCTGTTCTAATCCAAAGTCAGCATCACTTTAAACAATAAATAGTTTTTCTATTATGTACTCTTTATTTTAAAAAATAAATAGTTTTTCTATTATGTACACTTTATTCATAATCTAATCATTAAAATTTTGATTCCACTTGCAAAATTTTTTCTTCTTACATTATTTCTAAAGGGTTTTCTGAAAGATTTTATGAATTAGCAAATATATTGTGGTTTTCCCAAATAAATAAAAGCCACTGGAACAATTTTCCTGTGCACACCTATTTCTGCTGCAGGTACTAAAGCATATTTTGAGTGTGATCCACAGGGAGTGTCAAAAATAGCTCAGTCTCTTTAATGTTATATAATATCCTAAACCAGTTAACCATGTGTTGTCCAATAAACAAAACAGGAAGTAGTTTATTTGAAAACCAAAAGAGAACAAGCAACACGTTTTCCATTAACTTTAATTTCCCATGCATTCCTACAACTTTGCAGTTATTTATAAATCTTTTCCCAGAATAATTTGCAATTTAAGTGGATAAAGTTTAAAGCTACAGGAAATGACTTCCAGTGTCCTTCTCTCTGAGATCTTTTTATTTCTTTCCCTATCCATTTGGGGAAAAAAAAAAGAATACACATAAAATACTGCACACAGCATTGAGTGGGAAGCTGTGGTCCTTAATCAATAAGCATCGCAGATATCATAATTTCATACAGTACTTCATAATTCAAATTATGCTTCTACATGCATTACCAAAACCATTATCAGATTCAATGCTAATGTTTAGTCATAATCAAGCAAAGAATCTGCTTTTTGATAATTTTAAGAATTAAAAAATTAAAATCCAAAAAGATAAATGTATCGAGATTTGTGGAGAGAAGGGTTCAGATAGGAAAAGCTTCTGATGGGAAATGAGGGACAATTGTTTGAAATTTTTCAAAGTTTTTTTTAAAACTTTTTTTTTTCTTTTTGGTTCTTTCAGTTGGATTTGTGACTGGCTCTGGGGGTGTGAGGTGGGGAGGTTCTATATACATTCCAGAAAGTCTCTCTGCATCTTTACGGCCTCATTCATTTTTAGTGTAACTAAATCAGAATAATCTTGTCAAAGAGAGCTCTTCAATTAAACTTAAAAAAAAATAAATTGACCTGGCATTTCTACATTTTCATAGCACATTTCTAAGACTATACACTGTGCCAAAGCACATTCTTATGAAGCATACAACATGTGAACAACAATAAGTGATTTTTATAAAGCCCTTTCCCTAACAAAGTTGCCCACTAGCTTTCAATGCATCAATACAACCTTGCAAGAACCATTACTGATATTCTCTCCTTTTCAAGTACTTGTCTCTTTAAGATTTTTAAAATTTGGTCTATACCTCTCTCCCCAGCCTCATCTTCAGAAAGCTTTTTCTTGTCCTCTTTTGGTATAATTAGTCCTCATGCTATTCTTATAGTAAAAGAATTGTCCAAGATGATGTTCCCTCTCTTCCCATCCCATTCTAGCCTAGTTAACCTCTGCTCACCCTTTACATATAAGGCCAAATGTCTGATTTGGGGATCTTCCTTTAGACTCCACACTCACAGCCTAAGCTATCTTCTCTTCTGGATGGCTCCCGTAATCCATAATCATATACTTGAACAGCTTTTTACTTAACACAGTTTCTAATTACATATTTACTAGAGGAATATTTAATGAATTTTACCTCACTAAAATGTTATAATACATGAAAAGAATGACCATTTCTATTTTCCATCATTTTAATAATTTATCTTCATAAGTATGTGTTAAATTAATGGATATATGAATAGATGAATGGGTAAATAGATAGTTAGATAAACAAAAGAGAAGCGGATGGGCACCCTTTTGATATATAGATTCTTTAATCTTGAATAGAAAACTGATTAATAATATCTAATTATTAAACTAATTTTAACCTAAGACACAAAAAAGATTAAAATTTCACCATGTACTTAATATGAAATATTTCAATGAGATATTTTACTTTTTTCATACTAAACCTTTAAAACCTTATGTATATTTTACAGTTCCAGCACATCTTAATTTGAAGTAACCAAATTTCAAATTCTCAGTAGCCTTATTACTGGAGGCCCAGTGAAAGCAAGCTACCAGAAGTTTATGTAAATAAAGAGTCTGGAGGGAATGGTAGAGTTCATCCTAGAGAGGAGTTGAAAACACTCTGGTTCAAGATCATTGATTTCAGTGAAAGGGGAGGAAATAATTTGAAAATAACTGATCTTTAGCTTTTCCTGTAATGAAAATGAGAGGTTTTCACAGAAAATCATTTCACTTTTCACTGAAGTCAATGAAAGATAATGAGAAGACATGGCAGTTAAGAGGGTGCCACACGAGCAGGAACAGAGTAGAAGGGGGTCAGGGTGGTTTGAGGGCATGGAGGAGCAGCAATGACAGCACAGGCAAGGAGCAGGTGGAGGAAGACAGGTGGCATCTTCACAGTGTCCCAGAAGATCAGGTCCCTGAGTTTATGCAAGGCTTCTTATGGACATCCTGAACAGTTTAAGAGGAATTTAAAGTTTGGTTAGTGAGACCAAACTTTTCCTGGCTGTCTGAATTCAACATACAAATTATTAATGTTATTTTCTCCCTAAGATAATATGCCATGTAAGAAGGTGGCATTTAGAAAGTCTATCTCTTTTAAAGCTAGACAGATGTGAATGTCAATATTTAATTTCATAGAAAATATTTCACAGATATGCTATGACTGAATTTTCATCTTTAGAAGAGCAATAATTATACCTAAGTGAAAGGCTGAAAATGTATTGTGAGATAACACCTTGCTTCCTGATTTATAATATACATCATGCTTTGTTTGGGACTCTTTTGGCTTTAGTATGACAAATTGGAATAATTAATTACTGTATGTAAATGTGAGGATTTTTATAGGAATGTTTTAAACTTTTATAATTATTTATATTTCTTTTTTTATTAGATGAATATGGAGTTACAATTGAGGGGGAATCATTGTCAAACAATCAAGAACAAATGTATATATACTTAGTTATCCAAGGCTAATGCCAAGTCATGGATGCCCATCTTGGGTTCCCCATGTTTCTTTGTTTCCCCCAGAAGAACCCCTGAGTTAAATTAATAGCTCGTGGAGATCAGAGATCTCCTTGTGAGATGATTCCCCCATATTCCTACCCTCCAGTCTCCTAGATATCCATCCTAATCCCTCACCACACCCTGTCGCCCACCCTATGCCTCCAGGTATCCTAGGCAATCATCCCCCTGTTTGTGTAAAAATTCATACAATTTGAGGTTATTATTAGCTTAGCCATCTAACATACTGCTTCCAGATGTATTCTAGCTTCCACAAATGAAAGAAACCATTTGGCCTTTGAGTCTCTGAGATTGGGATACTATTTATATTTCTTAATACATTTATTTTAAACTGTGGTTTTACACACAAAACACACCAATTATCATGATGCAAATTGAGGTGAACTGACCCATGGAAATCCAATTTTGACAGACAGCATGAATTAAGGCACAGTGTTTGGGTATGCCCATGAACATCTTCAAAAACTGAGCTTTCAGAATAACTCGTCAAAGGTGTGAAAAACAAGATGTGTGCCACTGGAGATGATTTTCATAAACTCAATTTTCATTCACATAACGGAGTTTTTCTTTTAGTTTTATTTATTTATTTATTTATTTTTAGAAAACCAATCTAGCAAAATATTAGTTTCAGTGGCAAAAAAAATTCTTGATAGTAGATGAGAGACCGAGGTTTTGGAATTATTGAGAAAGTGAATATACATAATATCTTTTGGAAGACCTACCATATAGTAAAGACTAACAAATGTTTTGTTTTCCCTTCCTCTTTCTTTATGGCTTATAGCTTAGTAGAAAAAGAAATTTTCACTAGACAAACTAAGATTTGACTCCTAGCATTGCCAATGACAGGTAGATTTTAAACATGTTATATAGCTGTAAAGTTATGTAGCCATATTTACATAATAGTGGATAATAGGATTTACTTCAAAATATCGTGAAGAGTCAAAGAGACAACTGATATAGGGCAGAAAAAGTTTTTACAGATTATGGGCTTGGTAAATATTAGTTCATTCTTTTTTTAATTGTCAAAGGTTCAATTAAATAGAAGAATCTATGTATTTAAAAATTTTTCCAATCTCTCTAATCCAGGGAAAATGTCATACCCATCTTAGTTTTCTTCCTCCAACTATCTTCGAAACATAAATTGAAACACAAAGCAGCTAGGACTGGAAGAACAAGTCTAAACCAAATATGTACGATAAAGCCCAATACAATTATGATAGGTACAACCTTGAAAAAATGTACTATGTTCTAGTTGTTGGAAAAAGCATACAGATTGAGGGATCTTATTTCTGTTATATATTTTTTTAGTGATTATAGAAATTTAAAACAAATATAAGGACAGAACAAAATTATTATAATAAAATCTAACTTTTAAATTCATATTCTCAAATATTTCAAACTGTGTTTTATTCTTAGTCCCAAGGGTTTGTTATTTTTAACTTTCTGGTAGTCACAGTCATAAAAAACAATTTTCTTCATTGGTATTCAACACTTGTAAATTTTGTGGTAAAAATTCTGCCTGTGATATAAATAAACAAAAAGACTAAAACTCATGTATTTTGAATTACAAGAGCTTTCAGTTCACATCTCATATCTGTCTATTTCTATCACTGGAAAACAAGATAAAAATCTCACAGTTCTATTTCAGTAGGACAAATCATCTTTTCTCAAGACTGTGGAATCCTTTGGCCAGATTGAGTTCCCAAGAAAATTAAGCCCAAATGCTTTAAGTTTTTCTATCATATTTAATGAATTAACTTATCTTCTGTGCATTTAGCCTGGTCCTAGCTATGTACCACCCATGGGAGAATTGAAAATAGACTCTCAAATGATTTTTTCATAGCACTTAGTTCTCTCACAAAATGCCAGATACAAAAGCCTCCAAACTGAAAAAGATATTTTTTCCTATAATGAAATCATACTTTCAAAACCACGCTGCCAGTAAATAAGAAACAACTGCAGTAAAAGTAGATATCAATTCATGTGGAGAGTTCATATAAAATGAGGAAGTAGAAATTTAAAGCAATTACTATAAAATTAGAGGCCCTCTTTTCTACCAAGGTCACTGACCCAGAGGAAAAATATATATAAATTAAATACTGTTTAAACAGAAAGCAATTTCAATGGCCCTTAGAAAAGAATACAAGAATGTATAGTTATAGTATATACATAGCTTGTTTCCTTTCTTAAAACCATTCTCAACAATGGTCACACTAAAGAATAAGTTAAAAAGCAATAATGAGGGGCTGGAGCTCAGCGGTTTCGGCGCTTGCCTGGCAAGCACTAGGACCCGGGTTCAAACCCCAGCACCATATACACAACTGGGTGTTGGAGCAACTAAGGCCATGTGAAAAACTCAATAAAGTTGTTTCTCTCTTTCTCTGTCTCTCTCACTGTCCCTCTCTCTTTAAAAAAAAAAAAAGCAATAATGAACAAGGAACAATAAAGCAATCAAATAATACCAGTTTCAGTGTATGAAGGATTAGAGAGAGAAAAATGAAAACAGAAAACCATCCTCAAATTCCTACATATTCAATCTCTGATTTCTACTCACTCTTCTCACTATTGGGAAAAAAAATCATTATCCACTGAAGCACTAGGCTCATGGAAGTTAGCCTAGGCCACACTGAGTAAATTTTATCCATCTTTTGCCTACCAAGAAGCATCCCTCAGAAACCTCATTCTGATAATCTGCTACACTTGTCTGAGCATGAGAGCATCCAACTGCATTTACTCAAATCCCAGTTACACTTAATATTTGAAAAAAGACATGAGCAACTTAGTGAAAAGAAAATTGGGAAGAAAGCATTTTAGTCAATGGTAGCTCATGCATAAAGACAACACCATAAGAGGGCATGAAAGTATAGTTATGCACAATTAAATGTAGAAGTGGGACCAATTACTTGTTGATGGGATAAAGAGGTGATGTGATGACTTTGCCTTGAATATTATTTTGCATATATTGCAGGCTGACCCATAGCTGTGCCCCCAAATCTAGTCTCTCCTTCATTGGCACATCGTCAGAAAGCTAAATACTGCATTTTTCATTTTCCTATGTACCTGGACAAAGTCACATGGCTGAGTTTTCACTAATGAAATGTAGGTAGAAGTACATTACTGTAAAATATGTAAAATTGATTTTTAGAAAAGTCCAGTCTGGACTGATTGTGATAGCTATTTATTTATGTGCCAATTTGAATGGACAACAGATTCCTAGATATTTAGTGGAATATTATTGAGAGCTGTGTCTGTAAGGGTGTTTCGGATGAGATTAATGACTGACTGGGTTAACTGAGTAAAGTGGATTGCCCTTCTCCGTGTTGGTTGGCCTGAATCAATCAATTGTAGACATTCCAGAATTTTGACTAGAGCTATGTCACTGGATTTCTTAGCTCTCAGGCCTTTGGAATCTCATTGAAAAAGCACATCAGCTTTCCTTGGTCTTTGGTTGGCCAAATGCTGCCAGACATTTGGTACTTGTCAGCCTCTGTTAATTACTGGGTCATTTCCTTACTTTACACACACACACACACACACGCACACGCACACGCACACTCCCATTGGTTCTGTTTTCTGTTTCTCTGGAGAATCGTGATTAAATACACCAATTTTCTCTGTCAAGCATTCTCCAGTGTGGATATCTTGATGGCAAGTCAGCTTTGGCCACACAATTGAGGAAACACACCCTAAAGGATGAGGGCTAATCAGAGGAAGAATCCTCAGTGTATGCATAACCTTGTAAAAACGGAGCTG
Organism: Aplodontia rufa; assembly: GCA_004027875.1. NCBI lineage: Eukaryota > Metazoa > Chordata > Mammalia > Rodentia > Aplodontiidae > Aplodontia > Aplodontia rufa. The sequence goes on from PVKS010000163.1 coordinate 58,189, forward strand.
TCCTGCCTGCCTAGGACAGCTGGATTACTCCTAGAGAGAAATAGCTCTTCTTATTAAGCCATTGAGTTTTATGAAATCTTTGTTAACTATATCTGAGCTTTTAGTTGAATAATGTAATACACAGAAGAGGGCATAATCACATTAGAAGTCCAATGTGGATAGTTACACAGGGGGTGACTTACAGGGGACAGAGCCTAAAACTCAGCAAACAGATAGGAGGCCAGTCCTGGATGATTTTATCTTTTAAATATTTCAGAAACCGTAAAATACTATTGCCGCAATCAGTGTGCAATTTCCTCTTCAAGGAGATCCCAAACATCTACATGAATTTTTCTGTCTATATTCTTACTTTTCTCAAATCTGTTTTTAACACAGCTGCAGATTTTAATCTAAAATATAATGTGTTCATGCCCTTTTTCTGATTAAAATCTCTAATAGTTTTGTCGCTATAGAATTGGTTTTCAAATGCTTTTGTTTATTTACTTCATTGAATTTTGAAAAGCATGATAATCCTTTTATATTTTAAAGCTGACATCTATATTTTTTATCCTGTTTGGTTGCAAGGATATAATATCCAAAATATTTCAAATATTAATGTAATTAAAACTGATATATTACTCATTTAAAAATATCAGGAGAATCTGAACAGCATGCCAAAAGTCATCCAGTAAATATCCATCACCAGATTTTTATTTAAGAATCAGACATTTTATACTTCCTTTTCATCCTTAAATGCATATTTCAATTTTATTTTTGCATAACGGTATGTACGAAATCGATTTTTGATATGTCAATGGCTTTTTATTATCTTAAGGTTGTTCTCTATGATGAAAATTATACGAGTTAATTTTTTTCTTGTGTCAAAAAGGCCTAAGTGTTACATTTCTTCTGGTTATCATTATAATTATTATTAGTAAGCAATTGATTGAACATATGTTATAAATTTGATAACTTTAAAATGAAAAGGATATATTATTGGAACATACTTATTGATGGAATAAATAAGACCTTTTTCTTAGTTTATATTATTAATAATAATATTTACCTTATTGTGAGAATTAATTAGGATTTAAATTCCATTATTTACTATTCACTCATATATATAAATGCTGAGAAATATTTGTCACATAAATAAGTAAAATGGAATGGAAGATATTTTGTTAAAGCAATTTCATTTCATTATTTGGAATACTTCCAAATAACATGCAAAAAAATAAATCATATGCCAATTTATTATCAAAAATCATTTCTAATTACAGCTTTTTGATAACTAAATTATTTCTTTCTCTATTTAATTGAAATCCAAAATTCTAAAACCATTTGAAATCAAAATTTTTTTTAGCCAGTCATTAAAGTCACTATAATTCTTAATTTTGGGTAATGTCTACCAAATGGGCTTTATCAAAAGATTTTCAAATAACTGTTAATTTTACCCATTTCACATTCACTAAGATGCACTTGCTTAACCTAATGTACTCAAAAACAGTAAGACAAAGATATTATTAATATAAATATACATTTACCTATACCATATAATTTTATCATATCACATTTTTAAATTTTGTTTTTGTCAAACTAATAGAACTACAGATTTAGCTCATTTTTTAAAATAATCACTTTATAAATAAATTGGCAAAACTAAGCTTAATTATCAGGTTAACCAACCAATTCAGACCTACTAAGTTAAAGAAACGAACCTGAAAAGACTAATACTTTTGATTCCAACTATGTGACCTTCTGGGAAAAACAGAGCTATTGAGACATTAAAAAGATTTCTAGGAAAAAGCTTTCCAGGAGTTAGAATCCAGGAAGGCATCAATAGACCAAGCACAAAGGATTTCTACAGAAGTGAAAATATTCTGTCCAATATAACACACATCATCTCCAAACTTATAAAATATACAACACCAAGAGTAAACCTTACTATAAACTGAATTTTGGATAATGATATATCAATGAACACAGATTCATCAAATGTAAAATGTATACCACTATGGTGGGGAAATGCCAATAATGGGATAGGTTGTGGATGTTTGGGGCAAGGAGTATATAGAATTTTCTGTACATTCTGCTCAACTTTTCCATGAACCTAAAAGTTCTATTAAAACGTCTACTTTCTATAATATGAAATTTTAATATAATTCAGTTTTTCACATGTCCAATGAGTAAATGTAATTAAGGGTATAAAGCTTTGAATCACTTAATTATTAAAGATAATTGAATAATTGTACATTAAGCATTTTACCCTATAAACTGAGATTCAACTTATTTTTTAGCATCCACAAAACTTGTATAAAATTTGAGTGAAAATCAAATTTAAAAAATTTTGGTGCAGTTAGTCTAAATATATGTGGTAAAAAAAATGGTTTGAACCAATAAGAGTTTGATTTAATATAAATACAGAATAACTTCACAATATATAGTTTTCCATTCATGGACATGGTGCATCTCTCCATTTGTTCATCTTATACATTCATCAGTAAAATTTTATAGTTTTTACTTTAGAGTCATGCATATTTCTTGTTTATTAGTGCATACTAATTATAAGAATGGTGAATTTCATTGTGGCATCTTGGTACGTGCACATAATTTGGTATATTACATAATGCTTTCCATTTCCAATCATTTTCCTGAAAAGTACATAATTTTGTTCTTCTTTATCATTGAATAAATCTCCTTTGTGTGTGGATGATTCTAAGGAATTAGGTTTAACTTTCCAAAGTATGAAAATAGGGTTGTGTTTATGTTTTCAAAAATCATCTTTTTCTTTTAGAAATATAAACCTGTATGAAACAGATAAAATATACTCAAAAATACTAGGGAAATAAAATGGGAAGGCCATTAAATCAAATTAAAGTGTTTATATTCAGCTTCATTGAAGTTATGTGATAAGAATATGAGGTATATCATAACTTTCTCTACTTCTAAATGTGATTGAAATTCTCTTCCATAAAAGTTAAAAGCTTAAATTATACACACATACACACATATGCGCACATGCATAATCAAGCCATGAATAAAAATAATAGGGTATATACACTTGACCTCACCACTCTGTTTACCTTTCATATTTGGTCTTGCTTAGTTTGAATTTTATAAAAATACTGTTGTAGTTCAAATAATTTTCTGGGTTTGTTTTCAGTCAACATTATAATCCTAATCTATATTCACATAGTTCATTTCATTCGGTTCATAAAATATATCTTTTTGAGAGTACTTACTAAATAATCATAATTAGTAATTTAAATATCCTGGCTTAACTCAATTAAAACAGAGCATGACTCATGAGCAGAGATCATGGCTTTCCATCATTTTTTTCATCTTCTAGCAAAAGCAATGTATATTGTAAGAATTTAATAAGTGCACATTTATGAAAACTGAACACATGAATACGTGTGAATAAGATAGTTAACTAAGAAATGACTTTCAGATAAAAAACTGGAAATAGTTTCCTAATGGAAACTATTATTTAAATTTTTAAGACAGTTTATTAGCATAGCTATTTAGAAGCATTGGCTAGAGACTCCTATACTGGATGATATTGAATATGAGCCCTTAAATCCTTATGCTCAAGGTCCCCCACTTCCAAATTATAACATATAGCATTAAAATAAGTAGCTATTCAGATAATAATCACCTCATTGTTAGGAATCAATTACATGAATCTTAAATGCTGATTTTGATATTCACTATAACAAAAAGAAATAAAATGCCAGAAAAATAAAGAGAGCTTTTCAGTTAAATGAAAATCAACAGATGGCTGGCACTGACATTGATTGGAACCTGGAATCAAAGCTGATACAAGAAAGATTATTCTTCAAAACAAGAATGGTACTGAAGCTCAAACATTTCTCTTTTTTCATTTAGGGAGGATTTTACCCTTGGGAAGGAGGCCAGTGATTTAGTAGCGTACGTTTTCTCCCAACAGTATTTTGGCAACTCTCAGTGTTCAAACACGGCAGCTTCATCATACAAACTCAAGCATAAAGCTTTATTTTATTGCTTCTAGGAGACTCTGATAGTATTGAATTTAGAAAGGGATGACCAATATCCTCGTTGACGTTATTGTTGATCAAAGCACTTATTTGCAAAGAGCAGGAGTCTTTGCCAAGAATGCCTAGTCCTTCTTCAGATAAAGCCTTATAAGGAAAACGAAAGCTATCATTTTAATTCAGCACTAAAATTACTGTCCAATATTATGAAGAGCTTTAAAATTTCAGTAAAACTTGAACAACTTAAATAAAAAAGTTAGGTAAATTTATCTGTTAAATATTTCCTCTTTTCTTTCCAAGTGCTGTAATTCATTTATACCATACTATTCAGTTTTTATTCTATTTCTTATAGAAAGAGAAAGTTTCTGTCTTCAGCAAATTGAGGGAAAAGAAAGACAATATTACTCTTCAGGCAAAATAGAAAAATTCCTTGAAAGACACAATCTACCAAAGCTAATTGGAGAGAAAATAATCTGAATAATAGCATACCTACTAAAGGTATTAAATTTGTAGTTTACACATTTCCCACATAGACATTTTCACTAGTGAATTCTACCAATCATTTGAGGAAGAAACAATGCAAGTTTTACATGGGCTCATACAGAAAATCAAAGAGAATCAGTTATTATAAGTAAAAATATGAGTGGAAAGAAAAGCAAAAACCAATATCTTCAGTGTCTTCATGGTCTTCACAAAAATTTTAGCTGATCAAATCAGACAATAAACAAAATGGGTAATATCCTCTGACCAAGTAAGATTGATCCTGGAAATTCAAGGTAGGCAGGACTTCAGGCTTTCAGGAGCTTCAAGGAAAAAATCCATTTTCCTACTTTTTTTTCCCTGGATTTTACAGGCTTCTCTCACTCTGACTCGTGGTCTTGTGACACTTGTGTCTTTGCTTCCATTGTCACATTTCCTTTTCTGACTGTAACCCTCCTATATCTCTCTTATAAAGACCTCAGTGATTATATTCAGCCAGTCTTGATGATTTATTATAAACTCCCTAATGCAAAATGCATAACTTAGTCACTTCAGTGAAATCCACTTGCAATGTAAGGTAAGACATTCACAGATGCCAGATTTAAGGACACAGATACCCTGGAGGGAGGGGAGCATTTTTCAGGCTACCATAGGCATCTACAGAAAGCTTAAACAACATCATTTTCATGGTGAAAACCTGAATGATTTTCCCATAACATCAGGAGCAATGTGAGATGTGAGGATGTCTGCTCTTATCACCCTGAGGGATAGACTCAAGGACATGTAAGGATGTTTCAGGTGGGCTGGAACTGTGGCTCAGTGGTTACAGCACATGCCTGGCATGCATTAGGACCTGAACCCTAGCACCACATACACAACTAAGTGTCATAGCAACAAAAACCAGATGAAAAACTAAATAAAATTGATTTTCTCTCTCTCTCTCTCTCATACTATCCTCCTCTTTGGGGGAAAAAATAGAATGCTTCATGTATATATGTATTTTTATGGAGTCCACTACTATGTTCAAAGTGCTGGAGGGCTTCATAATGCAAAATTTTAATAATTACTCACTGATCTATATCACCAAAATGTTTATTGCAAAATCTGATGGAAATATTCCACTCTGATCTTCTATTCTTTTTTAAAATGGTATCATGACCAGCTGGCTGATTTTTGCAGCTTTGCAACACTTAGCATGACTGTGAAGCTCTTTCACAATGTAAATTTAAGTTATTTAAGATGTTTTACATTGCATGATAGTCTTGCTAAACAATAGGAACCTGAACTGCCCCAATCTCTTCTAATCAGTTCTTCTCTCAACACATCAGATTTAGTGGAGAAAATCCATCAGTTGTATAAACTATTATGTCAAAATTTTTATTATATATATCCAATTGTGACAATGCTCAGTGAATTAATGGAAGACAATTAATTCTATTAAGAGTAATCAGCTGGGCATGGTGGTGCATGCCTATAACCCCAGCTACTCAGGAGTCTAAGGTAGAAGAATCATAAGTTCAAGGACAGCCTGGAATGTAGCAAGATTCTCTCTCAAAATAAAATTTGTAAAGGGCTGGGGATGTAGCTCAGTGATAGAGTCTTGTCTAGCAAGAGGCCCTGAGTTCAAAATTCACCAAAAAAAAAATAGAAATTAAAAGAAAAACTTTAATAAAAAGTGATCAATTTAACCAGCTGAACCACTTGCATACTAAAGTCCTTACAGTATCTTAACATTCACTTTTCAAAACATATTAGAATGGTCATGGCAAAAGGCAAACATGCCATATGTTAGGAAATATGAAGCAATCTCACTTTTGTTTTCTCAATTTTCCCTCATAGCAATTGATGTGTAGTCATCAGGATCCTTTCTTTAATAAAAATTTTAACACATTAGTCAAATCATCTGCCAATGAAAAAAAATTTTAGATCAGTAATATTTGAACTCCAAGTTGCCTCAAGTCACGCTCCTCTAACCAATTACATCTGTAAATATCCAGACGCCAAGAAAATATTCCTCTGTGCAGTGCTACTATTTATGTTTCCATCTATCTCTTTTATCCCAGGATGTTCTAAGCCATGTATAGATATGAGCCGAAATAGGGACTAGAACCAACCTTAATGATTGTGCTTTCAAACATTTATACTCAGTACTTCACATCCTTTGAATTATTCACTACCGTTTATCGCTTTTCTCCAGTCCTTGATATCATCCTTGTGTTAACTAATTTTTTATTATTTTTCATTTTTTTCTTTTAAAGTCCTTAAAGAACCCTCATTCCCACCCTTTCTCCCCATTCAAGCCTGTGTGCCTCATTTGTTGGATTCATTTGCTACCTCCTCACCTTCTCTCCTGACCCTACTAAGCAAGGGATGAAGATCTTCTCAACTGCAGAGTCTCATTCATTAGGACACGAACATGTGTTTCTTTTCTGTCCCTTGTGTTAGTAAAAAATACACCACTAAGGAAATAATTTTTCAATTAAATTATCTCAGAGGAGGAAAATGTGAGGTTTGCAGCAACTGACTTCATTCAAATGTGTCTGAAAGTATTGCTTCACAAAAATGAATGGAAAAAAAGACACCAAAATTTCACACCCAAATATTTCTTCAAAGATAATCTTAAAACAATTGGTTAATCATTTTTTAATATTTCAGAGTACTGTGAATATTTTGTTTAATGTCAAACAATGTAGATATGTTCATTTTGTAGCATTTCACTCAATCACACACACAAAAAATTGCCCATGGAAAATTGCCCATGGTACAGTCCTTTGATCTATCCTTTGGACTCTTTCTTTCCTGGGTCATGTAAGTGAGAATGTAAGGTAGCCTGATGAATCTTCATAATGATACAGTTTATTAAGATATGGTAACAATGGTTCCATATTTTTTAAGACACACAGAGAGAGAGAGAGAGAGAGAGAATCAATTTTTATTTATTTTTTCATCTGGTTCTGGCTTCTATGACACCCAGTTGTGTATGTGGTGCCTGGGGTTCAAGTTCAGGTCCTCACACATGCCAGGTAAGCACTCTTAACTGCCGAGCTGCCACTGCAGCCCCTCCCTACTTCTTTTTAGGGGTAACAAAAGGTAGGGAGCTGTTCTGCTTCATATACTGACTCAAGGCGAAATGAGCAAGAGGTAAAAAGATTGTGGCCTGACTCTTTTCCTAGGCTATTCCAAAAACAACAGAAAATCCCAGGGAATTTCTGCACCGCCCCCTCCCCCAAATCCTGAATTTAGTAATACAAAAGACATGAAGAAGTTCTTTTGGAAAAAAATCTACCCAGTTTAGATTTGCTTCCAAAATGTTGGACTCCTCTTTATTTATAAATGTGCAATGGAGAACAAAAGCCTAGGATCCAGATATTTCACCTGAGCCCACCAGCCCCTATTGCTTTGTAGCTCAAGGGCTTTCCTGGGTGTCTGTCACTCCATTCTGTTTCTAGAAATGACCCACTCATCTACTAGCAAGCCCAAACTATGAAAGGAATACGTTTAAACCATTTTCATCCATACAATTAAGAACTCTCCATGCCTTCAGTTTCCATCAGGACAGTCACCATTCAAAACTTGTACATAAGAACCAATTCTGTAGGAAGGTCACAATGGCATCACTTAAGATAATTCTCCATTCTCTTGCAAGTCCATTATCATGTTAAGTACATGTGTGCCTCTTGTTCCTGAAATACCCAGATCCTGTGGAAAATGTGGTTTCTTCTGGTCACCTGCTTTCTTCAGTTTTCTCATCTCTTTGTTGCTCTGCATGCACTTCTCTTTCAACTTTCTGAAACCAGACGGTTTTCTTTTTCTCCATCATCCATCATCCACACAATGGAATACATTTCTGCTGAAACTTCCAGAGGAGTCACACTAATATTAATCCCTTTCTCTCCAAGGCTCCTGACACAGAATGAGGACATAGTTTGCATAAGTGATGGTGTTTGAGTCTCTTGAATTTGGACTTTCACAATCCAAACTCTCCTGGACTTTGACTAATCACTGAGAATTTAGGCCCCTGGCTCAGAATCCTCTCAACTACAACTTTGCAGTCATACTGGATGATTTCCTATATTCCAATATCACAATTCTTTGCCTTCAGAACTAATAGCCTGTACCACTTTTAGGACATGAGTATAACTAAATGGCCATACATGGAATCTTAGCCTTCAATGCTCTGTCTTTAACAGAAACCCTTATCATTCTTCTGTCTTATCTCCTCCTGTCCACTAAATTCATCCTTTATTGTTAAAACGTCCTTTAGTCTGCTGAATCTCTACTGTCCTGGAGCTTCTCAACCAATTTCTCACTAACCTTTGCTATTGTTTTTTTTTCTGTTTTGTTTTGTTTAGTACTGGAGTTCAAACCTCAGCGGCACTTAACCACTAAGCCACATCCTTGACCTTTTTTTTTTAATTTTTGGGCCACGGTCTTGCTAAGTTGCTTAGGGCCTCCCCAAGTTGCTGAGAACAGCTTTGGATTTGCGATCCTCCTGCCTCAGCTTCCAGAGCTGCTGGGTTTGGAGGCATGCCTGGCAACTGTTTTTTCTTGAATGCAAATCCATGGAAAAATCATACTCTTCTCAACGTGCCATCCACTCCCTACCGTCCTCATTATTGTGCAGTCCTACAAGCTGCCTTCTTTTTTACTAAATTTGAATTACTGGTTCAACTTAACAAAATCTAACGACCATGAAATCAGTGCCACTACCAATTCGTTGTAGCAGCCATTCACTGCTGACCCGCAGTGCAACTTGAACATCGCTCCAATGTGCTGGATTATTGTTCTTTTCATTCCTCTCTATCGCCATTGCAAACCTTGATAGCGCCTGTAGTGGATGCTGAAGGGTAACACGGGGGTGGGGAACACATGTTTAGTTTCCTAGTATTACAACTGGCAAATGGACTCCTGGTGTTCACCTTATTTTGCATGAGAATTTACATGTATGTTATACACAGAACTTCAAGTTTATGAAATAGTGCATTGATTAGAAACTCTCCCCAAACCCTCCACATGTTCTCTGATTAATGCTATTTTAACATTTAACCTTTTCACCAACATCACAAAGGTAGAGGAGTCTGAAAGAAAATGCCTAATTCTTTGCCAATTCAATTTCTCCATTCTGATTGAGGGTATTCATTCTTTATGTAAAGTAATTCTGTAGACTTTGCTCTCTCATACCTCACTCAGAACTTTGCTTCAAGTTCTCTCTCTCCCTCACTGAGATGGTAAACGTGCTGCTCCTTCTTTCATTCACTGTCTTCATTTCTCCACTGACTCAATTCCTTGGAGTAACACTCTCAGCATCACAGTTTTCCTCAAAGTGCTTCTTTCAAGGCCCTCAAATGCTCCACTGAGCATTCTCTTTACAGCCCTGGTCATTGTTTATCACTATTTTTTTCTTTAAAATGTTCCCTGAGCCTTGGGGTGTGGTTCAGTAAAAAGTTAAAAAGTGTAAGAATTTTCTGTGAACAGGTGATTCTTGAAGAAACACTGATTCACACCGATGCCCTTTTCTCAAAAAACAAACAAAAACCTGGTGCAGACCTGTAATCCAAGAGACTTGGGAGGCTGAGGTAGGAGGCTTGTATGTTCAAAGCCAGCCTCAGCAACTTAGTTAGGCTCTAAGCAACTTAATAAGACCTTGTCTCAAAATAATAAATAAATAAATAAATTAAAAAGGTTGAGGATGTGGATCAGTGGTTAAATGTCCCTAGGTTCAGTCCCTGGTACAAAACAAAACAAACAAAATGAAATGACTCTGTTATCCTGGTTTCTGCTCCTTAGCTCCTGTCTTCACACCTGTCAAGCTCTCCAGAAGTGGTCTCCCTCCAAGTCTCTAATACCACCTCCTGAGACTCAAGATTAGAACTTCCCCCAAACCTTCTGCATGAGTACAAGTCCTGTTTATCTCCCTGCCTACCAGTGTCTTACACAGGAAACTTGAACTCTGGCTGTCCAAAATTAATCTTACGAAATTCCTGTCTTCTGTCTGTTTTCCAGTCATGAGCACATTCATCGGATCTCTGGTCCTGCTTCCCCACTCCCCGCTCCTGGTCAGTACCTCACTAATTCTTCCAAACCCACTTCCTCATTTCATCACTGATACCACACATCTAATTTGCTATGTCATAATCATTTACAGCAGTTTCGTGATTGATTCCAAAGCTCACCCTCAATCCAAAATTCCAAAATTTCACCCCAAATGAATTGACTAATTCGTTTTTTTACTATTCTCTTGGAAAAGGGCATTAGTATTATACTAACGTTCCTTCTTCAGAAAGTACAGGAGTGATATATTTTCTGTGTGTTTACTTAACTGATTTCTTTTTGCTTTTATTGCTAATAACAACATAGTTGGTTACTAAATTTTAGATCAAAAGCTTTTCTTCCTAAGTATTACAGAGAATGCATACTATAATAAAAACAGCAAATCAATAAACTTACAATTAGATTTCAATTAACTTATGTAATATAACAGCCCTATGTGGTAGGTAAAATATCTTCATTGGTCATGATATTTGTCTGAATCTGTCATGACATTTGTCTGAATCACAATTTCTCCAAATGAAGATATTTTACCCACCATATAGGCTGTTGTACTACGTAAGTTAATAAAATTGTGTAAGCCTATCACAAGCAGGAAGCATTCATTAAATGGTATTATTTTAATTGGCTATTATTATTCTGATAATTAGTGTTTATAAACAATTTGACTATACTCTAATTTTCCCCCACACTTCGTACTCTAATTTTAATTTCTGTTCTGGCATAAAATGTAGTTGTTTGTTTGTTTATTCATTTTTGATGCTCTGGAAAAAGAAGTCTTTTAATTTATGGTTACAACTTAATTTTATATATATATATATATACATATCTTAATTTTATATATATATATACATATCTGAAAGATTTTTCAGATATTTTTTTCTGAATTGCAATAAACTGAAAACAGATTTCTTTTATCTTAGAAGATTATTTTTCATTATTACTTATTGAGATTTTAACAGTTTTGTTTTCAGCTCAATCTGTTATCTATATATTGACTCTGGTTTTTGTGCTCAATGACTTGGCTTTCATTTTCAGCCATAACTTCCTTTACTCTTTCTTTTAGCGTTGTGGGAGAGCTTTGCAAGTTTTTATCATAGTTTGAATTTTCTGCTTTTTGATTGTGCAATAGATTTTAACCATACTATTTCTTTTCTTCTTTCTTGGAAATCTTTAATACTCATCTGTTTTTAATCTCTTGGTGTTATCTTTTAATGCATCATGCTTTGTCCTTATGATTTTCTGCTCGTGATTCAAAGAAGCCAAGGTTCTTTGCATTTTACTGAGAATGTTTACCCATTTTAGGAAACTTACAATGGATTGTCTTTAGGATATTTTTGGTAATTTCTTCCTATCAGTTTTTTATTCTCTTTTTCAGCATTTTTATGTTGCTCTTTCTTTCTTCTTTTTCTTTAGCCATCATTCAATGAAGCTAAATATTTTCACATTTTTATATGCAAACTGACAAATTGTGTGATTTACCCCTGGTCCAGTTCATTGATTTTTGGATAATGGTTAAATCTGTCTTTTAAAGCTACAGCTGGAAAAATGATTAATTTCTCAATTTCTAGCTTAAATATTCCTGGTTTGGCTATGTGCCACTGAGACTGCTACTAATCATTTAAAAATTTCCTAGTTTAGTTTGAACAAGAAATAATATAAATTAGTGCAATTTCCAGAATATATTCTTACTAGAGTGTTTTACTTGTGAAATTACACCTCTTAGGAAATAACACTTCATGCCTAAACTTCCATTTTAACATTCTAGTTAATTTTCTAGGATTTCTTTAACTAGATAAGCAAAAATAGAATAAAGTCATAAGACAAAAAAAATGGAAATGAAATGATAGTATTCTGCTTATCCCAAAATGCAATGAAGCATGATAGAAGGCCAATAACTTAATATTCTGTTTATTTCTAATGTTAGGTATGCAATCATTGAATCATTGTAGGAAAGGTACAAAGAAACATTTCTATTTATGAGATAAAATCTAGGTGAGCCATGATGCCAACTTTAGTAATTTTTATTCTTTCTAATCACACTAACTCATATGTTCAACAGACTCTTGCCAAAGTCTTACTTTCATCTATGCACCTTAGCGTTTAGAATTGTTTTCACATGATTTTCTCTCAGTGTCTTCGTAGATATTTCAGTGGCAAGTAAGGAAAAAGGCACTGGAGAGTATCAAACAATTGCCATTTAAATTAAAATTCTAGGTGGGATCATTTTTCTTTTATTAACTAACATTTTCTTTCATGTTAAAAGGAATTAATAATTAGTCCCATTGTTGGTTGACTAGACATCTATTCATGTTATTTTATTTATAATCATCTTGGTTTTCTAGTGTCCTTTTTGGAGATCTTATCACATGCTACTGCCAAGAGTTACACTGTATAAATAACAAAGAAGAAAAGAACAGTAGAAATTTAACATCTGATAGTCTCACTTGTATATAGCTTTCCATTTGGATGAACAGTTGTTTATGTTTTATAAAAGAATGGAAAATAGTACATGTATTTCAGACATTTACCCTGATCCTCTTGCATCTTGCCCTATTCAAGCCTTTGAAAGAGACAAAAGAGATCTAATTCCCATTATTACAGATTAAACAAAATGAATCTCAGAAATCAAGTGAACTGTTTAATGTCACACACTTTGTAAATAGCCAGCTAAATTTACAACTAGGTGTAAGATCTAGGTGTCTATGGAGCCAAGATCTAGGTGTCTATGGAGGCACTGACCTTTCTAACACATAGTAATGAATGTTCAGTATATAAATATAATTCACACACTTGTGTTCATGTACTGTTTTAACCAAATACAAACAATAAATGAGTTCTACAGATGGCAACATTTTCAGATCTTTGTTATATTGCCTGTTGTTGAAGAGTTTGGTAATAATCAAAATATCTTTGAAAACATTTCTTCTCTCTCATACTATACCATAACTGTTTATAATATTAAAATATTTTATTGATCATTTCCTGCTTGTTATGTAGTAATCTACTGTTTGTGATCACTTATTTTGATTGTTGGAATTCCCTTTTAATAATTTTGGGAAGTATTGGCTTCTGGGTAGAAGCAATTTAAAGCAAATTAAGTTTATGGACCTATCCCTAGTCTCTAAAAGTGCTAAGGATCCTACCCCTTTGCTGTACAAGCTACCAAACAGTCAATAATAGCTCCTAGAAGAGTAATAAACCACCATGCTCTGCTGGCCGTGAAACCTGGAGGGAATAGGGTCAAATTTTCTTTCAGGAAGGCTGCAGTAGAATTAGTATAAATGTGTGGGTAAAACATGGATTGGAGTTGTAGCCCTAATGATGGGGAGGGGGCAACAATGAGTAACGATCTCCAAAGAACCTCAAGCAGCAACAGGCTATTTATGGGCCAAGTAGAGAGAACTTATGGGAATAAAGAGAACCGGATAGCTGAATCATTCCAGGAATTCTGTCTGAAAATGGGTCAAGGACTAACAAGGATAGGGTCCAGCTCTGAAGAAATAAATACAAACATGCATAAATAGACACAGACTCAAACCAGCTGGCTGAGTCAGAGTCATGTCTTCCCACCACAACTGCTCCAGATTAGAAAGGCAAGGGAAGCCTGGGGAGTGGGAAGGCCTGAAATGACAGAACCCTCTTAGCTTCCTCCGCGCCACACCAACCTCCCAGCCACACCAACCTCCCCATCTCACACACGTAAATGGGCAAACGCATTTGGTAGGACTGTGCTTGTCCTCTCGCATTTTTAGGAGGCAAGTAAGGCAGAACAGGCAACCCAATGGTGTTGCCAACACCTGTCTCTCCAGATACTGTTTCATAAAGTCAAGTTTCTCCGAGTAGCTTGTGTGCTGATGATACTCAGAACTCATTGAATCTTTGTGTTTGAATAATTCCCCCTGAAAAAGAACCAAAGGGGGTCTTTAACTGCAAAAGCTTAACAAAGGTGCAGAAGGTTTTACCACTGAAGAGTGAAACTTACAATTACTAGAATTAATTTTAAAGAATAGGAGAGATACTGCTATATATAAATGGTATATGTAAGATGATCATGCATGTACATTTAAGGAAAATATGCCCTTTAAAAGACAACTAAAATTTGAGCATAAATACATTTCAAAATACTAATAACTAAGAGATGTGTAATCATGATTCTGATGTTAACTGTCAATCCTCCTGATAAGGACAATTGGTGACACTCTTAACCACACATTACTCATCTTTTACTTCGCTGCATGAGTCATGGAAAAAATTCATTCTGGATGTTTTAATGGTGGTGGTCACAACTATTTCTGCTTATCAGTTCACATTTAAAGCTTTTATTTTACTTTAATCCTTGTCTCTATCCAACAGTTCTCTTTGTTTCTCAAATAATGTATTCTTCTAGTGTTTTGTAGACAAGAGTAAACTCATGTCAATGCAAATTATTTCTTCCTAATTTTTATATGCAATCTTATGATACTTGCTTTTCTTTAATTAACATGGCACCTAGGAGATATTTCTACACAAGTACCCAGAGACTTCTTTCTTGCTTTTAAAACCTGCATAATATTCCAACATGTGGAAAGAAATTATTCACTGATGGACACATGTTGCAGTTGTAATTATATAACCATGCACATTTGGACAGATATCTGTAGGATTATTTCCTAGAAATGGGATCTTTGGAAAATAGAGTAAACTCACGCTTTATTTTGAGAGCTATTGCCAGATTGCATTCCACAAAGGTTGTAACATTTTACAGGCAGTCTGACCACCATTGTAAGGCGATGCCTCTTCCTCTGCATACTGGCACAAAAAGTTCATGCCAAACTTTTGAGTTTTCCAATCTTACAGATAAGAAATGGCATCTCATATGGCACATATTAAATTTGTATTTTGTGTATGTTCCCAAATATCATTTCATGTACTTAAAGATATATTATAAATCATTTTTTTCACTAATGATACTCTGTCCTTTCTATTTCTTTTGGGTTTCTGATATTCTTATTGTGGATTTATCAGAACATTTTATACATGAAAAAGTATCAGGGGAATAATGTTTTTCATACTTTACAGAGAACAGAAAATGCTACATATAGTCTGTACTCTGCAAAGAAAAAGGTCCAAAAGTGACATCAAAAAATCTACCCCATAGTTCTAGGAAAATATAAGAATTTCTAGTTATTTCTAACAAGCTTATATCTGGTTGGACTCTAGGGAAGAATAAAAAGGTTTCTGAGAAATTTCAGTGGATCCACATTTATAGTCTTTACTTGGCGTGGACATTCTTGAAACTGGTCCAAAGTCAGTGAAAATCCAGAATGCACTGCAAATACGACCCATGGCATGCAGACCTGTGTGCTTCTTGGTGGCAGGGCATTGCCAACAGAATTCCTGGCATGCAGTGATGAGAACGAACTAATGAATGCTTAGATTATTATAATGTCAAATGTGTGCTCAGAGACTTGATCCCTGATAATTTCCCAAATGCCCCCCCCAGGGAGTATGGTAACTTCACAATGTCTCTGAAATATGGCCCAAGGCAAGAATCCTTAGACCAGAAACCAGGCAAGTCCACTAATTAATAACCTCTGTGAGTTCAAGCAAGCAAAAATGGTGTTTTAATGGACAGTAATAATAGGAATTTTTAATTAAATATTAGAGTATTTATTTTGCAGTTTTTTTAAGAGAAAGGTACAGTGAGAGAGAAAGAGAGAGAAAGACAGAATCAATTCTATTCAATTTCCCACGT
Organism: Aplodontia rufa; assembly: GCA_004027875.1. NCBI lineage: Eukaryota > Metazoa > Chordata > Mammalia > Rodentia > Aplodontiidae > Aplodontia > Aplodontia rufa. The sequence continues at coordinate 74,446 of PVKS010000163.1, forward strand.
GACTTTTGTTGCTCCAACACTTCATTGTGTATGTGGTGCTGGGTTTAGTTATTCCATCACATACAAAATCAGTAAACAAATAGTGCCAAATTATTATACATCACCAATGCATGCTAGGAAATTCAATTTTTCATATTAGAAATGATAATGATTAAGATTGCAAGAATGTAGAGAAATTTGATGACTAGAACAGAAATGAATGCTTCAAAAAAATTGACTGAGAAACCTGGACATAGAATGACATAGAATGACAGAGCTGGAAAAGCAAAGCAATAGGAAGGATGAGAATATTCAATAACCGACACAGAGACATCTAGCTGCCCACATGGAGGGAAAGCAAACAAATACCCTCCTTCACAAAATCAATTTTAAATAGAATGAATACTTAAATAGGAAAATTTAAAAATTTTAATTATTCAATAATAAGAAAAATAGTTCATGAGGTTTTGTTCAATACAAATAATTTTTAAAAGCCTGTCAAGTGTGACTACATTAAAATTGGCTATTCGTTTCAACAAAAGACTAGAAGGGAACAAAAATAAAAGTACTAGCAAGATCTTGAAACAACCAAAATATCCCAAGGGTAAAAAATCTCTTCTTTAGGAATGTGCTAAAAGTATTGAGCCCAACTTCACATGTGTGACTTTTTAAAAAAATTATAACATAAAATTTACCATTTTAATTATTTTAAATGTTCAGTAGTGTTAAAAATATTCATATTGTTATGCAACATATCTCCAGAAATCTTTTCATCTTGTACAGCTGAACCTCTACGCCCATTAAATAGCAATTCTCCATTTCCTCTTCTCACTGCCCCCACAACCATCTTTCTACTCTCTATCAATGTGACTGCCTGATGCACCTTATGTACATGAAATCATACAGTACTTACTTTTTGGTTACTGACTTTTTTCCTCAGTGTAACATCCCCAAAATTCATACATGTACCATGCTTCAGAATTTCCCGTCTTTTTAATTTTGAACAATACTCCACTAGATGTATACGCCACGGCTTGTTTTATCCACTTATTCATCAATGGGCAATTTGCATTGCTTTTACCCTTTTTCTCCTGTGCACGATGCTGTTATGAACAAGGATGTAAAAATATCCCTTCAAGACCTTGTTTTCCATTCTTTTTAGTATGTCCTCAGGATGATAATTGTGGATGATATGATAGCTCTATTTTTAATTTTTTTGTAGCCATGTCATTTTATTTTCCTACTAACACAGTAGAAGAATTCCAGTTTCTCCACATCTTTGCCAATGCTTGTTTTCTGTTTTTATTACAATAGCTATTTTGATGGTTATAAGGTGATAACTCATTGTGGCTTTAATTTGCATTTCCCTAGGTAATATTGAACATCTTTCCAGATGTTCTTGACCATTTGCATACCTTGTTTAGTGAAATAGCTATTCAGTTCTTGTCTCTTTTTAAACTGAGTTTTTATCCTTGTGTTGTCATATGAATGACATAGAGCTTACCGGAACTTCGGTAAAGCCAACAGTGCACATTTCTTTTCTCTTTCTTTCTTTCTTTTTTTCTTTCTTTCTTTCTTTATTTCTTTCTTTTAAGAGAAGTGGATAATGTGAGAGAGAGAGAGAGAGAGAATCAATTTTATTTAGTTTTTCATGTGGCTTTAATATCTCTGACAGTACATTGTGAATGTGGTGCTGGGGTTTGAACCCTCATCCCAGTGGGCAGGAAAGGCAAGTGTGGAGACCACTGAGCCACTGTTTCATCCTAACAGTGTACATTTCTTAATATTCACATTAGCCACATGGATTTGCATGGGTATTCATTTTATTGTTACTTTTAAATAGTTCATATGCTGCATGCACAATTCACGTCAAAAATTTTTAAGTAAGAAAATAAATGGGAAAAAGAATCTGCATGGATAGGCTTGCAAATCTTTCACGGAAAAAGTGTTAAATGATGAATTTTAAGACCAGTGAAGTTCAAGTTCTATAAGAACTGTGTTGTGTGTGTGTTTAGTTGTGTGTGCAAGGTACAGACACATAAAATATGCAATACAAATACCATTTGTATCCAAACCTAACAGGTAAAACCAAATTCAGAAATTAGCAAAGTGGAAATCATTGTTCAGAATTATTATGTTATTTTATATTTAGACATTTCAATTTTAATTTCTTATTTAAAATTTTTAGGAAAATTTTAAAAATATTGTATACCGAAATTTTAACTCTCTCACCTTTATGGTATAACAGTATCATCATCATTATCAGCACAATTCCTGTTTGCCATAAAATGTGGAAGTTTTTGGAAGTCAAGACAGATGTGCAATTGTTTGTCATGCATTAAATGTCCCCATGTTCCTTTTGATTTTTTCCCCTCGGTTTTATTATGATTATCAATGTAAACTGAAATTAACAGAATATAAATATATTTAAAAACAAATGTTTCAAAGAGATTGATGAAATTAAATTCAGAGGATTTAGCAGCATCTTCTACAAAACTTTACAAATCAATTTTTAGGATTTTAAAAAAAGAAAAAAAGCAGAGAAGCCAATTTCCCATCCTCGTCTTCATTTTCCATAAATAGAATTTAAATTGTGCTACCAAAGAATGTTCTTGGGGCTCACATTCATTTCTCTATAAGTTGATAATTAAAGAAAACTGTTAAGCTTTTATCCTGCCTTGCCATGTGAACTACGTGATAAAGAAAGCTAATAATAGCTATTTGGTAAGGGATGTGTTCTTGCATTGCAAAATCCCAGTTAATACAAAAAGGCAAATGATATAATTAAAAATTGCCAGTTTAAATCTTTTAGGAAGTAAATGACTTAGGGGAGGGTCATCAAGGGATAGTTTTAAAAATAATAATGCAAGGAGCTGGAGTGGTGACTCAGCAGTTAGGGCGCTTGCTTGGCATGCACAAGGATGCGGGTTCCAGCTCCAGCACCATGTACACAAGGAAGTGTCAGAGCAACGAAAGCCACGTGAAAAACTAAATAAAATTGGTTCTCTCTTTCTCTCTTTCACTGTCCTTCTCTCTTTAAAAAAAAATCTAAAGTAAAGTGATCAAGCTTTTTCCATTTGAACTGAGTGAACAACCTCAATGTCCGCAAAATCCAGAAAGTAAGTACTTCCTGATGTGGGGAAGGCAACATGATCAGCACAGAAGGACCTTTGAAATAAGCTCACTAAAAAACAAATCATAAACTAAATCAAACAAAGCCTCAAATCTAAATTTTCTGCAAATGTGGGTACATTAAAGAAACATCACGAAAATGGTATGATGTTTCACAGTTGTAATACAAATGAGTTGCAATCCTTTATTGATATGCAAACTGTCTTGTATCGATTTTTTTTTTCCCCTGCCTCAGGTTTATTTGTTCAAACAGCATGGGAAAGACACCAGCCTCATGCAGATGACTGCCCAGGGATCTCATGAGTCTTGTTTTCACAGTGGCAGACAAGGACCTGTGCTATGGAGCTTTCATAAGTCTGGTCACCTTTGCAGTTCAGTCTGAACTGGAATTGAAGCTAGAGCTTAAAGCCTGGGCCTGATCCTTGATTTGAATCTTGGTCTTGGACTCAGCTTTTGGGCTGAGATCTGGGCAATACAGGCGCAGTGCTCTTCCCAAGTGCATGGGTAAGCTGTGCAGGCAAGTCAAATCGAACTTGAGGCTGACAACTCTGAGGTCTTCAGCTTAACTTCCTTAGGCTTTAGAAGGGTCCTTGACAATGGAAGAAATCATGCTGAGCGAAGTTAGTGAAACCCCAGAGAGTGAAGGGTCAAATGTTTTCACTCATTTGTGGAGGCTGGAGCTAAACCCAGGCTTGGGTGAAAGGTACTCAGAATCATGTATTAAAACCAGCAAAGGTGTAGCAACACATAATCTAGGGCAACCATGGATATGTGTGGAGTTAAGAGGCGAGGTTGAGGGAAGGGGGAAGGAGGGGTCTAGGAAGACAATCAACAATGTAGAATACTCTTTACCCCGCTGAGAATCTAAATAATACTTATATAATCATTTAATTCTGGAAAATTCACAATCTAAGCATTTATATCTCTTACAGGGGCAGAATATAGAAGAATCAAGAGACTGGGGTGTGGGTGATCCAGGAATAATTATGGTTTAAAACATATGCATATCATACTGTTACTTTATATGCATTTATGATTCTACAATAACTCAACTCCTTAATAAAAAAGTTTTTAAAAAAGAAGGGCCCTTGAAAGCCACCCACTCACAGCAATATGCACTCACAATTTTGGTGCCAGTTTCCCCACCACCCGACTCCCAGTACTAGGGATGCAGGTTTCTCTCCAACCACCACCCCACCCCCAGTACTAGGGACTGAACCCAGAGGCACTGTGCCACTGACCTACATCCAGCCTTTGCTATTTTATTTGGCTAGACAAGATCTCAACAAGTTGCCTGCACTGACCAAGAACTGGGGATCCTCCAGTCTCACCTTCCCAAGTACATACCACCCTCAGCTGGCCTGTATCTTCTTCACTTCCCTATTTTGGTGCTTCTTGGAAAATGACATGCTCCTTAGAAATGTGGGGTCCACCCCCTTAAGAGATTTATTTGTTTGTGATTAGTATTTCTTAACAACATTTCTGTGCCATTTTTAGGGCTATTTGCTGTGTGGTTCCTGGATTTGACCGCATCTGCACCATAACCCAATAGCTCCCTAAAGATCTGGGACTGGAAGAGGAAGAGAACTTTTATTAAACTATGAAACAAAATCCAGCTCAATCCTTTGACTAGATTTAATGAAAGCAATCAGAAAATATTACAAATGAAGGAGTAAAGCTATTTGCTAAAATAAAAAAAATAAGCAGTGGTACAATAGAAATATCCAAGTAATTTCAATATGTAAGAATTTAGATGGAACAAAACTGATCAGTAATGGATGAAAGTTATATATAACAAAGACAAAATTGTGATGTACTTTTATGTATGTATTGATTTCTCATACTAACGTTGCAGTTACTTCTAAAGTGACTTCTCTGCCTCTAAATTCATCTCTTTTCTCCACCTGGTCATGTAGTTAGCATAAAATTTCTTGGCAATCAATAAAGCAGAATTACTCAATAACCAATCATTAAATATCCACTTAGTTAAATAGTACAAGTATATTAATAAGGACTTGTAATACATATAATCCCTTCCATATCCATTGTAGTCTAAAACTTTTATGGGGAGAGACAGAGCTAGCTTATTTTATTCCTTTGTGATTCTTTCTTTTTTTCCCCTTTTTATTTTTCATTTTCTCTTTTGGTCATAGGTGGCTAAAATATTCTAGAAATTTGTAAATATTGTACTGTTATATTTATTGTTGTAATTATTCTAAATATTATTGTTTAAGTTAATATATCACAACAGAAAGAGCATTATAATCAATTTTTTCCTATCTAGTTCACATTATCCTCATAAAAGCATGAAGTAGTTTTAACAAGTACTTTGTAATTTTTATGAGAAACTATGAATGTCATACTTAAGAACACCTTTTAACAAAATAGAAATATTTTCTATATTACAAAGCTAACTCTCAAAGTCTAATGGTGATCTGAGTGTTATGGTCTGAATGTGAGGTGTCCCTCAAATGCTTATGTGTGACAACATAGAAAGATGAAGGTGAAATGATTGAGTTAGATATAAGAGAAAACCTAATAATTGAGCCAGTCCCTTGATAGGGATTAACTGGGGACTGAAGGCAGGGAGGGTGTGGCTGGAGGAGGTGGGTCATTGGGAGCGTGCCTTTTCCGTATATGTTTTGTATCTTGAGTGAAATTTCTCTCTCTGCTTTTTTCCACCATGTGAGCTGTTTTCCTCCACCACAATCTTCTGCCATGATGTTCAGCCTCACATCGAGCCCCAAGGAATGGATCCAGCCTTCTATGGACTAAGACCTCTGAAACCATGAGCCTCAAAATAAACCTTTCCTCCTAAAATTGTTCTTGTCAGGTCTTTAGTCACAGCAACAAAAAAGCTGACTAAAACACAGGGATTACAGAAGAAATTTGCAGGTAGTTTTACCTGATCAGAATTTCTTTATTCATAATATTTCCATCATCGAAAAAGACAAAATGATTGCCGCATAGAGCAAGTACCACTGCTTCCGAAAATTTGGAAAATTTTACTAATGGTCATTTCTTCAGTCTTGTGCAAGTCAGTGTACCCACCATGCTAAAGAGGAAAAGAAATAAGACAAACAATAATACAAAACTTTCAGGCAGGTAAATCTAGAGTTTCAGAACCAATTCTAGCATTGGAGCTCTGACTTTTCGAATTTTTTTTTCAAATTTGGTGGGATACATTTTATTTAATCTCAGACATAGGCCTTTATTATAAATATAGATCTCTTCTGAAAGTATTATTTCATCCAACTGTCTTTTTGAAGTCCTGAAGAAACTGATTGTGCTCCTAATAAAAGTATTTGTTAGATCAAAGAGACATGATTGTTGGATACAGTTGACAAATAGCAAAAAAGCAAATATTTCAACTAATCACCAGAAAATTTTGTTACAGTTTTAAGGAACAGAGAAGTTTGATAGAATTTAGAGTATTTCAGATGATAGAGAAAGAAAGAAAAATTCTCAAATTTGAATTGTAAAGAGTACAAAAGAGAAAAATGACAGTTCTAACCCAATGTCATCCCAAATTTTGTAACACTCCACTGCCTATTACAGCAATAGTAACACATAAAGGGAAATTAATTTCAGAATTGAAAGAAAGATTTAACTTTAATAAGTTTAATAAGTTTATTAGTATCATTTGCTTAATGATAAGTTAAAAGAAAAAAAGCTATCTCCAAGCAGTACCGTTTTTGTTAAATCTTATTATGATAACTCTATAGTAGGATATGTCCTTCACTTTAAGTTTAATTATGTATGAAAATAAAGAACCATTATAACACTAAAATTCTAAAATTATTGTCTTGAAATTTAGGAAAAAACAAACTTCCAGAATAGGTCCTCTTTTATCTGATTACAAGAAAATCCACAAAAGTGACCTGAGACACATTGCTGTGATTCAGGCGACATGAAGGTGCTGCCCACCAGTTTGCTCAGGCCCAACCATTTCCATAGTTGAACGGATTGCTGCTGTACTTACCCAACCTCTGACTCATTGAGTCAGACCGGGAACAGGCCCCTTGTGATGCTATGACCCGGCATTGTCTTGACTAGAGTCCAATGGCAGCCAAGAGTTACTTTTCCAGTGCTGAATAGGCTCTGTTTTTTACGCTATGGAAGGTATGACCTTGCTCTAGACCCTGTAGATCTGCTCTGCAACTCTCCTTTCAGGAAATGCCAGAGATTCCTTATCTACCACACCTATACAATATTCAGCATGGTGCTTGTACATTGAAATCTAGAGAAAAATTTTTGAGAAGTATAAATGATCTAAATTGATCAAAGAAAAAACAGGAAGCACTAACAGCCCAAATATCATTAAAGAAATGGAATCAGTGGTGAAAAGTCATCTTCCAAACAAATGGCAAAGTCGTGTTTTAAGGAAAATTATATAAATTATTTTAAATGAATTTCTGTTCCCTCTTTCAGAACTCCTGTCTTTGCTTTTGTTCTCTTCCAGGTATCCATCCTATTATATACCATCTTTACTCTTTTCTTACAAGTTAGCCTCATTCAGGCTCTATCCCATGCTCCAAAATTACTTTCATTCTTTCTACTCAAAGTTTAAGCTTTAACTTATGACTTAATGACATTTTCAGCTATGATACATCTAACAGTTGAAGTTCACATCTGCCTCAAGCTCCCAGGGGCATTCTGAGTATGAGAGCTACAAGTTGTCCCTCTTATCTCTGACACAACAGCAGCATGCAAGAAATGGAAAAGGATGTTGGTCTAAGAGAAATGAATCCTCTGTACCTATTTTTTTTTTAAAGACAGAGGGACAGTGTGAGGGAGAGAGAGAGAGAGAGAAAGAGAGAGAGAGAAAGGGAGAGAACCAATTTTTATTCAGTTTTTTCACAAGGTTTTCGTTGCTCCAAGACTTTGTTGTGTACATGGTGCTGGAATTTGAACTCACATACTTGCGCTTGCTGGGCAAGCACTGTAATCGCTGAGCCACTACTCCAGCCCTCTCCATAGCTTTTAAAATAGATGCTTAGTAATAGTACCAGTATCATTTAGTAATAAAGTTGTGACATATCTCTTAATTGCTCTCTACATCAGTATGCGAAAACAGCTCAATGAAAACGAGTGAATTGGAGGCAGTAACTGATTAGCCAATTATCCCTAAGGCAAAAATTACTCAAACTCTCTTAAAACGATTTTTATTTCTAAAAATCAAATTATTAATGGATGATTTTCATGCAAAATGAATATACACCTTTTTTTCTTTGTATTTATTTTCCTTGCCTGTTTCTCCTAATTGTTTAACCACAGATGTAAACATGGTCAGTTTTGTGTTAGGACTGGTCGTTATAATTTGCTTCTAGGACTGTGGAATGGAAATCTGTTTTCCCTGATGATGATTCATTTCTTTCTGTGGAAATCAAAAATAGTAAAGTTATATTTAAGAATTGAAAGAGCTAAAGTAAACATAGTCAAATGTCCTAAAGATAAATACGTATTAATTTACAAATAGAATTCTATAATTAGAAAAGAATGATGAGGAGAAACAGAAGGGAAGGAGGAGGAAGAGAAGGAAAAGGATAAGAAGGAGAGGAAGGAAGGAAGTAATGGAGAGAGAAAAGCAAATTAAAGAAGGAAAGTAGGGAATAAAGAAAGGCAGAAAATTTCTATGGCAAGTTCTTCAACAGAACTACCAGCTCCTGGCGGTCAGACTTAGCCTCAACTGGCATTGCTTTGCATTTTCTACAGTAGTGAGCACATGGTAAGTATTCAATAAATACACATAGTTTGTTAGAAAGAATTAGTTTGCAAATATACAAGGTATATGGAAGAATTTTTGTTTTCATTGTAGAAATCAAGCCACAGAAGAAGAAAACTTCCCAAAGCTAGGAAAAAGACAAAAGAAGTATACATTATTTCTCACGAAGTTACACAAACTATGCAGCAGAAGGAGGGTCCTGTCTTTCCTATGAGTTGGTCCATATGATGCTGCTGTTCATGCGTCAATCCATTGTTACTCTGCCAGGCTCTGGAAGACAGAGGTCAGACGTTAGAAGAAGCCTCCAGGAGCCAGAGGAATAATTGATCAAAGTACTTGTGAGTCAGAGCATTCTGCTCTCCCTTTTCACAGATGGTTTAACCTCTTCCAGGAACAACTCTGGGTTTGTCATGCATTACTTTCAAAATTGAGTGCTCATAGAATTTACTGTGTTTAAAATGACTCAAAAATGGGGCATATGTTACTACTTTGTCAACAGGCCTGCCTTGGACAGGAAACACTGAGCATTTTCTTGAGAAAAGCAGTAGTTGGGATCTGAGTAAATTCAGATGTATAAATAATGTAGAATGAACCAAGTTTCATCAATGAGAATTTTTTTCATGTCCTTAACTCTTAAATTAATTATTGTTATTTCTCTGAAAATTAGCTCAAAAAAGTAGATCTGTAATGCAATCTTTGGGAATTAATTAGTTCACTAACTAAGCATGTATAAATGTATCTTATATGACAGGCATAGATGATACGGGGTGGGGGGCGGAATGACCCCTTGTCTCCAGTGAAGAATGGAGAGGAATGACAAGATTCTTTTATCCCACAAAAATGTTTGAATAAATAACTGTGTGCTAAACATGTGACAGTTTCTGGAGAGAAAGAAATGAAGAGGACACCTACAGACCTTGCCTAAAGGAGTTCATCAGCTAGTCGGGATTCAGATGATAAAGAACTGATTTCAGTTTTATTTAGTAGATATAATGTAGAAACATAAATAGGATATTATAAAAAATAACTGATCACTGAAACAGATAATTTCCAATTCAAAGTTAAGTGCATCTGAGGTATGTGAGGTAGGAACATGGAAGGTTTCACAATTCTGCCTGAAGACATTTACATTAGTGAAGACTTCCCTAAAGTGACATTTGAGCTGGGTGGAAAACTGAGTACGATAAGCCAGATAAAAAGTCCACTTTGGGGTGGCAGATGGAACACATCAGAAGCCACAGATTTGTCAACAGGCCTGCCTTGGACAGGAAACATTAAGCATTTTTTTTTTTTTTTGATAAAAACAGTAGGGTACACATCAGGGAGTGATGTGATGACGCTAGAATGGGAAACTAGCTACAGAATAATTTGAAAGGCAATTTGGAAATAAAAAAAAAATGAAAGAACTTTTTCATGTAGACAGGGAGCCAAAATAAACCTAAGCAGAGGAAGAACATAATAACGAAATTCTCATCTTCTCCCCCCCCACCCTTTTCTCTTTTTCCCCTTTTCCTTCCTCCTTTCTACCAAGTGAATTCACACTGCCTTGTGGCAAATGACCTGGAATAAAAAGAAACTCTGATGGGAAAAGATCCAGTTAGGAAATAGTGAAGTTCAAATGAGGAAATGAGTAACAATACAGAATCTGAGAAAAACCGTGGAAGCAGAAATGAAGAGATGAGGACAAAACTGCGAAGCATTGCTTAGAATTCAGTTTAGTTATTAGATGAATGAGTTTGTATGGAGCGTGGAATGACAGGCTGTAAGAATGCAAATCATGCAGGCCAAAAAGATTCTCAGCTTGAACCCTAAGTAACATCAGGAGGCAGCAGTTTTAGGAGTGGGGGAAAAAGATGTACTTTGAGAATTTAAATTCCACATAGCTTGAGAGATATGAAGTCAGAGAGGACATTGGAAATGGCTGATTTCCAGTGCTCCATGCAGTGCACAGAGAGAAGCCCTTCCTCTCCTGAGAAGGACAGTGATGATCCTAGAGATGGAGAGCAGGAAAGCAGGAATTGATCTCTAGGAAATCCTTCCTCCCTGATCAGAAGAGGCATTGATACCTGCTGGGTTTAGAGTAAGGTCAGGCTGAGGTCAAGCAAAGCAAATAATGATTGGAGAGACCAACCAGACATGGAGAATGGGAAGGAAAATTTCTATGAAATCTTTGCCATGAACTCAGTCAGGCTGAGATTAGATGTCCTAAACTCCCAATTCCATGATGCTCTGCAGTCTAAAAGCAAGGCAGGAGAAAGCAAACGGCCATTCTAAACAGTGGAAATCAGTTCCTCACTGGAAAGCCATGGTTGTAAAAGCATTTTTGTTCATAAGCTTTTGGCACAAGCTAATAATAATATATATTAACATATATTGGACTTGGAAATGTGCTTAATTCATGTAACAAACTATGTACAAAAGATAACTGGAAGGAATCAAAATAAACAAAGTGGTCGTAAAAATATTATAATAACATGCTTCAAATGAATAGACCATCTTGTGCCATGTTAGTACAGAAAGATGAAAGTCACCTTAATATACAGATTCAAGATACAAGCAGCTAATAGTCTAATTTATTTTTTGTGTTTAAAATACTCTTGACTTTGCAGAGATATCCTTGAACAGTCTTTTATTTTCAGTTATTCTTTAAAGAAAAACAGATTCACATTTTTCTCTGGATTGAAGATAGCCAAAACTTCAGTTTATTACTCTTTGTCCTTGAGCAGTATCCTGAATTTCAGATAATATGATGCACACTGACTGCTCTTTGACCTCTTCACTGACCTGGCACCAATGAATATTAAATACAGATGGAGAATCTGTAATGAATAGTGGAACACACGCAGCTGTTTTATTTCTTTGTCCCTTGACTTTTTAAGCTGTGAGAAGTGTCAACAAAAATGTAGAAGAGCACAAATATACTGTTTAATATGCATACGCATATCTTGTTGGCTGTGTGTGACCTTTTAGTGATCAGCACTAAAGGAATTGCTTGAGATACCCAGGCAAAACATTCATGCTCCAGTTTGTGCACATGGATCACCTTGTATCATGAAAAACTATACACAGCTTTCTTTTCAAAAGGATTAGCTCCTTTAAAGGATCAAGAGATGTTCTGTCAATAAGATTTCAAGTAATTATATTCAAACCTGGACCTGAAGTACAAATGCATAATACAGATAATGTATTACATTTGTCGTAACTGCATCTGTCACTGAAGTTCTCAGATCTTTGGAGAGGTCGTATTTTGACCTGTGCAGCCACATACATGCTTTTTGTATTCTTCCAAGGGAAGATTCCAACATGTGTTTTGGACTTGTCCAATACAAAATTTTAGCTTTTATACTTCTTTGACCACACCTGAACTTTACAGCATTTTCATTCCATCTCTTTTGTGGTAAATTGGGCTATTTTCCCATTTTTTTACTTCTTCCCAGTGATAGAAATGTTCACCCTTAACCTTTAACATACAACATTGGAGTGTTTCCACTAGAAGAAGTAGGATATATTTTTTTCTTTAATTAATATTCAGCTTAAGTCAGGAAACTGTCTGTGGCCAGTGGCACAGATAAAACATGAGCAGAAGGTTTAAATGAGTTTTTATAGTTTGGCAATGACGTTAACTCTTACAAACTAAGTTAAAAGAATAAAGATGGAACTTGTTGCCGAAGGTGAAAACCCCTAAGCTGAAGGCGAAGACCCCCTAAGAGAAGAAAATATTAATGAGCGTTCAAGGGAAAATTGGAGAAGTGGCCGTAACATGGAAGTCTAGCTTCAAAGAAAGAGAAAGCTTTGCCCCAGGAAGTGTAGAAATGAAACTATAGACTCATTAGGTCCACCAAGGGCCTGGTGCCTAGAGTCCATGGTGAGGTGTGCTGGACTCCTGACCCGTAATTCACTGGGAAACAGCAGCTGCTAGAGAATCTATCATATATGAAATGAAATTGGCAGTAGCAGGAGCATTAACTAAGAGTTTTAAAGGCAAGCATCACAAAGACCTAGAAGGGTCCCTTTGAACCTCCAGTGTGTGGCTGCACTGCTAACACACTTCAAAGTGACAGAGTGAGATCAGTGTCTGGGAGTTAGCAATAAATTTCCTTTTTGTTGTCTAATTCCAACAATTCATCCTAATCTAAGATAAACAAATAAATTTTGTCACAAATTTAGATGCCTGGAATGCCTAACATTCATTTCATCTGTTTGACGTGATAAAACTAGAGGAAGATATAGTAAATTGATAAGGATGGCAGGCTCTTAAATCAGGTTACCTGGGTTTGAATCCTATTCTGCAATTCCCAAGTGTTTGGCCTTAGCTGTTAAATTTTTCTGTGCCTCAATTTCTTTATCTGTAAACTGCAAATAACAATGGTAACTTCCTCAAAGAGTATGTCTGATAACTAAATTAGTTAACACATATAAAAGACTTAGATAAATTGCTGGCATTATGTAAAAATTAAATAAATGTCAAAAATTATTATTATTACATGCCTTATCAAGGAGAGTTTATGAGACCTCTCATTTTCCTCCTCTATCTTTATAAACTAAGAAGACTGTAATGAAAGTACCAAGGAGTCAGTGACAAGGGTTAGATGGGACTCAGTGATAAATTATTAATACTTTTGCTTTTCTGTGCGTATGTGGAAGTTAAGAAAGATATGTGCCTTCTTTTTTTTTCTTGACTGCAGTCTGGGAAACGATAGACAAGAATGTCAAACCTGACATTGTGTGAGAAAGAGATAGAGTGGAATTACCTTCGTAATGGCCTGTTTCCTTGACGGGTGGTATGTTTGCCTTTCCCTTTATTCTGACTTAGGAGGTTGGATACTCTCACAAAAGAATTCAAATTTGATACGTTCATTCTGGAGTAAACATTACTAAATTTGGAAGGGGAAACATTTGAAAGTAGTGGAAAGTTACCAAAGAAAAATGCAAAATTGAAGTTACCAATGCTTATTACATAGGAACAAGAAAAAGAGAAGTATGAAATCAATGTTACTTCATAATACAATACTGGCATGTAATTATTCCTAATTTTATGAATGCTTAATAAAATAGTCATGGATAGATAAGTGCCTACTAAGTACTTAAACAGAAAAGATGAATAACAAATTTGTAGCAGATCAAATCTTGCCAAGAAATAAGGATTACCAAAATGTGCATTCCTAAGAACAAAAAAATTGGAGGAAAATTAAATGGAAAGGGAAGTGAGCAAATAAATTATGGTGTAAAGTGGATTATGGTGGAGCTATTAACACAATACTGAAGACCTATATTTTTTGAAGTCTGAATATGTCCATGATATGAGTTTCTGTGGTAAAAGTGGATAATAAATTAGTATTATAGTTTTAAATAATTTTAGCAATTTATATGAAAAGGAAGAAGCAGAATACGTATATGACCCCATGTCTAAAAATTATGGAAAGATGTATATCAAAAAGTTAATGCTGATCATTTTTGTATGGTAGGATTTTTAATGAATTTTTTTTCAAAATTGATTGTTATTATTACCTAATATTTTAGAAACTTTTTTGCTTTGGTTTTGGTACCAGCGATTGAACCCAGAGGTGTTTAACCACTGAGACACACTCCTAGCCCTTTTAATTTTCATTTTGAGACAGGGTCTCACTGAGTTATTTAGGGCCTCACTAAATTCCTGAGACTGTCCTTGAACTTGCCATCCTCCTCCCTCAGCCTGAATCTCTGAGATTATAGGCCTGCACCACCACACCCAATGAAACATAGTTTATTATATATTCAGGAGAGGAAAAGCCATAAGAAAATTTCCACTTTGAGAAAAATGTTATTGAAAAAAATAAAGTTAATTATAGAATTTAAAAACTGTTCCTACATTCCTATGAACTGCTCTTGAATAGAAGTTGAAATATTGACCAAAATATATGGCAAAGATCAGGCGAACTGCTTTGTTATTCACTTTTTATATGTGTGAACTTGAATCAAATTAGAATGATGATGGTCTGACTACATATTTGCAGAACTCACTAACCAAAGCAACAAGTGTGAAAGAAAATAATAAAGGAATCTCCATTTATAAGGAAGTTAGTAAATTACCAAACTACCATACTTGTATCTAAAAACATATTTGTCAATTACAAAATAATTCATCAAAATAAAAGGAAGGTGATCAGCTGTTACATGTTCCTCCCACAATCAAGAATGGGATGACTTTGGAAAAGAAAGTAAGGAATATCCCTAAAAATCTGTGTTAGTCACCTTTGCACCTTTTTGGAGGACACTTTATATTGAATCCATAAAACAATGCTTTCTTTGGAGATAGTACCTTTTGCAATTTGGATGAGTTTCAGGAGAAATGTGAGTTACCATTTTGGATTCTCTAGACCACGATCTCTGTGAGGTCAGGAACCATAACGTTTTTCTTAGAACCTTATCCCCAGTTTCTTCGTAAAGGCTAGATAAATGTTGAATAAATGGCTGGAGTTGTATTCCCTCTCATATAATGGCAGGAATGGAAGAAGAAACAAAATGGCTATGTCATTTTAATTTAACCCAACCTAGTTTCATAACCAAGAGGAAACAGCTGCTTCACCACAGAGCAAGATAACCAAACACACATAAATAAATATTCATCCATTGAGCAAAAATTCTGTGAGCCTCAGAGTGTAGCACTGATATGAAAACCTGTGAATGAATTGAACTGGTCTGTCTAAAATGAAGAGCAGCCAAAATCCAGGAGACTGGCAGCTTTCATGTTTTAATCATTGTATTGAACTGTAATTTTTTTCTAAGGAAAACATAAGTAATCTCAATAACTAAATTATACTAACATTTTTGTAGGGTAACTTTAGACTAAAATACTATCTTTCTTTTCTAAATGGCCCCAATTAATTAAAGTAATAAGAGTACTTCTCTGATGCAAGGTCACAGGTCTAATCTAAGACTTAGTGGCACAGACCACCTCCTATGAGAGTGCACAAAAGCTATTTGAGACCACTATTTTTACTAAGATCTGGTTCCAACTGTGTCTTATAACTTAAGAGGTACAGGGTTTCATTGGGTTTTAGAATAAACTTGAGATTTTATGGTGCTTCCTTCTTAGGATATTTTTCCACATCTTAAATTCTATATTTAGTGATTTTGGGATGCAGTTCAGTGGTAGAGCATTTGCCGACCATGTTCAATTCCCTGGGTTTGATCCCCAGCATTGCAAAAATTAAATTTTAAAAATTAATTAATTCAGTATTTGTTGTCAAGAGCTAAGCTAATCAAAATCATAATTGATTTAGCAACAAAAACAGTTCATTTATTTTTAACTTACATATGTGAAGACTAAATTATAAACTCGTTTAAAATTTTAAAGCACAAATTGATTTAACTGGAATGTAGTTAATAATTAAGGTAGTAGTAGACAGATCTATAAAATAACCAAAAACTATTCAGACTAACTTAAGAGAGTTAAACTTATTACATTACTAAGATAGCACACAGAAGGAAAAGACATATGGAAACATCATCCTGCCTTGACAAGGCTGGCGACAAAGGCTTCCCTGGGTCTCCAACTCAGAAGATTTGGCTTCTCTTGAGCATTAACATTAGACATTCAGGTTTCAATAGCCTTCCTTCTCTCTTCTAGTTTCCTATTTCCAGGAGAAAGAATAGTATTTGTCCAACTTAGATCAGATGTCTCGCTCTTGATTAATCACCTTGGCAAGTGTTTAGGAGCAGGAGATGGTGACAGGGACAGAGCTCCAGGGTAGAAACTGAGAGCCATACCATATGGTTGGAGTGGAATACTCATGTGGTCAGAGCAAGTTCTCTGGGGCTAGAAGGGAATTGCAATGAATTCTTGTCAAAATGTGCCTCAACCACTTTTGGCTCTAAGATAAAACCAAGAAAAAGATACAAAGGTAATAGTTGACTTGAATGCACAAAATGGTAATATGCCAAATCCTGTGGCCTTGGCCTATGAGTAGGATTTTGAATTAGATTTCTTTCCTCTTTCTCTCTCCTCCAGTTTCAGTTAGAAGCAGTGATCACATTTCCTTGGATTCATCTTTCACTAGATTGCTTTATAAGGAGTGAGAGAGGATTTCTCATTGACTTCTGTACTTTCATGTCTAGCTTGTTAGGTGTGGGAGGGCATCTTGTTGGCTCATTGCTTGCAACAGGAATAGGACAACTGTCAACACTCTGCTAAAAAATGCAAAATCATATCTATTTCTTTCACTCAAAATGGCATATCCTGAACTTATACATATATATATCCCAACATCTTATAATATTTTCCTTCTGTAAGGTGAAATAAACATAAAAATAAATATAAATCATAAGAATATTTGTGTAAAACTTCCTTATACAGGAGTATCAGAAAATAAATGTGGGAGTGTTTTCATTATCTGTTGATTCCTAACACATAATTCTAAAATGTGGCTCAAAAACTAAACATTTACTATCTCATTCTTTCTGTGGATCAGGAATCCAGGTCCACTTGTGTGGGTGACTCTGTTGAAAGGTGATTCATGAAGTTATAGGTGGGGTGTCATCTGAGTCAGGGGTTTCTTTTGAAGCCTCCACTGTGAGAGGAATTGCTTCCAGGCTCCCTCCTGTGGTTGTTGGTGTTAAGATTTATGTTTTTCTTTTCTGTCAAAGTTAAAGACTGTGGGGTCTGGAGTGGTGGTTCAGCAGCTTGCCAGGCATGCACAATTACATGGGTTCAAACCCCAGCAACTATGTACACAATTGTCAGAGCAACAAAAGTCATATGAAAAACTCAATAAAAATTGATTCTCTCTCTCTCTCTCTCTCACTGTCCTTCTCTCTTTAAAAATAAATGTTAAAGACTGTAATTAATGCGGTATAGCCTACCTCCATTTTTAGATCGCTCCTCCTGCTTGTGATGGTAACTCCCTCCCTGTATATCCCACCACTTCAAGGGAAGCCTTTCTGATACCGCCCCCATCTCTTTCCGGTGACCTCTACTGATATGTGTCTACCTCTTTCCTCCCAGTCATTGTCTACTTCCACTCTGTA
Source organism: Aplodontia rufa (assembly GCA_004027875.1). Lineage (NCBI taxonomy): Eukaryota > Metazoa > Chordata > Mammalia > Rodentia > Aplodontiidae > Aplodontia > Aplodontia rufa. Next base: position 92,288 of record PVKS010000163.1, read on the forward strand.
CCTGCTTTGACCTTACCTTAGCCAACCATGTAGATTGTACTCTGAGCTCCTCCATTCAGAGCAAAGGGCAGCAAAGGCCAGCATCCATCAGGCTGGGAATAAAACCCCTGATTTTCCTGTTTCTGCCATTTTTCTTTTTGCCCTTCTACCCGAAGTAAAATTTCTGCCTTGCTCACCCACATCCAATCACATGTTTTATCACACATCCAATTTCTAACACTGGCAGGATTCCTTTCCTCATGGGCAGCAGAATGATGGCCTTTGTTCCTTACTGGAGGCTGATGGCTGAGGGCCTTCGCTGTCACTAGACCCTGAGTCCCTCCATAAGGCAGTTCACAACATGCTGGTGGCTTCCTTTGGAGCAAGGGAAGTAAGAAGGTGAGATGCAGTATCAATAAAGAAGCTGCAGTCCCTGTAACCTGATCTTGTAAGTGACAACTCATCATCTCTCTTTCTGTTCATGAACAGTAAGTCACCGAGTTCAACCCTCACTCAGGAGGAAAGGATTTACCCAAGGGCATGAATTCCAGGAAGAAGAAACCATTTGGAGTTTCATTAAAAATTTCAGATCACACAGGGAAATACAGATCTGGGCTCCCATTAGCATTAAAATTGCAGGTATGTTCTGACATTTAGAAAACAGAATAAAGTCATAATACAAAGCACAAAAAAGTAACAACATTGAAGATGAAGAGAAACTTTGTAAAATAAACAAATAATAGTTTACTATTACAGTTCTATCTGCTAAGCCAGATTTTCACTGGCAAGCATGAGATATTTTACATTTATATCAAATATTCACTAGGTAACAGATTTTATTTTATTAGATATATATGGAGCTACAATTGAGGGGGAATCATTGTCAAGAAATCAAGAACAAATGTATATTTACATAGTTATCCAAGGCTGCTGCTGCCATGTCATGGATGCCCCCCTTGGGTTCCCCATGATTCTGTTTCCCCCGGAAGAACCCCTGAGTTAATGGACTTCTCATGGAGGTCAGAGATCCCCTTTTGAGGTTCCCCAATATTCCCTCCCTCCAGTCTCCTAGATATCCTTCCTAATCCCTGCCCCCACCCTACCCCCTCCCTATGCCTCCAGGTATCCTAGGCAATGATTCCCCTGTTTGCTTAAAAATTCATACAATTTGAGGTTATTATTAGCTTAGCCATCTAACATACTGTTTCCAGATGTGTTCTAGCTTCCACAAATGACAGAAAACATTCGGCCCTTGAGTCTCTGAGATTGGGATACTTCACTTAGCGTATTTTTTCCATCTCCATCCATTTGGTTTCAAAAGCCATAATATCATCTTCTCTAATGGCTGAGTAGTATTCCATTGTATATATGCACCAAAGTTTTTGTATCCACTCGTCCAGTGAGGGGCATCTGGGTTGGTTCCATAGTCTAGCTATAGTAAATTGAGCTGCTATAAACATTGATGAAGCCACATCACTATATATATGCCACATCATATATAATATGCTGATTCTAACTCTTTTGGGAAAATACCCAGGAGTGGGATAGCTGGGTCATAAGGTGGTTCCAGCCCTAATTTTTTGAGGAGTCTCTACAATGCTTTCCAGAGTGGCTGAACCAGTTTGCAGTCCTACCAGCAGTGTGATAGTGTTCTTCTTTTCCCACAGCCCCTCCAACATCTGTTGTTGCTCATATTCTTCATTTTTGCCACTCTAACAGGAGTGAGGTGGAATCTCATTGAAGTTTTGATTTGAATTTCCCTTATAGCTAATGATGCAGAGCATTTTCTCATATATTTATGAGCTTTCTGGACTTCTTCTGGTGAGATTTTTATATGTGTTTTAAGAGTGTGCCTAGTTGTCCTTTACAAGAGGCAGCTTCCCAGCATGAGCGTGACTTGTGGTTAACCACACAGTTAAGTAAAGATACTGACAATATAATAATAAAGGCTGGTGCACAAAAAAACCTAAAATATAAAGTATAAGGAAAGTAGGAATGATTAAATAATTTTAGCAAAATAAGCTTGAATGAAAGATGCAAAAAAAGAAGAAAAATGGAGCAGTTTAAACTATTTATATTATTAAAAAACAAAAAAATAAACTATTTATATTAACAAAAAAGCAAAATATTTTGAACCAAAGAAGTTGAGAAACTGTTGGACTCTCAACTTTGTTGAAAATTGACCAATTATATTTCTTCATGTGAACAATAAAACAAAAAACAACAAATTCCATATAGATTATATTTAGATATATTAGATTTTTAGTGATATAGTCTTATACAGATATCCATAATGAAAGCTGAATGGGACAGGTGGAGTAGATGAGGAATAAACGTAGAAAAATAAAATAACAGAAAAATAAAATAAAAATTGAAAACATCCAATTGGGATATGTAAACTTGCCATGGCATGTTTGACTTAAGGATTAGTAGATCGTCTACTCTACTAGGCATCCTGAGACTCATCTCTCAAATGATTGAAAGCTGTCTTGTACTTTTTTATTTCAGGAGAAAGAATAGACAGGTAAAGTCAACAATGATGCCCTGGTGCACTGTCTTGGAAATATGAAAAATTTGTAAATAAATCAGATATTTCAGATGAGTTTACCAAGGGATTTTTAGAAGCAGAATGACTGAACATTTTAAAAAGTAACTATGCAGTGGCCCCAATATTCCTAACAATTCATCAATATTTATTGAATTTGTACAGTATAAGGAGCACTATGCAATAGAAGAAGGAATTCAATAATCATGGTTTAGTAAAATTGTTTAACTTTATTATATTTATTGTATTTCTAATGCTTATTACAATTGAAATTATAAAAATTAAGTAATATACACCCATAATAAATATGATATATGATATGTTGGTATCTTTTCTACTAAAAAATGTTTGTATCTTTTGACCCAAATGAAATAAGGCCAAGATACAAGCTGTCAGTTATAATTTGTAAAGATCAAATGAACAGCATGGTAACAATAGTTAATAATACTAATATGTTATATAGTTGATAAGGGAGCAGTCTTAACAAAATAAACTTGAAAGAAAATTATAGAATGAGGATAACCACACATTAAAAAAATAGTAGCTATATTAAGTGATGGTTATATTAGCTGGATTTTGGTAACCACAATGTATATAGATATCAAAATATAATATTATACCCCTTAAATATGCATAATTTTATTTGTCAATTATAGCTCAATAAAGATAGAGGATATATGTGTTATACATATGTATAGTAAATTTCAAATTTAGACATAATTTTAGAAACTATTTGGCAATTTCCTGTTTTCCCATCAATATAATCAAAACTATTATTTTTCAAACTACAAGCCATAACTTGTAGAATTTATTTGGCATTTCATTTATGGTTATAACACAATTCATTAAATTTTTTATGACAAATATTTATTTTGTTCATTTGTATTTCCTCTTCATATGGTAATATACATGCTAAAGCAAGAAATGTACCTGTCATTTATAATGCAAAAGATTTCTAAGATTTCCTACCCCAGTGGGAAAAAAGATATAAATACTTACACTAAAACATGGTAAACTGTAAAAACATGTATTGTATCATCTGCAATTTTAAATGTAGGTGATAAGAGTACCAATTGCCTTGTCTTTTTTTTTTTTTTTTGTAAGAGGGAGAGAGAAAAAGAGAATCAATTTTATTTAGTTTTTCATTGGGTCTTTGTTTACTGCAGCACTAAGTTGTGTATGTGGTGCTGGGGTTCAAAACCGGGTCCTTAACGCATGCCAGGCAAGTGCTCTAATCACTGAACCACCACTCCAGCCCTGCCTTCTGTCTTCTTAAATCAAAGGTCTTATAGGGATGTCACCTGCCTACGTCTTCAAGGAGGAATACAAGCTAATTAGACAGACCGGGAACTCAAGTCTAGGCAGAGTATAAGGTGCATGGGTGGCAACTGCATTCTGCTTAGCTCCAGTCTTGAAACACTCATCTCTCCTGATTCTCATGACTCCTTACTCTGCTTTCCTCCTATCTCTCATTTCCAGTTTCTCCTGTTTCCAAGGGATGAACTTCTCTAACATGAACTGCTTGTCTGTTGTCTGACCCCTTAATCACTGATCTGCATGAATGTCAGGTTCTGTTGACAGCTGAAAGTCATCAGTCCATATATTTCATGTCAATCATCCATGATTGCTGAGGATTGTTGAGGCCTTTCTTTTCTTTGTCCACTAGACCAGTGGGAGACAGAGCACTTAGGTTAGGTTCACTATTTAATTCAAATTTACCCATATGAAAACTTTCCCAAGACATAGATGGGTGATGTTAGAGAGGCTATGGGCTTCCAGGACATTCTAATCAGTCCATTTAGCATTCACAGAATGTACAGTTTAGCAGCAATTATGCAAATTACAATTTTCTCTGACACTCCATTTTTTTTCTGCATTGGATGAGGAAAAGTAGCTGTTCTCTCTTAACCATCTAAAGTCTGTGTGATTTTTATCCTATCAGTAATTATTGTTTGTGTGATGTGAAAAAGTAATGGTGGTTGACTGAATATGAAAGGTGAAGGAGAGAGAGTTGTAATGGCTTTTAGATTCTAGAAGAGGCTTTACAGAATGACAGAACAGAATGAAATAATGATTCTATTTGTTGAGTTAAAGGTATGTATGGGATTTCTCAATGCAGAAGTCAAGCAAAGATTTATAAAAAAGAGTTGCAGCCTTTGCTACACAATGTTCATTTCAGAGTACAGTTGACTATAAATCAGTAAGAATGTGGATTTGCAGGTTAATGGAGCAATACCAAATAGTCAAAAAAGCACTATTCTCCTCAAAAGACCATCATATCTCAGAAGAAAAAAAAAGTTAGGAATCATAAATGTTGAATTTGTTTTGTTAATTTAAAAACAGTATGATAAAAAACCGAGATAATACTAATTTGCCTTCTCTGGTTCTTTAAAATGAAAGCTTAACAGTCTACCAATCTCTCCACTCTGTCCTCATCTCAAAAGCATTACTGCTACATGATTAACGGGAAACTGTCAGTGACTTGGAGGCCGAAATTAAATCTTTCCAGGATAGGTAAAGGAAATGTTCTAGATTATGTCAGTGTAAACTCTGACAGTGGGAAGGTTGCCAGCTTTTAAAGAATAATTTATGACTCAATAGCAACCAGGAAAGGGCCCAGCAGGTATGTGAAAGTATTAGCTACTAAGATAAAATAGCACTTCTAAGAGGACTATTTTCCAGCAAGTGACAATTTTCCTTATCAGTTTTCTCTTAATAAATATGTGCATGTCTGTAGCACTTTGTCATTTAGCTAATTCACTAGAAGTTACACACAGTGTGTCACCTAAAGCAGCGTATTATATATCAAGCCAAGCTTCCTTAAGTTTTCAAACCTGAAAAGTCAGGTTTGATATTTCACTATGCTGACAAACTTGTCTTTATAAATAGTATAAATAACATCTATAGGTCTTTAAAGGAGAGAATGAGGAACCATATCCAATCAGGGGCTTGGGAATGGTTTGAGAGGAGAGGTCAAACTTGAGCTCTCCCATCAAGAATCTTGACAGATGACGATGTGACAGAAATAAATGGACTGGAAATGTGAGTATTTCTCAAAGTGCATTAAACTTGATAAAGGGAACTCACATGATCTGGAGATTTTTCTCATTCCTTAGTCCTGTAGCACTGCATTTAAGTCATCCCAACCTCCCAAGAACTAGTAACCCAAATAAAATGGCTCTTCATGGGGTTTACAACCATCATCCAGGGGTCAATATTTCTGCCTAACTTGCTCCTATTTTCAAGATTTATTTTTTACTTACTTCTGACTTTTGGCTCTGTCTCTTAATTGAGACTGCATTTTTTTGCCTTTGTTATTTTAGTGTCTACATTCAGTATTCTGATTTTTGTAAATTCTCTTTTTTAAAAAATTGGCATACCAATTTTATGATACTTTTTACCTTGGAATGTCTTGCAGGATGGCTTCGTTTGGTTTCAGGTCTTCAGGACTCTCTTCCAGTGCCAAGCTCTGTTGTTAGAACAAGGTATCCCAAACCAAATGAGGTAGAATTTGGACAAATTCAGCCACTGAAGTTGTTTCTGTTTTCAAGTCATATTTTCCAGATAATAAAGCAAATAAATGTTCATTGAAGAAAATATGGACAGGACAGATATATATATATAAAGGAAGAAAAGATCATCAGCAATTCTACCACTTAAGGTGAACACCATTAACCTGCTAATATACTTATTTTTAGTCTCTTTTCTACATGTTTGTGTATATGTTTTTAAAAAAATGAAATTGCATTGTTAGTCCATATACAGTTTGTACTTATTCGTACATAATTATTTTATCATGATAGTTTTACAGTATCATTTACAGTATTGGGAAAGCTTCTTTAATTGATTGCATATTTCAATATATAAATGTAATATGATTAAATTCTATTATTAGGCATTTATGTAATTTTATGTGTTTCACTGTTGTCCAGGAAACTCTAATATCAAATTACCTATGTAGTACATATCACTTTCAGGGAAATACAGACACAAAGCTAAAAACAATTAAATAAACACAAATTCTATACTTGTATCTTCAAAAACATTCAAAAGACACCCATTCATAGCTTATTAAATACTTCTGTAGCATCCCCTAATCATTTCAGGCTCCACTGTGGATCTTAAGAAGAGTGGTACCAGGACTGAAATTGAAAAATGTTTTATTCTCAGTTCCTGGGACCCCAGCTGCTATGGGTCCAACTTTAAAAGACTGCAATATAATTTGCATCATTTCTGGCTACTTAAAGTCTAAGTTCTAAGCTTTATTAATGGATACTGTTTCCTATATTCCATTAAAGAAATTATTCTTACCTCCTCAGTCTTCGTCAACTTCCCATTTGGGGAATTTTGTGAGTGTCAATGAAACTCTAAATTATCTATTAATTTCTAATTATAGGTCATATCTGTGTGAACTTTGGCAAATCTGAATTTCAGGTAGTCGCTCTTGGGTTTTGATGGGCAGCATTTTTTCTTTCGGCCTAAATAGGAACACTGAGAACTTTTGTTTGCTAGCATCTGATTATATATGCAACTTATCACTGCTCACCAGATACTCCTCATGGCTTTGCAAACATGATTGTGGGGTGTTGGACCTTGTACATGCAATGAATTCCACACTTCAGTGATGGCATTCTCTGCCTCTGAAATAGCTAATTCATTATTTGGGTGCTTTTTCTAACCCTTTTTCAAAGTGCAGTTACATTAGTAAATGATCATAGGTCTCTTTCGTGTTGGCAAGCAGAAGATTTACAGTAAACGTTTTGGAGTTATGACAAGAGTTCTTCTTTCATAGTGTATAGTTTTTCCTTTACTTATGGTGCTTTCTGGCTGTGAAACTCAATAAGGTGCCAGAAGCTACTGTTTAACTGAATCAAGTCAGGATTTCGTTTACCACGTCTGTAAAGCTGCCCAATTAAGTGCTGGAGGACCCTATGATGACTACCTACTTGCCAAGGTACCTGTGGTTAAACCATTCTGATTACTGCCTTGGTCATGTTCATTATGGCAAAAAACCCACACCACTTTGCATCTGTAGATTAAATGGTATCAGTAAACCTCAGCCTCTCCAGGACAGCCTCTTTCTCACTGAAATCAAATTAGGGACTGTTTTCACAACCAGTTTCCAAAGTTTACTCTCAAACTGTAGAAGATAGACATGACAGCCCATGTGTAATCCCCAATGTCTTCATGAAGACTGTGCCCTCTCAGCTTCACAGGCAACATAGTTGGAGAGTGAAAAGAGTGTTGTACACAAGAAATCCAACCTAGTATTTCTACACCTACTTATTTTAAATTTATCCTTCTTCATTATATCAAGGAACTTCTAGCATCTCAGTTTGATTTAGCATCAGCCACACAGAGTTCATGTTTGAGTCAATCACCTAGCAGTCAGAAATGTTCATAGCTGCTAATGATATGAGTCTTCCTCACTGATACATTCAACCTGATACAAACGTGCGTTCTCCCTCCCTGGCCTATCACTCTTAGAATCTATTCCTGGAATTTTTCAAGAGTTATAGGTTAATATAAATTAGCAAAGGGAGTTCAGAGAAGGGAAAAAATTATATGGAGTGATAGGAGGAAACCTTCCAAGAGGAAGTCAAGCTTGTGCAGTATTTTGAAGAATGGTAGGAAATAAATTGAAGAACAAAAAGAAAAGGACAGAAAAAGAGAAAGACACTTTCACTAAAATAAATAACATTTATGGTAATGTGGAGCAATGAAGTTGCTTGAAATAAATGTGGGACTGTGGCTAATTTTTTTAACACTGTTAAGTTTGTGCTGGCAAACAATACTGATATTTTTAAGAAGGAGAGTCAGCCTTTGTGAAAGGATTATCTCATTAATTTGACCTTTGTTTTGAAAACTCCAAGGATCCATTGAATGGTTTTAAGCAGACAATCAGATTTATATTTTAGAAAAATCTTCTAGTAGCAATACACAGAATAGATTGTGACAGGGAAGAAGAAAAATGAAGGTAGACCAGTAAAAAAACTATTGCAGCCATCCAGAAAAGTAAGGATTTAGGCCAATGTTTTTAACTTTTTATTGAAATATTTTAAGTTACAAATGCTCACAAAGATGCAATAGAGAACTCTGATATCCTTTGTCCAGCCTCCCCTAATATTGACACATTACAGAGCTATGGTATACTTATCAAAATTAAGAGATTAACTTTGATATAATACCATTATCTAAAGCACAAATGTTATCTGGATTTTACCAGTTTTTCTTGCTTTCTGGACTAGACCCAACCCTGGACACATTAGTCATCATGCATGACAATGTCTCCATTTTCTGTTTCTCATGACCTTGACAATTTTAGAATATCCTGGTTAGAAATTTTACAGAATGACTCTCAGTTTGGGTTTGTATGATATTTGTTCATGATTACACTTGAGATACACAAGTGTATCATATTATGCCAAGGCATATATAATATCAATATAACCTACAACTAATGAAACTAACTTTGGTCATGTGGTTAGAGTAGTATTTGCAATGTTTCTCTACATCAAAGTTACTATTTTCCCTTTCCATATCTTGTTATGAATAGTTTACTTACCCCACTTCATGCTCAAGAGGAGGGAAAGTAAGATCCACCTCCTGGAAGGAGAGGCATTGATTAATATAATGAGGGGGGGATAGTTAAAAACCATCATGAGAATTAATAAAACTTTTGAAAGAAATGCGTTGGGGTTACACAAACATCCTGATTCTCTTAACTTTTTTGCTAAGTAGAACATTAATTGGTGGATCTTGTCTGTAATATGCATTAATATGATATTTTAATAGAGATTTTCTATGTCCCTGATTTCTTCCATATCTATTATTGAGTTCTTCTATAAAGATTTTTTTCTTCCCTCTCCTTCCATTTATTTCTTCAATCATTCACTTCTACCAGTATGGAATCATAGACATGTATTTTTTCTTTGGACTCTCATTCAGTAATGGCATTGTTTGCCAGGTGCAGTGATTACAAGTTCAAAGCCAGCCTCAGCAAATTCACCAGGAACTAAGCAAATTTGTGAGGCCTTATCTCAAAAAAAGAGAGAGAAAAAAAAAGGCCTGGGGGTGTGGCACAGTGCTTTAGCCCCTCTGGGTTCAATCCCTGGTACCGTCCTCCCAAAATTAGCATTGTTTATTTCATTCAAATTGTTACAACTTTGGCCATTAACAACTCTTCCAGCCAGCAGTGGTGGTGCAAGCCTTTAATCTCAGAGATCTCAGAGACTTAGGAGACTAGGGCAGGAAGATCACAAGTTTGAGGCCAGTCTGAGCAAATAAGTAAAACCCTGTCTCTAAACTAAAAAAAAAAAAAAAAAAAAGAAAAAGCCTGGGGCAGTAACTGAATGGTAAAACATCCCTGGGTTTAATACCCAGTAGCAAAGCAAATCATAAAGGAACTATTCCAGGAAGGCTTCTATGTCCTTTTATTTTATTATATACATATTTATTATATATAATAAATATATATATATATATTTAATTCATTCGACATAGCCTTACATATTTGAGGGAATCATTGTTACGTATTCATGCATATGTGGATATTGACAAAGTAAGTTAAGGCTGATCCTAGTCCAGGATCTCCCCACTTCATCCACTCTCCCCTCTCAATACCCCCATGTTATAGATAGAAATACACATATATACCTGTATTAATTTTTGAAATTTCTGAGTTTCTCTGCCTGCCTGTGTATAGTTGGGCTTATCACGGAAGTCAAGAGTTCCCACTTGCATTGATAACCCCACTAATCCCTCCCTCTCCTTCCTGTCTCCTTCCCTTCTCTCCCTTCATAGTTATGGTTGCCCCAGCTTATGTGAAAGTTCAGCTGTGTTGAGTTTATTACATAAATTTAGCTAACTTTCATCCTTTCTTATATTTTAGTCTAGCTTCCGCATATGAGAAAAAGCATTCGGCCCTTAAGTCTCTGAGTTTGGGATATTTCACTTGGCATAATTTTTTCCATTTCTATCCATTTGGCTGCAAATGCCATGACATTGTTCTCTTTAGTAGCAGAGCAGAACTCCATTGTATATATATATATACCAGTTTTTTAATCCACTCATCCAGCAAGAGGCAGCTGGATTGGTTCCATAGTTTAGCTATTATAAATTGAGCTGCTATAAACATTGATGTATCTGTCTCTGTGGTATGCCAATTCTAGCTCTTTTGGGAAAATACCCAGGAGTGGGATAACTGGGTCATAAGGTGGTTCTAACCCTAGTTTTTGAGGAGCCTCCACGCTGCTTTCCAGGGTGGCTGTACAAGTTTGCAGGCCCACCAACAGTGTGTAGCGCAAGAATTAAAGCCACGAATAAACGAGTGGGATGCCGTTAAACTGAAAAGCTTATGCACAGCTAAAGAATTAGTTAAGAATGTCAAGAGAGAACCTACAGAATGGGAGAAAACCATCGCCTGCTACACCTCTGACAAGGGACTAATATCCAGAACATACAAAGAACTCAAAACACTGAACACCAAATGTCATACAACCTAAGGCATTTATAGAGATGTACTGGGAAAGGGGGAGGATAAAGGAGGAGGGGCACTTGGGAGTAAATCTAACTTTCAGAATTTATATATATTAAATTACTTCATTAGAAGCTTGTTTGATTGTTCAACAAATAAATATCTGAATAAAACTTAAAAAGAATTTTAATTAATCAAATTCAATCAATAAATGGGCTAGAGAACTGGAGATTTCTCAAAAGAGGAAAACCAAAGCCAATAAATACATGAGAAAATGCTCCACATCACTAGCAATCAGAGAAATGCAAATCAAAACTCCACTGAGACTGCACCTCACTCCTGTCGGAGTAGCAAAAATGAAGAATATGAACAACAGATACTGGAGGGGTTGTGGGGAAAAAGGAACACTAACACTCTGCTGGTATGTTGATGAGCTGCTGTTTCTGTACCTTTGCCTTTTTCTCTCTTTTCTTTCTACCTAGCATTTACTTACTTTCTGGCACTATGCAGTACTCTAGGTTAACAGTATTTTTGCTGCCCAGCCCTGGTAGTAACCTTTTCTCCATATAGTTCAGTACCCTTTTGTTGGAGAAGGGTATTTAAAAACTAGGATGTAACTGCTCCTAAGTCTTTGCAGCAGAGTTAACTAGGAAATAAGTGTTTGTGTACTACCTATCTATACACACATATTCATACTTATTCTGTATCTATATAGATAAATAGATGCTCATGCTGTTATCTGTAGCTGTAATATAGTACCATAAGATTCATTCTAGTCTTCACTTTGCTTATTTGTAAATTCTTCTTCTGATAATAAGAAAAATGGTTTCAGGGCTGGATGGGTGGCTCAGTGGTTTTGGCGCTTGCCTGGCAAGCACGAGGACCTGGGTTCAAACCCCAGCACCACGTACACAACTGAGTGTTGGAGCAACTAAGGCCATGTGAAAAAACTAAATAAAGTTGTATCTCTCTTTCTCTGTCTCTCTCACTGTCCCTCTCTCTTTAAAAAAAAGAAAAGAAAAAGAAAAATGGTTTCTACAATCACAGTTCCATGGACAACGGTTCCATCCCCTAATAATTTCATTGTGTGGCCCTTTGTAATCAACTCCTCCCTTCTCTGATGCTTGACAATCTTATCCATTCCTACAGTTTTCTTTTCTCTAGAATATCACCTAAGTGACTATACAGTTTGTAGTCTCTTAGAGTCTGACTTTTCACTTAGGATGATTATTATTGTAATTAGGTTTATCACTTAGAAATATTAGAATTTTTTTTAAACTCCAGGATTCCACAGAGATATCTCAGAAGTCCAAACAGAAGGTAAGAGGGGTAAAAAATAAAAGGTATGTGAATCTTCTTCTACTCCTGGTTGATCAGAACAAATTTGCTTTTAATGTGCTTCATCTGTTATGAGTTTCCACACTCTATTTTATTTTCAAACGTTTCCTACTGGTTTTAAGGGGTTTTTATAAATTCTGATAATTCTGAAGTAAGGCAGTATTAGTAATAATGGCTAGTTTAAAGCAGTTGAAAAAGATATTAAATAGGAGTAATTGAAAAAACATGAAAACTAATATTTTAAGTACAGACTAAGAAAATGCTGAGGGATTTTGTGTAACTGGGTTGAAAAATTTGATAGATAAATTCGGGGGAAGAGCAGATTTGGAAGAAGGGCTTAATTCAGATTTGAAAATGTTGAGTTTAAGGTGATTCCCATTTTACATGGATATTTCCACTACTCATCTGGAACTCAACAATTAAGTCTGGGCTAAACGTACAGATTTGGTAGTTACTGGTTCACAAACATCAATGAAATGTTTAGATGTGGATGAGTATCAAAGCTTGGAATACCGTGTGAAACACTAGTAGTTATGGAATTAAAAAGCCATAAAGGAGACAAGAAAGCTATATTTAGAAGGAAATCCAGGACAGAATGACGTCACAGACTTCAAAAGAGCAGCCTTTGAAGGATTAAGATGCTCAGTAGTGTCAAAGGTCACCAAGAAAGGAAATAAAGCACAGCAACACTAATGGTCCCTCTGGATTTGGCTGTTTTAAGGTTGCTGGTGATTATAAAAGTTTCAGTAAAAAAGAAACTAAAGCAAGACTGCAGTAAAAAATTTAAAAATGGGTATTAGCAAGACTGGGTATAGCTTATTCTCTAAAAGTTTGAATTAGGAGAGATGGAACTATGATCTGGGGAATTACAGGGCTCATGTCAGCAAACCTCACTTAAAACTACTTAGATCATGGCTTAATTTTTGAGGGTTTTAAAAAAATTACTATTATTTATTTCTCAAACTACTTTGGTAAATGTTCTTGAATGTACTTTACTTTGACACATGAGATAAATGTTCTGTTTGACACATGAGATAAATAAAATTGCATCTCTTTAGTAATCAGTCTCCAGCATTTCTCTAGTCACATAAAGTAAAAAAAAGGGATTTTAGAGAAGGCAAAATTTAGAACTGGCCCAATAGTCCTCCTCAGGGCTTGCTCTAATTATTAAAGACAAAATGTGTGAGTCATTGGATAAGAGTTTTCTACCTTAGGGGTTGGGGATTTAGCTCAGTGGCAGAGGGCTTGCCTAGCATGCGCAAGGCCCCCGAGTTAGGTCCTCAGCCCTAAAAAAAAAAAAAAAAGAGTTTTCTACCTTAGACAACTTTCATGTCAAAATAAAATATGACTAAAACAAACACAAAAAAATTAAATACCCATACACTTTTGGGGTCAAAAAGGATAAACAAAACAAGACAAGCAAATGCTAAAACTAAGTATGATTGACATAATAAGTCTAGCCATTTGGATTCAAGAAGAAAGACAGCATCTATAGTTCAGAGACAACTGATGAAGAAACAAGAGGGAGGAAAAAGACTTTGGCTATAAATTACTCTAATTAGAGCTCTGACACCAGACACATCTAGGTAATTAGGTGCCAGCTCTGCCTCTTAGGAACAGGGAGTTTAATCTCCTGGTAGTTCCTCAACGAGACTGGAATAGTGGGAGCAACCTACTTTATGTGTGAGGATTAAATGATGTACTAAAAATAATATGAGACCAAGGACAGGCACAAAGTAAGCCCTCAACAAAAGGTGGTTGGTGATGATGATATCATTTTCTCAGTCTGTTTTCCTAATTGACCTCATAGTAAGGTAGAAAAACAAACCTAGGGCTTAAGAAAACTGATTCCCATGCTTAGTCCATTTCCTAACTAGAGTTGCACCCATGTGGTCCTTTGGACTGAATTCTCTCCTACACCACACTTCTTTATTAAAAAATGATGAATACTCAGTTATGTCTGGAAGGCAAAAAGTTAAGCCAAATAACAAGAACTTTACTTTCTTCCAAGATTGAGAGAAAAAATATAACTGAGAAAACATCCTTCTATAAACCATTAACATCGAGGGGGGAAAATGACCCTAAAACTATCATTTTTCAAAATATTTGAAATTGATTTGACAAACTTAATTTGATTCACACAGACTGAATACTTTACATGAATGGTCAAAATTAAAACTTATTTTGACATTTTATTGGCCTTCTATTTGAGAAGTTTTAGAGTAATTCTTTGTAAATCTGGTAGGAAACAATTTTTCTGGAGAACTGCCTCTTGAAATCTTGATTTCTTTGTGCTGATAAAACTACAATTCATTAATTAGGTTTTACTAAATGGCTTGAATAAATATACTGCTTCCAGAAACACTTGAAAATACACATTTTAATTATATATTAAGGAAGAAATTCAACTTAAATGACTTGGGAAATCCAATAAAATATAACATTGTATCAAACAAACCTATATACAAATTAACTATAAATTGAAATAGATAGATAATAAATGAAGATATACCATTATTTATGGATTGGGGTTTTAGATAAATACATTTAATGGAATGTGGAATAACATTTGTGGGGGGAAGATAATCTAATTTCTTAGAAAATATTCAAAGAAAAATGCATATTTTATGTTGCTTCCTCTTTCAACATAAAGGAAGTACCCTCCATGGGAAGGCAGTTTGAAAATGTTACTTTTCTTTGGAATTTAAAAACCTATTCTATTATAAAATCACTAACTATTTGCAGAATAAAAGGAACATGTATTATTATTTTAATAAAAGGAACATGTAGTATTATTTTAATAGTAGAGTGAATTTTCCTTAGTGGTAACATACTTTTTAATTGACTATTTTTTCTGTCAATAAGAACATCTTAATTTAAAATTAAAATATGTAACTAAGTTGAGAGTAATATAAAATATTTTGTTAATGCACATGCAAGAAAATGAATTCACCTGACATGAAAAATTGGCTGCATTTTACTCAAGAAAATTTTCTCTATTGAAAATGGATTGGCACTAGAGTAAGTTACCAAGATTGCCTATATTGTAGATATTCAGAGATACTGATGTTAGATAAATGGTCTGTGATTTGTACATCTGAGAACTATTGCTGTGAGATTATATGACTTTTATAATTTTTTTTTAAAGAGAGAGGGACACAGAGAGAGAGAGAGAGAGAATGATTTTTATTTAGTTTTTCATGTGGCTTTCTTTGCTGCAACACTTTTGTTGTGTACGTGGTGCTGGGGTTTGAACCTGCATCCACGCACATGTGAAGCAAGCGCTGAAACTGCTGAGCCACCGCTCCAGCCTCCTATAAATTTCTTAATGCTATTATTTCTACACATATTCCATTGAAATGACCTCACTCAAAAAACAAAAACAAAAACAAAACCAGGAAGAGAGACATGCGAGCATACAGAGGCAAAGAGGAAAACAGAAGGTTACAAAGACATTGATACCATCAGTCATATCTGAGAGCTATGTGATTAGGTTATGGTCAACTTAAAACATATTCAGCTTTAAGATCGAGTAGTAGAATGATGTGGACATGAGTGACAACACATTTTACATTTAATAATGTGTATGTGGGTGTGAATGTCGAATAGCATCCTGAGATGTCAAGTCTATAACAAAAAAAGTAAGAAAGAAAAACAAATAGTATGACCAAATTGAGATTATTGTACAATTCAAAAACAAAAAAAATCATGGAGGTAAATCATCAATAATATAGATCTCCTAAACCATATACATGAAAATTTTAGACAATATTAGCTATTTACGAAAAAGCTAGAAATGAAGGACTCCGTGATTATTAAACAAAGCTTGAACTAGCTTATTTTCACCAAAAAAAACAAATTAAAAATAAAAATAAAAAAAGATTTTAGACATAGCAAATTTTATGTATATGCATAAACTCAGAATAGATGGAAGATGTACCTAAGGAAAGAAGAAAATAACAGATCTGTACCAATATATATGATATAAAGAAATACAAAAAGATGACAAAAGAAATTAATAACAAAATGGCAAGATATTGCAGGAGATTAGGGAAAATGAAACAATTGTTAAGCAAGCATAATGGAAGAATAGTTTATAAACATGAAAAATTAATCTTGGCTTAATGCAATAATTATAATAATAAATATATATTATTTAAATTATCTTGGTGAAAATTAGATGAAATTCCATGTGTAGACTGCTTGGCTTGTGTGTTAAGTACCTCTGATCACCTGTGCTCTAACACTGATAGGTGGGTGGTATCATGTCACACCTTGGGCATCCCTGAGGGTGGGCAGGATGCCTTGGACCAGCCAAACTGTCCTCCGGGAGCCGAGCAGGAGGGTGAGTGCTGCAACGAGGCTCTCCTAGGACTCCCTTTGGTGGAAGGCCCTCCGCCCGGCCGGGGAAATGAGTCAGTAACACGGAATTGGTGGCAGCTCAAAATCCGTTTATTACCAAGGCACACGGGTTTTTTACAGGGAGGGGAGACAGCCAAGGAACCAATAGTAATCCAAGGGAGTTGCCAGGGGTAATGCAGATTTCGAGTACAGACAAACAACTAGGGAACAGGCTGTTGTTAGCACATTCCAACCCACCCTGATCTTCTTTTGCACGACAATTAGCAAGCTTAACAAAGCACTACCTAGCAGCCCTTCCTGAAGGAATTTATGCAAACAGTAACAAGATCACTCTAGGGCAGCTGATGAAATGGAGTGAAGGTCAGACCCCAACACAACAAAGCATAATCTATCCTGAAGGAGCTTATGCAGATAGTAACAAGATCAAAAGGAGGGCTGCTGATGAAATGGAGTGAAGGTCAGACCCCAACAGTATCATGATGTGGTTCATAATATACCATACTATCTAAAATAGATCACTTCCCCTCCCTTATTTTTGTTTTTAGCACTCATCAATAATATATTTGTGATTTTTTCCTTTTCTATTTCTAGAATATAAATTCCATGTAAGTAGGAACTTTGATTTATGTACTTGTGTATCCCAGAACCTATTAAAGTGACTGGAACACAAAATTGCTCAGTAAAAATATATTTGGTGATGAAGTGAATGAATTAATATTTGTCTTGCCTAATAGAAATTATTGTTGAGGGTCAGAAAATTATTATGCTCCAAAAACTATTGTGCCTTGTACATGATGGGCTTATAATAGAGAACTAATGAATTATATTTTAGTGATAGAAAAATCCTCAGGGTATGCAAAAAGATGATATAGCATATGTTAAAAATATTTATGGGGCTGGAGCGGTGGTGCGGTGGTTAAGGTGCTTGCCTCACATGTGTTAGTATGCGAGTTCAAACCCCAGCACCAACCACATACACAACAAAGTGTCAGAAGAATGAAAGTTGCATGAAAAACTAAATAAAAATTTCTTCTCTCCTCCTCTTCCTCCTCCTCCTCCTCCTCCTCCTTCTTCTTCTTCTTCTTCTTCTTCTTCTTCTTCTT
The DNA here is from genome assembly GCA_004027875.1 of Aplodontia rufa. NCBI lineage: Eukaryota > Metazoa > Chordata > Mammalia > Rodentia > Aplodontiidae > Aplodontia > Aplodontia rufa. The sequence goes on from PVKS010000163.1 coordinate 110,091, forward strand.
CTTCTTCTTCTTCTTCTTCTTCTTCTTCTCTCTCTCTCTCTCTCTCTCTCTGTCTTATCCCTTAAAAAGGTACACATCTTATTTGGCTGTGTGTACAAAGTGATGGCATGTTCAAAACTCCTTTCCAAACTTAAAGTGATTTCCCAGATTTCCCAAATGAGGTCCTACTCTAAACAAAGCTATAAACATTGCTATTTCCTGAGTGTTTTACTTTACCTCCAAACTGAATCTCCTTCTTGGTGAGATTATTTACATCTGATCTTAAACTCCCCACCCCACCCCCACCACGACCAATACTACTTTGACTTCAGGAATTCTGTGGAATCCCAAAATCCAACTTGGATTATCCAATTTAATCTCTCCTGCACCCCCCTTCCAATTTCCATTTTGTAGTATGGATATGATTAATTTGTATGATTAAATTATTCTATCAAGAGGTTAACAAGATAAACACAAAAGATGCTTTAAAGTCTCTCTTTGATTTCATGTAATGAGTCTCTTAGAAATTAGAGGAATATTTTAGATGGATAAGACTTCTGAAAATCATTTTATTTAAGACATCTGTTCCTAGAAACAATTTTAACTTTAAAATAGAAGGGAGGCAACTCAGTGGTAGAGCAACTGCCTAGCATGTGTGAGGCCCAGGGTTCTATTCCCAGCACTGGAAAATCAATCAAACGATAAAAAAATAGAAGTCATTTGATCATAGATTAAAACCAGGAATATGATTTGTCACTAAGAACAATGTTATTGATTTACTGGCACTTTCAAAATTAAATAATCATTTGGTTATTATAACAAAGCTAAATTTAGAATTAATGTTACAACGTGGTTGACTCTTTTAATCATTTCTTTCCAAATTTAAATTTTATTACTGCATTATAGGCTGCAGTACTCTGAATGTATCTTCCAAGTACAATGTTAATTATTATATACATTGTTTACTATCAAACTGAAACTGGAGTTTGAAATGAAAATTGATTTTCTACTTCTGCCAAGGTGAGGGTCTGCGTAAGTTGTAGGCTTCTGCAGCTGAGAAAGCGCGTTTTTGGTTTTTTTTAAAGTGAGAGGGAAAGAAAGAGAAAATCAATTTTATTTAATTTTTGCTGTAGCTTTCATTGCTCTAATAGTTTGTTGCATGAGTGGTGCTGGGGTTCAAACCTGCATCCTAGCCCATGCCAGGCAAGAACTGTAACCACTGAGCCACTGCTCTAACACTGAGAAATCACATTTTTAGGGTTAGCAGCTAATCACAGCAGTGGATGCCTGGTGGAGAAGGCTCTGAGGGTCACAATTACCAAAGCTGAATTCTTCTCCACTGCTTTTGAGTGGCATGTTACAGCTCTTAATGGCAGGCTATGCCTTCCAGTGTCACAGCAGACCTCAACAGCTCACCACCAATTTCTTCTTTCTGGGTTCTTGTCTTGTGAATTTGGAAAATGAAATCCAAAGGAGTGTAAAGGAGTAGAGTCTATTCAAGTGAGTAGACAAGAGACAGTTCTTTCACAAGATGAGAGAAGACCCAATAGGGTTTGCCACATAAGTGTGCGAATCTAGGGGTTTATAGCTCTTGAGTCAATGCTGTTTCTCCTTAATTTATGATAATTGGGTCTTGGAGAGCATCTATGCTATTGGTTAAGTTTAACTTAATCAGATCTTCAAAACTATCAGCACTATTGTTAGTCCTACAATCTCCATTTGGGTCTGACAGATCAGCAAGCCCTGGATTACCTCTGCCCTGGCTCCCTGTGCCTCAGGCCAATGCTTGCATGGCAGGCTCTGCACAGTATGGCCCATGTTCACCCCCTGCACTCTGGTGAGCCACCACTCCACTGTTCCACTGCCACTTCTCAGCAGAAATTAGAGGGCCACATGTGTAGCTCGGTGGCCAGGAGCCATATTGATCAGGATGAGGGCTTGAATTCAAAACTACCAAATATTTCTGTCTATTATTAATAATCAGAAAATCTTTTAAAATGTTTTCTCTTAAAACTAGAATTACCTGGTCATTGTGAAAATAAAAGAAACTTCAGTAAATATTCAGTCACTGATAGCAAATCAAATATCCTTCTAGTCATACAATTATGGAAAAGCAAGACAATTATTTAAGGTCTTATACACATAATGAAACACTAAATTATGTTGTCTTTTCCATGTTTTTAATAGTATAGCCATGCTTTATAATTTCTTCACATCTGTTTTAACTTACTGCTAAAAATCTGTGTTTTCCCATGTCATCAAAATCTATCAGAAAACAATTTTTTATTCTAATAACATGATCTTTAAGCTTTTGGCTTAAGACAGAAGTATTATTGCTTCTCATTATTCTGTGTTAACTGGCTCAGTTGGGCAGTTTTTCTGCACCACATCATGTTGGCTGAGGCTTCAGGCATCTGGGGGTTTATTCGAACTAGAATGTCCAAGGGTGTTTGTTCACATGGTTGGCAACATAAGCAGTTTGTTGGCTGGGAGTTATGGCTTCTCCACAGGCCTTGGACTTCTCACATATGGTGGCTGAGTTCTAAAAACATGTTCCAATAGCAAGCATTCCTAGAGAGAGGAACACAAGCTGCTATTCTTAAAGGATAAATGTAGAATTGCATAGTGTTACTTACAATTGCATTTTATGGGATAAGCAGTTTTGAGATTTAAGAACAAGAGACAAAAACATATTCCATCCTTTAATAGGGAAAGTGAAAGCTATGGGTTCATTCAATAAAAGGAGAAAGGATAGTATAATTAAGACTTAGAAACATCTATGCAACTTTTTCTAAAATTTAAGCTATTTTGAGTTTTTAAATCTATATCTTTAGGTCTTTTTCATAATTTGGGACACTCCAAGTTATTTTTCTTCAAATGCTCTTTTTCAGTCCCATCTGTTTTCCCCTTTCCTTTTGAGTATACAAGCTAATTGTTGTGTTATGGTCCCACATGTTCCTGAGTTTCTGTTCATTTTTTTCTTATCTCCAATATCATAATTGTAGTTCTAAAATTTTATTTTGCTGTTTTCTATTTATTTGCTGAGATTATTTTTTCTCACTTGTTTTAAACACATTTATACTTGCAGAACCAGTGTTATGGTTTGGACGCAAGGTTATGAAAGGTTCCCCTAAAGTCCCTGTTAATGTAGGAGGCATGTTCAGAGGTGAAATGAAAGTTTATAAGAGCTATGACCTAATCAGTGGATTGATTCATTTGATGGATTAATCATTTGAATGGACTAACTGGGTGATAACAGTTGGCAGGTGAGTCGTATTTAAACAAAGTTTGTGACTTTGGGGCTTATATTTTATTCCTAGTGTCTTGTACTATCTCTCTTTGCTTCTTAGTTAACATGAACTGAGCAGTTTTCCTCCTCCATGCCCTTCTGCCATGATATTTTGACTTATCTTGGGCCCAGAGCAATGGTGTTGGGTGCCCATGGACTAAACTTCTGAAGCTGTGAGCCCAAAATAAACTTTTCATCTTCTAAGTTGTTCTCAGGTATTTTGGTCCCAGCAATGAAAAGTTGACTATAAACATTTTTAGTATGGTTACTTTAAAATATTCTTAATTCCAACATTCATATTGTCATATATTCATTACCTTCATTCAAGTTGAGATTTTTATGGTTCCTGCTTTGACAGACATTTTAAAATTGTATCCTGTATGTTTGGTTTATTATACTATGGGATTCTAAACCTCATTTAAATCTCTGTTTTAGCAGACTTTCTCCGGTTTGAGGACATCAAAATCCTGGTTCTCCACTTGATCTTCTTTGACACTGTGACTAGGAGGAATATATTGTTTCTTCTGGGCACAGGTTAATGGCCCCCACTAGATGCCTGGTGACATAACTCCAGCTAGCAGGAGGAAGTCACCTCATCCCATTTCCCCCATGGCTTCTGCAGACATAGTTCAGGAGGGCTCCTTACCACTGGATTACAGTAAATGTCCTGACTTTCTACTTAGTCTCTTCTCATGCTTGTGGGAAAAAATGTGGGCATCCTGTGAGGCTAATGGTCATGAACATCTTGTGATGGTGTAAAGATTAATGCCCCCCAATTCATCTGTTAAAACTTAATCCCCAAGATGATAGTATGGAAATGTGGGCCTTTGGGAGGCAACTAGGTGTTAAAGGTAGAACCCTCGTGAATGGACGTTGTGCTCTTGTGAAGGACATCCGAATGAGCTTGTTTGCCCTTTACGCCATGTGAGGGTGCAGCAAGAAGGAGCCATCTATGAGGCCCTCATTAGACACAGAATCAACTAGCGCCTTTGGGTTAGACTCTCCATTCCCTAAACTGTGAGAAACAAAAGTTTGGGTTTTATATGCTACCTAGATTACAAAAAAAAAAACAAAACAAAACAACAACAACAACAACAAAAAAAAACCAATTGATTAAGATAGTCTGGGATCTTCACATGGCTTCCACTGATACAGGGGACTGGACCTGGTTACCACCAGGCAGGAATAGAAGTGTTACTCCCTATCCAGACTTTCTAACAATACCCTAGTTGACAGGGGGATACTCATACCCGAGGAAGAGTGAAAGTTTAGGCTCTCATTGGACCTTTCCTGATTAGCATAGGGACGGAGTACTGATTTTTTTTTCTAGACTAACTAGTTAGAATAAGGTGATTGTTGTCTAAGAATTTTCTGTTTAGACAAATTATGCATTTCTTGGTCTTTTGGCTAGAGAGAACAGGAGGTTGTTGTACCTAGGTGTACATAACAAGAGGAAAGTATCTTTCCTACCCCAGAACTGTGCTTTTCTTGCTAAATGATTGTTTTTTATTTCATAAGTCATAAAGATACTCAAATGTTGCATGACTTCTCAAGCACTTTTCTTAACAAGGACCTACAATTAATAAGAAGAGCAATATCTCTAAATTATGGAAATGCATGTGATTTTTATTTTCTTTTTTATCTGTTTTATCTAAATACTCTAGTGAACATATATTGCCTTTATAACAAGATATTACTAGATAATAATTATTAGAAAAAATCTAAATAGCTTTGCATATATAACAGGGAAAAATAAAGTGTGTTATAGAGAGAAGCAATTCAAGGAATTCTATACATAGAATAATTGACAAAATTATTGAGTGCTATATCTTTTGTAAAATTTTTTGTTAAGGAGTTGAGTTATTGTACAATCACAAATGCATATAAAGTAACAATATGATATGCATTTGTTCTTAAACCAGAAGTTCCCCCATATTGCCCACAACCCAGTCACTTAAACCTTCTACATTTAGCTTCTACAATCAATATAAATGCTTAGATTGTGAATATTCCAGAATTACATGATTGCAAAAGTATTATTTGGATATTCAGAAGGGTAACGAGCATGCTACATTATTGTCTCCCTAGATCACTCCCTATCCTCCCTCCCTCTCCCCTTCCCCCCACTTATTCCCTCCCACCTACCCACATATTTATGGTTGCTCTAGATTATGCTACACCTTTGTGGGGTCTAATACTGAGTTTGACAACCTTTCACCAAAGCCTGGGGTTTGCTCTAGCCTCCACAAATGAGGGAAAACATTCAACCCTTGAGTCTCTAGGTTTGGCTAACTTTGCTCAGCATGATTTCTTCCATTGTCATCCATTTACCTTAAAAGGCCACAACATTGTTCTTTCTAATTGCTGAGTAGAATTCCATTGTATGTATGTGCGTATGTATGTGTGTGTGTATATATAATCTCACATTTTTTTGGATCCATTTATCCAGTGAGGGGTATCTGGATTGGTTCCATAATTTAGCTATTGTAAATTGAGCTGTTCTGAACATTCATTTTGCTGTGTTGCTGTAATGTGCTGATTCTAACTCCTTTGGGAAAATACCCAGAAGTGGAATAGCTGGATCACATGGTGAATCCATCCTTTATTTTTTGAGGAGTCTCAACACTGATTTCCAGAATAGCTGTACCAGTCTACAGTTCCAACAACAGTGTGCTAGTGTTCCTATTTCCTCACAACCCCTCCAGTATCTTATTTATATTCTTCATCTTTGCCAATCTGACTGGAGTGAGGTGAAATCTTGATGTAGTTTTGATTTGCATTTCTCTGTTTACTAGTGATTTAGAACACTCTCTCATGTATTCATCAGCTTGCTCAATTTCCTGTCTTAGGAAGTTGATAATTAGCTCTTTGGCCCACATATTGATTGGATTATTTGTGTTTTTGATATTAAAGTTTTGAATTCTTTATAAAATTTGAACAATAGTCTCCTGTCAGAGGAATCATAGGCCATAATTATCTCCCATTGCGTAGGTTGTCTCTTGATAATTTTGACCAATTCCTTGGCTGAGCAAAAGTTTTTTTTTTAACTTAATGGCATGCCACTCATTGATTTTTGGCTCTAATTCTTTCAATTTGTGAGACTTGTTGAGAAAGTCTTTGCCTACTCCCAAGTGCTGAAGTGTTGGTCCTAATTTTTCTTCTAGCAGTTGTATGGTAGCTGGTTTAATTGCTAGTTCCTTGATCCATTTTGATTTGATTTTTGTGCAAGGTGAGAGTTAAAGATCTAATTTCAACTTCCTGCAAATGACTGTCCATTATGTCCCGCATCATTTGTTAAAAAGGCTGTCATTCCTCCATGTTATATTTTGACTACTACTGTCAAAGATCAGATGTTTAAAGATTTGTTGATTCGTTTCAGAGTCTTCTATTCCATTTGTCTTCATTCCTATTTCGATACCAGTACCATACTGTTTTTGTTACTACAGCTCTATAGTATAGTTTTAAATCTGGTATTATGAATCCCCCTGTTTCATCCTTCTTTCTTAGTAATATTTTGGCTATTATGGGTTTCTTATTGTTCCAAATGAATTTGAGAATTGCTTTTTCTATATCTATAAAGAATGACATTGGGGGCTGGAGTGGTGGCTCAGTGGTTACGATGCTTGCTTAGCATGCATGAGGAGGCGAGTTAGAACCCCAACTCCATGTACACAACAAAATGTCAGAGTAACAAAATCCACATGAAAAACTAAATAAATAAAAACTAAATAAAATTGATTCTCTCTTCCTCTCTCCCATTATCCCTCTCTCTTAAAAAACAAAAAGAATGACATTGGTATGGAGACTATTGAATCTATATAGTGCTTTTGGCAGAGTGGCATTTTAATTATATTATTTCTGCCCAACCAAAAGCATGGAGTGTCTTTCCCATTCCATAGTCCCAGGTCTTTCTCAATTTCTGTCATCTATGTTCAATAATTTTCATTGTAGAAGTCTTTTACTTCCCTTGTTAGATTAATTCACAAGTGTTTTATTCATTTTGAAGATTTTGTGAATGGGACTTGATTTCCTGATTTCTTCTTCTGCCCTATTATTGTTAGTGTATAGAAAAGATATTGATTTATGGGTATTGTAGCCTGACACTTTGCTAAATTTGTTTATAAGCTCAAGGAATTTTCTGGTGGAGTTTTTTTTAGATCTTCCAGATAAAGGATCATGTCATCAGCAAAAAGAGATAGTTTTGCTTCCTATTCTTATCCCTTTGATTTCCTTCTCTTGCCTGATTGCTCCAGCTAGGGTCTCAAGAACTATATTGAATAAAAGTTGTGAGAGTGGATAGTCTTTTCTTCTAACTTAATTTAGTAGAAATGCTTTCAACTTTTCTCCATTCAGTATTTTACCACCTGTGGGTTTATCAAATATGGCCATTACATAGCTAAGCTCCTTTGATTCCTATCTTCTCTAGAGTTTTGAACATAAATGTGTGCTGGATTTTATTGAAGGGCTTTTCTGTGTCAATTGAGATGATCATATATGGTATTTGTCCTTAATTCTGTTTACGTGGTGAATTAGATTTATTGATTTGCATATGTTGAAACATCCTTGCACACCTGGAATGAAACCCACTTGATCATGGTGAATTATCTTGTTAATGTGTGTTTTTTTTTTAAGAGAGAAGGACAGTGAGAGAGAGAGAAAGAGAGAATCAATTTGATTTAGATTTTCATGTGGCCTTTGTTGCTCCGAGATTTCCTTGTGTACGTGGTGCTGAGATTTGAGCTCTCATATTCTTGCATGCCAGGCAAGTGCTATAACTGCTGAGTCACTACTTCAGCCCCGTCATGATGTGTTTTTGAAAGTGGTTTCCTAGAAACTTTTAAGGATTTTTGTGTCAATGTTCATCAAGGATATTGGTCTGTAGTTTTCTTTCTTTCTTTTTTTTTTTGATGTGTCTTTATTGGGTTTTGATATCAGAGTTATGGTTGTCTCGTAAAAATTGGGAGAGTTCCATCCTATTCAATTTCTTGGACTAGCTTAACAAGGAATGGTGTTATCTCCTCCTCATAGGTGTGGTAAAACTCAGCAGGAAATCTAACAGGTCCTGAGTTTTTCTTCTTTGAAAGGCTTTTAATTGCTATATGGATTTCAGTGCCTGTTATTAGGCTGTTCAGGATTTCAATATCTTCCTGCATCAATTTGCAGAAGTTGTATATGTCTAGAAATTTGTCCATGTCTTCCAGATGATCTAATTTAGTGAAGTATAGTTTTTCAAAATATGTGCTGTCCTGGTCCAGCTGGGTTCTGACCTCCCTCGGCTCTGCCCTGTTCTGATCCTTGTCAGTTGTTCCCCGTCAGTGTTAACCCTGGGGGCAACCGCCCGGCTACATGGTATCACTGGGAGCCTGGGGACCTTAAGGAGTTAAAAAAGGCCGTCCTTGAAGATGGACCCAATCCCCCCGGGACAGAGACTATCCTCCAGGGACTAACCCACCACCCGTGCACGGCAGTGGACTGGTGGGCACTAGCCTGTGCAGTCCTTCTGGGTCCACTGTATATAAAGTGGTGTGCTCTGTTCAAAGAGGAATGTCAACAGCAGGCGGAGCACAACCAAAGCGCTAACCCAGTGGTTCCTATTACTGCTGGAATTGCTTACTGGCACTTCTGACCAATATCCATCAGGCATCCAACAAGCGGCCATTCCACCTCCTTATCAGGATCAAATTCAGGCTTTAGCCCTGGCTGCATGGCGAAAGCTGGAGGAGGGACCCTCTGAATCCCCAATCGCCGGGGTCAACAAAAAACCTGGGGAAGACCTCCCTGGGTTTATTAACAGAGTTGAAGGGAGCTTTAAATGGAAGTTCCCTCCCAGTGACCTCCATATCATTTCGTCAAAATGATAGTATGGGAAGGAATGAATCGGGAACATAAAACGGCTTGTTCGGGTCTTAAGGATCAATCCATGGAGAGATGGAAAATATGCACAAAAGAAATTGGGACCCACTCTCACCAAACTCAGGCATTGGCCTCAGCCTTACAGACTTCCCGTAGGGAGGAGATGGCTGCACTAGTGTGCGCGCTCCAGCAGGCGTTCCCTGGGAGAGGCAGAGCTTGCTTCGGGTGTGGACCAGAGGGTCACTTCAAGAGATAAAAGACCTAAAAAAGACTATCAAAACTTGCAAGTCCTTCCTCCCTTTCCTATAAGTGCCCCCCCTTCAGGGGCCTGGAGTTAACCCCTGGGGCCTAAGACCCAATAATCTCTGGCAGACAGACATCACCCATTTTACCCCCTTTGGGAAACTTAAATTCGTCTTCATGTCTGTGGATACTTTCTCCCACGCTTGTTGGGCCTCTGCACACACCGGTGAAAAGGCCAAACATTCCATCAGCCATTTTCTTCAATGTTTCGCTACCCTGGGTCTACCAGACCAAATAAAAACTGATAACGGACCTTGCTTTATTAGTCAATCCCTAGCTAAATTCTTCCAACAATGGAACATTACCCACACCACAGGAATTCCACACAATCCTAAGGGTCAAGCCATAATTGAAAGACATAATAACACCCTTAAGTCTCGACTAATAAAACAAAAAGGGGGAGCACTCCCCCCTCATGATCAGTTAAAAATGGACCTATTTACATTAAATATTTTAAATTTTTCCAAAGGGGACAATTTCTCACCCTTTCAAAAACATTGGGACGCCAGCACACCATACCTGACTTTCAAGGTCAGATGGAGAGACCCCCTCACAGGGATATGGAGAGGCCCTGGCCCACTGATCACTACAGGGCGAGGATTTTTCCAACTGATGAACCCAAGCCAATTTGGGTCCCTGCCAGGGATTTCAAGCATTGCCCTCCTAGTACTGAAAGCCCTCTTAACCAACACCCAGGGAATTCAACCTCCCTCGAGGAGCTTTCCGCTTTGATCTCTTCCAGGAACCATGATGATCCACCCGATTTTGGTGACTCATGGAAACGCACTTGACACAGGCCAGCTTCAGTGATCCAAGTAAAGCAAGGGCCCTACCTTTGGCCCTTGCCTTGCCAATAGACTTATTGCCTTTGTCCAAATGAGAGTTGAACCCATACAACTCATGAGCATCCAGGTTCAATATTAGAGACTGGCCAGTGCTGACCATGGCTATGACCCTTTGGACCAATAACGGGTAAGATTCTCCTGAAGGAGAACAACCTTGACAGGTCCTCTGGGCTTCCCCCCACACACACACTGAGCAAAAACCACTGGCAGTGAGGGTATCCAAAGATGGGTAAGGTCCCCTAAAGGACGGGGACAACCTAAGACAGGAGCCCCACCCTGGTTTTTAGCCGCCCAGTTGGCTCAATAATGAAACAAAAAGGGGGAATTGTGGGGCACTGTACTGAAGCCAAACGCTGCACTGGATGCCATGACACTTCTTCTCCACTCCGATTTCATGTGCCTAGCACAAAGAGAGTGAACCTGATGCCTGCTTCCTCTTCCTCTTCTCTAAACTGCCTTTCCTGATAGCGATAGTTGACGAAGTTGATGCGGCCATTCCTCGTTGGACAGGACAGGCCAACCTATCTTTCTACTATTGGTTCCTTGGCTGTCTCCCCTCCCTATAAAAACCTGTGTGCCTTGGTAATAAACGGATTTTGAGCTGCCACCAACTCCGTGTTACTGACTCATTTCCCCAGCCAAGCGGAGGGGGCTCCCACTGAAAAGAGTCCAGGGAGAGCCCGGTAGCCACACCTACCCTCCTGCTCGGCTCCGGGAGACGGTTCGGCTGGTCCGAGCCATCCCACCCGCCCTCAGGGATGCCCAAGGTGCGACAGAGAATGTATATTTACTATGTTTATATCTTCCTTTTTTTATTGTTCCCTTTGCTAGAATGTAGTGGCCTTCTTTATCTCTTCTCATTAATTTATGTTTGAAATCAAATTTGTCAGATATAAGTATTGCAACACCAGCTTTCTTTCTTGGGCCATATGCCTAGTAGACTTTTTTCCATCCTTTTACTCTCAGTCTGTGGATATCATTGGCTGTAAGGTGGGTCTGTAAGCAGCATATTGTTGGATTTTGGTTTTTGATCTAACATGTTAATCTTTGTCTTTGATTGGTGCATTGAGACCATTCACATTCAGTGTTAGAATAGTTGTGTGGTTGTGGGTCATAGTCATTATGTTTTATTAGTAAATTCTGTGTTATCTTGGTTGTCTGTTGTTAGTGTGTACCTTTATTGAATATCCTCTGTTTATGTGTTTTGAGGATGGTTTGCTTGTTCTTCTATCTGGAGTTTATCTTTTAGGATTCTTTGTAATGCTGGTTTTCTGTTCATGATGCTGCAAGTTTGATCTATCATGAAAAGTTCTTATTTCCCCACAAAATATGAAGCTGAGTTTTGATGGTTATAGTGTTCTTGGCTGCATGTTGTGGTCATTCTGACATTGAAATAATCTCCTTCCATGATCTTCTTGCTTCTAGAGTCTGAGCTGAAAAGTCAGAGGTGATCCTTATTTGCTTGCTCTAAATGTCATTTGGCATTTCTCCCTTGCAGCCTTTTAATATTCTTTCCTTTATTTTCCTATTGTACCTTTTGAATACGATGTGTCTTGGTGAACTTCTCATTTGATTAGGTCTACTGGATGTCCTATAAGCTTCCTGGATGAATATATTGGACTCTATTTTTATATGGGAAAATTTTCTTTATCTGTTTCATTGAGAATGTTCTTAATGACATTCATTTGCTTTTCGATTTCTTCCTGTATACCATTTACTCTTAAGATTGTTTCTTCTAATTTCATTCTAGAGATTTTGAAAATTTTACTCATGTTCTGTGAGTTTTTTTTCATCATTCATATGCTCAAGCTTACTCAGTCTATCCTGATTGTCAGAAGCTGTTTCTTCAAGAGCTGAGATTCTTTTTCTTATAGAAGTTAGTTTATTATTAAATTCTTCCATCATTCCTCTGTTATGATTGACTACAGATTTTAGCTCTATTACTTCCTTGTTCAGTATGTCTATTTTTTTGATAATACAGTTTTTGATCCCTTGAGTTTTCTCTTTAGTCCCTTTTAAAATCTTCTTTTAGTTCATTGTTCCTTTTAATGATCATATCATTGATAAATTGTTCTAGATTTTCATCCCACTCCCTGTCCATGGGTTCCTTGGTAGGAAAATAGTGGGTTTGAGGTGAACCTTTTGTAGTTTGATTCTTCATCTTTGAGAAGCTTCTTCTGGATCTTTGAATTGGGGTTTCCTTTGTGGATGCAAGACTAGTCTCTGGGTTTTTCTTCCTTACAGGTCAAGGGTTGTGTCAGACACCACCTCTCTGATGACTACCACCTTCTTCCAGAAAGCTGTTTCTCCTCAGAGCCTCACTTGGTTGACCTTTTGGATCTAGGTTACAGGACTCATACTTGGCACCAGGCTATGCACTGTGCTGGGACCAGGTATTTTGTTGGTGGAATGGCCTCAATATATCTGGACCTGTCAGGAGTGTGTGACACCTGGGTGGTGACTGGATGTGGGGTGCCTAGGAGTATCTGGTGCACCTGCCAGGGCAGGGCTGGAGTCCTGGGCATGCACAGATGCAGGGTAGGATCTGTTTGAAGGCTTCTTCTGACCACTTAAATTGAACTGGATTTTTGGCCTGAGATCCCTTTCTGATTGTTCCTCTTTGGATCTTTGCTGCAGGATTGAGAATTTTGTCCTGTCCCTTATTTGAGTTGGGGTTTTGTCAGGAAAGTTGAATTCAAAAGCCAAATCCCTAACCTATGATCTGTTAGCGTCCCTTAAGATTTCCAGCTCCTTATGAGCTAATGGAAACTGTCAATATGAACAACCAAGCCATACAATAAATGGTATTAAATTGGTTAGTTTGTACTGACTATATCTATTACAATGTTAAATTCCACCTATGAAATGCATGGTAGTGTTAGCCAATACTTTTGGTGACAATAGAAATAAACTATCACCTATATCAGGGTTCAAAATAATATAATAGCTACTGAGTTTGGCATTCACAGTGCTAATGATTACACATTATTAATGATGGGGGGCATATTGTAAAAACGACTTATAAGCCTGAGAGAGAAGGGAATGTAAGAGGAAGTTAGAGAAGAGGTTCTAATACCCAAGTGTGAACAGAAAGTAGAGGACATAAAGGATTTGCTGGGGGAAAATAAAAGAAAGAAAGAAGGAAAAAATGGAGGGAGAAAAGACAGATGTACCAAAGTAGTGGAAGGGTGAAAGAGATATTAATAGAATTTGGGTTACATCATATGAAAGTGTAGAAGCAAGCAGAGGAAAACTTTGCATATGGGGCACAATACAACTCAAATACTAAATGTACTCACCAAAATCCCAACCCTCAGCAGACAGGACAAGGATAAACATTTACATTGAAGAAAATGCTCAGGAATGAAAGGAATATAGAGAGAAGAATGAAAAAGGAAAAAGAGAAAAGAGTAAAAAATGGAAAACACTGAAAAAAAATGACAAAGAAAACAATAAAAAACAAAACAACTAAAAAAAAATAGCAAGTATGTTTATATGTCCATGTTCCAATCGACTTCTCCAGATGGCACACAAATACACACCAAAAATAGGGAAAACAATAAAGATTCTTAATGAAAAATTGGAACTATGTTCACTATGGTTCTCTCTCTACACATTGGGAGAAGATGTTCACTTTCTGCCTGAGTATTGTTAACAAGGTCTCTCAGCCTGGAATTGTGTGATCTTACTTAGAGGACTGAATGTCCGGCTCAATCTCCTGGGCTTTCCAGGTGGAGAATTCCATGAAGAGATCAGATTATCAAATGCCCCAAGGGCTGGACTTTGCAGGCCCCCCGGGGGGATATGAAATTCAGGAGACTTCCCATATAGTAGCCATGGGGGGGTTGAATGCAGATCAATGCACTCTCTGCTCATTACACACAGTCCCTCCAGGTTTTATGAGATCAGACTGTGGCCTCTTTGGTGCTCCTATCCCACCTTAACTTATCACATGAGCCTTCTGGCTGGGAGTGGGGTTGCACAGGGCTGAGCAAGACTCCCCTGCACTCTACTAACCTGAATCTTCCTGAGCTAAGTGAAGACTGGGCCTGTCCCATGCCACCTCTTCCAGGTTTAGCCCTGGAACCATGGCTGGCTCCTGGCAGAATTGTGGATTAGCCTGCAGTGAACTGCTGAATCCCTCCTGCTGGACATTCTGTTCAGAAGAACTCCTCATTCTCCCCTTGCAGGCAGCTAGACACACTGTTCTCCCCTTACACAGTGGAAGTGCAGTAGGGGTGTCTCCAGTTGGTCCCAATGCATGATTTCTTATAGAACTCAACTGCTCTGTGACAGATCATATCACACATTATGGTTCAGCTCCTCCCCAACTCCCGTACTAATTGGGAACAATGGTGGTCGCAGCTGTGGTTTCCTGTTGGGACAGATACAATCCTTCTTTTTCACTTGCTGTATCCAAATCTCTGATCCTCCAAAAATTTCCCCTAATTAATGCTGTGTTCCGGTGATGATTTTCCCCTAACCTCACCTCACAGCAGTGGAGCTGTCCTGGAGTTTTTTCATCTGGTCATGGAGCCAAATGAGAAGCAGTCTTCCTGCAGCTCACCATCTTGGAATCTGAGTAATGTATCTTTTAAACAGCAACAACTTTATAACAGTTAAATTCTTAATTCCTTTCTTATAGTTGAAGAATACTTAAAGCATGTCCCTTTGTGATCCTTCTCCCCATCTTTCCCACTCTAACCATCCAGATATAGCATAAAAATTTTTCAGTGTTTTTTTTCTTGTTCTGTTCTTACATCAAAAATAACAAAGTTAGGAATATCCTTAATAATATAGCTTAGTGGCAGATGGTCATTCAAAAATAACCAAGTTTACCAAAATTATGGTAAAAAAAAATAATTCCACATTTTTCTCTGAACATTGTCACTGAGCAACAGGAATGAAATTTAAAGTATTTTTATGCCCTTTTCCTCAGAACTGAAGGGTAAGGTAAAGTAACAGCATCAGAACCATCTAAAAGAATTAATGCCCTGTTGGCTTCATTTTGATGGGTTGAACTCTAGTCTTAACATAGGAATAGCTTGACTTCTATCTCAATAGAGTGGCCATTCAGAGCTCATGGCACTGTGCTTTTGCTTCCTGTGTGCTATACAAAAAAATCCTTCTTAAATCATTTTGTATCTCAGCTTTTTTCTTCTGTAAAACATAGAATTGCAATTTTCCAACTACAAATTTATTTGAAATCCTTTTTTTTTTTTTAAGAGAGAAGGACAGTGAGAGAGAGGGACAGAGAGAATCAATTTTTATTGAGTTTTTCACATGGCTTTCGTTGCTCTGACACTAATTGTGTACGTGGGCGCTGGGGTTTGAACCCACATACTCGTGCATGCTGGGCAAGCACCGTAACCGCCAAGCCACCACTCCAGCCCTTCATTTGAAATCTTGAGATGAGAAAAATGGCATTATTTATGCCTTCCTCAGAGGTCTCTGTCCTTGGTCTTCATGCTGCTCCCACCCCTTACAATACTTGCCATGCAATTTGGCTCAGCATCTGCTGTATTTTGGAGCTAAAACGTTACCCAGTGGCTAATGCATGAAAGGCTTGGTCCCCAGCATGACACTGATAGGAGGTGGTGGAAACTTTAAGAGGTGGGGCTTTCTGGGAGGTTTTAGATCACTAGATTGTGCCCTTGAAAGAAATGATAGGATCTCAGCCCCTTCCTCTTGTCACCTCGTTCTTTCTCACTTGGTCATGAGAAAATAAACTTCTGTCACACCGTTCCTGACAGGATGTGTTGTCTTGCTACGGATACAAAAAATGTAGGGCCACTGTATCATAGGCTGAAGCCTCCCGAACTGTGATCCGAAATAAACCTTTTCTCTTTATAAGTTGAATACCTCTGGCATTTGAAACAGTAATGAAAAGCTACCACAAAGTTCTTATTGATTTCTACTAAGCAAAATATATTTTTTTAGTTAAGTGATAAATTCAGCAGTTTAGTCAGCAGTTAACTGGAGATATGACTTTGATTTTACTGGAATAATTATGGCAATATTGGAATTCAGTATAAATTATAAGTTCACAATTTGTAAGTTATAAATCTGCTTTGGAAATTACACTTGTCTGCTTTTGGTAAGAGGACCTCAAACATTCAGGTGAGGGATCAAAGGCATCAAAAAGAGAAAGTTTTCCCTTTCTGAATCAGAAGCAACCTCGAAGGAACTTTGGGGAGTCTAGTGAATTTTCTTTTGTTATTTTTTTAAAAACTTAATGTTGTCCATTTTTGTTCATATTGTTCAAGTTCAAATCTCTAAAGTGTTTTCATTTGTTCATTCAATAGACTTTGCATTGGATACTAAAATATGGAAGTAGATCAGAGGGAGAGCCTCATTTTCATAAATCTTAAAACATCTTCATACTGTAGCATATCTTCAGAAAAGATCAACTTGTAACTCAGCTTATCTGTTTCTGTGATGAAGACAACTCCAAAATGTGCTAATAGGTGTGTCTAATCCACAGTTAATCTTGATAAGTTAGGTACAAGGGAAGTAGCTATTCCAATTCAGACAAGGATCCACCCACACTCAAGACAGAACACAAATTTAAATGATTGAATAAGAAGGAAAAATCAAAAAATTGTGGAGTAATCTTCTTAACGATGTTACCTGGAAACATCTGTGTAAAGGGTGCACCAGAGAATCCAGGCTGGAGACTCTCAAGGACTGCACTGTTTAAAGAAAGGTATATTTATAGTTATTCTAAGGTAATTGTCCAGTAATGGACATATTTTTTCTAGTCTTAAGAGTGTTTTTAGCTTTTATGAAGACATTCATACATTATTTTAATAAAACCCCAAGTAAAATAAATCTTCAAACTTCTATTAAAAACAATTATGCAAGATTTGTATCAGGAAGGAGGGGGGAAGGGCAGCTGGGGGAGGGGGAAGGGAGGAAGAATAGGGCGGGATCCAGGGGATAAATCTGATTTAAGAATATATGCATATCATATTGCTACCTTGGATGCATTTCTGATTGTACAATAACTAAATTTCTTAATAAAAAAAGACAATTATGCAGTCTACTAGATGCTAAGAAATTGGTAACAACACTCAGATGTCTAAAGTACTAGGGAACAGAGTTCACTGAGGCTAGAGCTTCAACATAATTGATTCCTAGGGAGGTCTGCAGATAGTTCCTGGGCAGCGACCCTTTCTTTCTTGGATGCAGTGGTGAGAAGGGTAGAGTAGAAGGTAACATTTTACAGCAATTTGGACTTTTAATGTGCTAAAATACTTACATAACTCTATTATCATGGATAATTTCTGTTTTTCTAACCAAAACTAAAGCAGAAGAGATAAATAGCAATAAAAATTATGGAGACTTAGCATCATCCTAAAAAATGCAGATTTGAATCTAGATCTTTAAAAAAGTATTAGCTAAGTCAGTGATAAAACTGAGAATTTATATGTCCTAAATTTTATTCTAAATTTAACGTGCATAGATTTTATTCCTATTTTAGATATACCAGGTACTCCTTTTCAATTCTTGAAGAGCTATGTCAAATACTACCTCTTTGGTGAAGCTGTCTTTGTCGTCTCTGCAAATACTCCTTGTCCCGCGGTGCTCCCTGTTCTTTCTATAAGCCGTGAGAATGCTTTGTACATACCTCTGTCACATTTTATCATTAGAGTTAACCATTGTTACATACTCCTTCTCCACTAGGCTGTGGAATTTTCAAAGCCACGGACAGCATTTTGTTAGTATGTTTATCTTGAGGACCTAACAAAGAGTCTAAAAAACTGAATGGTCACATTAAATATGGATTTTGTGGAATGGTGGTTTTGAAGCAAGCCACACTATAAAGTGACTGTGGGATATGTTAGCAGTTACAACAGACATTTCTTATTCATAAGATTACTGCATTTCATTTATGTATCTTTGGTCTCTGAGATCATGCTCCACGTGCATCGTATTTTCAAAATCCTCTATGGGTTATGTTCAAACAAAAAATCCAAAATATCCACTGACTTTAATTAAACAGACTTCTCTTCTGTAAGGACTCCTTAAGCACATTTCAGAAGTCTGATGCCTTTTTAGAACTTTGGCAATAAATTATGATCTGTCTTATGAGATAGATTATATATCAAAATCAAGTTTTTAAACTTTATTTAAAGGCACTATGATTCATTAGGAAATGAATCAACTATTAAGAAAGTAAAAGGCTGAGCAGCTACTGAGGAACAGGGTAGGTCAAGTTGTTCCAAATGCCTGATAAAGAGATTCAGAGGGTTTCTGAACGAGTTACTAACATAGTTCATTGTTACAGCCCTTGTAAGCATAAAAGGATATACCGTGATTAAATGGTGTCAAACGGGAGTCCTGAAGTCTTCTGCTGAGGTGGTATCATTCTGAAGTCCCGTAAGCAAAGTTCCTTACTAAAACCTATGGAATAACATCACTAAGTATGAGCACATGGTGATCATTAGATGGATCAGAAATAAAGTTTTCCTTGTTAGTATTTATAAAGATTTGTTTCTAACTCATTAACTAGAGTTTCCTTTGTTCAGTTTTTATCAGTGTTTGCTTAAATGGGAGTTATGTAATTTTTGGCTAGTTGCTGAAGATAAAGAATGACTTTGGCATTACACTAATCTTTTCAGCCTGGGCCACACTCAGCAGGCCATCACCATCAGCAATATCTTCAGCAACTGTAAAGGACAGTGTTAAAGAAAACGTACTAAATGAGCATTGACAGAAAGAGAGAGAGAGAGAGAGAGAGAGAATCAATTTTATTTAGTTTCATGTGGCTGTTGTTAGTCTGACACTTCGGTGTGTACATTGTGCTGGGGTTCGAATTTGCATCCTTGTGCATGCCAGGCAAGCACAGTAACTGCCAAGCCACCACTCCAGCCCTGAGCATTGACATTTAGCTTAACAAATTCCTGACAAGTTCAGCAATTAAACAGTTACTACTATTAGGAGAACTAGGGTACTCCATATCCACTAACAAGACATCAAGGATAGTATTAATACCAATCATAATCCCAGAGAGGTTTTTTTTTCTCTGTTATGCAGGATTCTATAAGGTAATTTAAAAATTTTGGAAATGTGAAGAGCAGAAAATATTCAACACAGACCTGAGAAAGACTAAATTTGGAGGGCTTATATTACCTGATTTCAAGACTTACTATAGAACAGCAATAATGAATCAGTGTGAATCTGACATATGGATCAAAACAATAATAAATGGAATAAAATAAAAACTCCAGAAATAGACTTAGACTTACTTTGTTTTTTGGTTTTCAACAAACATTTGAAAGCAAACCAATGAGAAAATGAAAGTCTTGTTGGCAAGTGTTGCTAGACAAATTAGAAATCTGTATGAAGACAGTGAACTTGAACCATTCATGAAACTCAGTTGAGATGGATCACAGGCCTAAATGTGACAGCTAAAATTATAGAATTTCTGCAGAGGGAACTGAGAGGGGTGGCTCAATGGTAGAGCACTTGCCTGGCATGTGTGAGGAAACTAGATCAATCCCTAGCACCACATACACAACTAAGTGGAAGAAAAACAAAAACCAGATGCAAAAATAAAAATTTATTCTCTCTCTCTAAGAAAAAATTAAATGAATAAATAAAATTCCTGAAATAAAATGTAGAAAAATATCTTTGTGACCTGGAGGTAGCTAAAGATTTCTTAGATAAGACAAAAAAAGGAAATAAACATAAAAGAAAAAAGATGGTAACTTAGATTTCATCAAAATACAAATGACACCATTAAGAAAATTAGTAAGCAAGCCACAGAGTGTGAAAAAATATTTATAAACCTTGTATCTACTAAAGGACTGATCTTTGTTAGAGGTATAGATATGATCATATGAAGAGCATGGTGATTTTGTTTGCAGTTGATAAGTAGAACCTAACTAGAATCAACTGCCAGGTCAACCTTGGTAAAAGGAAATTTAGGCCATTGAGCCCTTCTACAGCCTCTTTCTCTGCCACCAGGGACTCTTCATTTCTGAGCTCATTGAGTAGTTGGAAAAAGAGGCCTCTGACATTAAGAGAACATGTCATGTCATTTGGTCTACCTCATTATTGAAAGACTCCCGAATACCATTTGATGAGCATTTATATCAGACCCAATTATTTTCACACTAGATGCCATGTTTGAGTAATTTATTCATGTATATCCTCTCCAGATCTCCTTACCAATCTTCCAATGTTGTGCTTCCTAAATCCCTGACCAAAAAAATAAAACCATCAGCAATTGCCCAGACATCAATGTCATCTTTTTGTGCAGATAAGGTAGACAATAAAATGGACCATTTAAATGGAAAGAGCATAATATTAAAAAGTATATATTATCTCCAAGTCCATAACGGCCATCGAGCATTGAGCCTCCCTTAGTGGCAGGTGGCATATGGTGCAGCCAGGGGTATTCCACTTTGGGGGGGATATGTTCATAGGCCCCAAATCATTGGGCTAAAGAAACATAAGCAAGGAGGTAGGCTCCTGAATTTTTATGGGGTTTCTCATTCTCCTTCTGCTTTACAAATGTTTCTCCAAACAGTACAATACGTGAACTATGGTTTCTGTTCTGCTATAATCCTAAAAAAAGGCAATATGTGAAGTCCCCTTTAGGATGACAGGGCCACTTTAGTGGGAGGAATTTTACATAATTTGATGATATTAGGTGGCAAATAAAATGTATTCTGTGTTTGTTTTCCATTGCTGCCATAACAACTTAACCATAAATTCTATGACTTGACACAACACAAATATTATCTTATAATCCTTGAGGTCAGAAGTTCTAAGTGGGTTTGCAGGGTGTGTGCATTGCGGAGGCTCCAGGGAAGAACTTATTTCCTTGTCTTTGCCAGCTTCTAAAGGCTGCTCTCATAGCTTGAGTCACATCCTTTCATCATTCCAACCTCTACTTGTATGGTCACATCTTCTGTGACTCTTTCTTATAAAGAAAATTTATGCTAAAATTGGGCCCATTCAGTTAATCCAGGATAATCTCATTTCAAGATCCTTGATTGAATGACATCTACCAACTTCCTTTACCACGTAAGATAACGCAGTTACAAGGTATGGGGATTAGGATATAGCACCAACTGGATATATTTCAAAAGTATTCAAATCCTTTTTTCCCCCTTTGGCTGTTTCCCAGAACTGATATGAAGATAGAGATAAAAACACTTTTTCTTTCTTTGGTTGCTGATATTCCAGTTATTATCTGTTTTAATCCTTTCTTTGCCTTAGGTTATTACTGGAGGTAAAGTAAATGTGTCTTATTGGCAAAGTGGAAAGAGACAGTGTTCCCAAGAAAGGCAGGTTGGGGTCTGAGTTTTGGCACTTCTATTGACTAGTGAGAGGTTTGATTAAGTTTTCTTTTATGTAAAGTTATACTAATTTTATTGTAGAGATTATGTTACATGATGTGTGCTAAACCCTTAGCACAATAAGTTATACAGAGGAGTTCCTCTGTATAAGATATGGGTGATTACTGTTATCACAACTATTCGTTTAGATTAAACGTTCTCCATTCTGAATGCTCATGAGAAGCATTAATAAAATAACAAAATACAAGAACCACTCTCAGAAATTATGATTTGATTGGTCTGTGATTTTTAAAAAATTCCCCAGGTAACTATAGTGACCATCAGGGTTGAGAAAACATTAACTTAGAGGCAGTTGGCAAGTATATTAACCAAATCTTTTGACTGTTTCCACCACGAATGTCATCTGGCCAGATCTGAAACTTTTTTTAAAAAGTCATTATTTAAAAATAAGTTTTATATATACAGTTCAATTAAAATGCGTCTGATGTAAAGGTGTACATTAATTGAGAGAGAATTTGTTTAATATGGACAAGCTTCAAAAACTATTTTCTAATTTTATCTATTGGCAAGTAGTGATTCTGTTTGAAAAAATTTAAACTTTTATATTGGGAATTCATAACATGCTTTCAACATGTTTATGTAGTTTTCAAACATCATGTGGGAGGTAATGGCTTCTAAAATTATCTTTTGGTATTTAATGTCATTATTTTAACACAGCTTGGAAATAATTATTATCAGTGTTTGAGGATATGCTCTTGTTGAAAATAAACTTTAAGATTTTTTTCATGTGAATTTTAGAATGAAGATTTTTCTTAGTTTATCTTTAAAATAAACATTCTAATTGTGTTTCCATAAAATTACACAAGGATTTAGTACAATTAGAGCAACTAATTAGTGAAGCTTACATAATCTTTGAAACAAACTGATTGAAAGAACTGATAGGTTATTTGAATTTTCTTGATGTTTTTTACAGATCTGAAAATAAATTATGAGTGATAAGTCAAAGAAATTTCTATCATATTCTGATAACACAAGTTTGGGTTCTTGTTATTGTTTCCTTGGAATCCAAATTTTAAACAGAATTTTTTGAGAAATAAGTCTTTGGGTTCAAATAGACTTAGATTCAAGTTTGGGGAACAACATGGAGAATTATATCCATAAAAATGATTCTTGAGGAATGGTTATTTTTCATAGCAAATTATTTTTATGTCATAAGCACAAATAAAGAGAAACAGAATTTTCTTGTTTTGAAATGTGTATTTGAATATCAAATCCAGCCAAAGTAGACAAAAAGAAATGTTTTATCATTTGTGAAAAGATTATATTAATCTCTCTGAGAAAAATAGGCAGAGTGCATTGCTTCCTTGAGCATTTTCCTATTGATAAGAATATCATTCTAGTAATATCAAAAAACCCTTTTAAATATGCTTTTCTAACATTTACTAATCATATGTCTCAAACATTATTTTGCTAAACAAAGATATGTACTTGTTTTGTGAAAAAACTTTATGTTTTCTTGTTAAAAAAGAAGTACTCTCAGATGTTTCCTGTTCCTTTCTGTTAAAGTTATAAATCTATAGTCTGCAAATTATGATAATCATATCCCAATAGGTGTACAAAGCAAACCATTGAGAGATGGAAAGAAAATATTAGGATCTCTACATATCAATTACTTCATAACAAAAGAAATAAAGATTTTATGATCTATAACATATAATTTAATGGATGTATATGTGTATCATTTGTAAATACATTTCCACACACTGGCAGTTTATGCAAAACCATCTCGGTGATAGGGATGCATGATCAAAAAGGTATGGAGGGGGAATGGATATGCTAATTATCTTTACATAATCATTGTGTACATACATTGAAATGTCACTTTGTACTCCATAAATATGTATAATTGTTATGTGATTATATGAAATAAAAACATAGTTTTATAAGGTTATAAACAGGTGTGTAGAGGCTGCTGGAGTTGGTGCCTTTATTCAGTTAAATCCTTTGTGGATTCTGTATATGTAAGATTGGTTGTAGAGTTTTTAGTGCCTATCCACTGTGACTTAATACCCATTGGTCCACCTTTCCCGGACTCTCCCTCCCCACCGATTTTAGTAACCACAGAGGTCCTGCAGCTCTTGTCCTTCTGTACCTGGCTTATTTCATTTAACATAATGATCTCCTGTTATATCCAGGTTGTCTCGAATGACAGGGTTTCATTCAGAAACAGATGCTGTAATGGTTATAAACCTGTGAATACTGGTAGATCTAGGAAAGAGAGACCATGGAGGGGGAACACAGTCTTTGAAGTCTATCCAAGAAAACTAGGCTCAAATTTTAACCCAGGTCCAGCACTAACCATGGAAATTTGTACTAATATGTAATCTCTTTCAGCCTTAAAGTCTTCATTCAAAAATGAGGATAATAGGGGCTGGAGCAGTGGCTCAGCAGTAATGCGCTTGCCTGGCATATGCAAGGATCTGGGTTCACACCCTAGCACCACATACACAACTAAGTGTCAGAGCAATGAAAACCAGATGAAAAGCTAAATAAAATTGATTTCTCTCTTTCTCTCTCTCTCTCTCTCTCTCCTTCTCTCTCTTAAAAAATAAAATAAATAAGGATAATATCTACTTATCTAGAAATGTTAAAATACAAAGTTATAATGATATAAGTATATATAATACAATATGTACACATGCATAAATTGGCTAACACATAATAGACAATGGTGTGGTATCATGATTATTGTATATAAGAAATTCTGGTGGTGATAATCAGTATAACATTAATTAACCTCCCACCATGACAGAGGTAACTTGAGCAGCCAATCTAGCAGTGTTCTACACAATTGATACTCAAAAGGCCTTATCTCTGTCTGAATAAGCCAGGCAGGCTTCTCCTTACCTATATACTGAATTTGTCTTACTCAAGTTGTTATATTCCTCTCTTTAAAATATCACATTAAAAGAAATTAGAAAAGAAAATGTCTTTAAATCATTCCATAATTTTATCCTCTAATCACAAAACCTTACTTTACCCTTACTTTCTTGAAAATAGTTAAAAAGGTTGCTGGCAAAAACAGCTTGGAGACTCAAAGTTCTGTGGCACAGACTGAAGCCAGAAAGCAAAATAATGTAACAACTTTCAAAAATGTGTGCGTGTGTATATATACTACATGATAAAGAGAATTTTATATAAACCAATAATATGAGGTAATGACTTAGAAATAGTTAATTTTTCTCTCTTACTTATTTGGCTCAAGTCATTCTGAGGTGTCCATTTAACAGGAAAGAGATTAGAATTTGGTACTAGAGGGCTGGGATGCAGCTCAGTGGGAGAACTCATGATTAGCATGTGTTAGCTTGAGCCTGACAGAGCAAGCCAAGGAAAAGACTGTTTTATATTGCTCCATTTTCTCCCTTAAACTTCAAGGGCTTAGAGAAATTTGTTCAGAGATGTCCTATGAACAGAACTACTTCTTTACCCACAACAACAACAAAAAAATAAAAACAATATTGCTACTATTCAATGACAGAAGACGTGACATAAGACAAAGAGAAAGTTTGTTTTCTGGATGGGAGGCAGGTGGCACCAGAAGAGGTTGAGAAAGGAAAGCTGAAGATAACATGCTGGACAGCCTTCCCCCAGGCTTAGTTTCTGAGAGAGGAAAGATAATTTAGAAAAGTAAAGCTGTCAGAGGGTGACAGTTCCATTAGTCCTTATTTCCTATTTAGGACTATAGAAAGAGTTCACCTGTGGGAAATTCTTGCACCAACCTGGAGTGTAGCTGCACTTTCTTATTGTTCTCTCTGATGGCTTAATTTTCCCAGGCTTATATTGAGACTAAGAAAGTGGGAATGGAAGTTGAGAGCAGAGCATCTTCCATGAGGCCTAAGAAGAGGGGCAAAATGACTTCTGGCAGAGGCTAGGGGTTGACTCTTGGGCCAAAGAAGAGTTCAGAGGACACAAAAGTTTGGGTCTACAGTCAGAAAGAAACTAAGTAATCTAAGAAATGCCATCAATATCTGGCCAAGAAACACCAGTTTACGAGTAAAATTGTCAACAGACTATAGTATTAGACACTGCTCCAGTTTGCAGATGTATTAAGATCTGCTCTACCACTATTCTACGACTTCCTTTCCAATACCATCTTGGAAATTCCTTCCATCTTTTCTAGTTCAGAAGTACCATTGTCCTCTTCATTTTATGGAGCATAATCTCCATTCATTTTCTGAAAAGGTTTGCTTGGGGGAAAACATTTTAAGAACTTGGGTACACAAAAATGTCTTTTTTAATACCGTTATCACTCAATGAAGAGTTTTACTTTATTTCTGGAAGTCCTGAAAATAGTTCCACTAATTTTTTTAAGAGAGAGAGAAGGAGTGAGATAGACAGAAAGAGAGAGAATCAACTTTTTTAGTTTTTCATGTGGTTTTCATTGCTCCAACACTTAGTTGTGTATGTGGTGCTCGGATTTGAACCCATGTCCTCACACATGCCAGGCAAACATTGCAACTGCTGAGCCACCACTCCAGCCCCAAGTTCCATTAATTTTAATGGGAGAAAACTATGATACATTCTTTTTCAACCCAAAATATGAATTTCACAGATTAAAAAAAATATTCATTAAGCAAGAAAAATATGTTTATATAAGTAATATACAGCAATCTAAAAGAAAATAAATATAGTCTGTATGTAAAGTACAATGTCAGGAAAATGTAACAGTCTATGTTAGAAAGTCAAGTAAGAAAGATTCACTATACTCTCCGAAGAGAGAAAGAGTAGACTTGACAGTGAGTGAAGGAAGTTGCCAGTAAGCAATTCTTTGGAAAACATAATTCAGGCAAGCATTTCATATTTGAATCAGATATGTTTTATGATAATTTGGGGGAATTTTTCCAGAGCTTTTCAGGAATTGCTTCATAGTTTTATAATTCAGCCATAAAAAAAGAATGAAGCTTTATCATTTGCAGCAACATGGATAGAACTGCAGGACAGCCTAAGTGTAATAAGTCAAACACAGATAAGTTTCACATGTCCTCACTTACATGTGGAGACTAATAACTTGATTTAACTCAAGTAGGGAACAGGGAAGAGGTTGCTAGAACCTGGCAAAAGTGAAGGGAAATAGGGATGAAGAAGATGCTACACAGGTGCTGGTGTGCTGGTGGATAGGAGTCACTTCTAGTATTCTCTATCACAATGGGGCAACTATGACTGACAGCAAGTAATTGAATATTTCAAAATAGATAGTAGAGAGGATTTTGAATGTTCCCAGCATTAAGACACGATTTCTGAGGTGATAGCTGAGTTAATTACCCTGATTTAATCATTACATTGTATACATTATTAAAATATCACACTGTACTCCAACATATGTATAATCACTATGTTTATTAAAGTTAAAATATATGTTAAAAATTAAAATTAAAAAGGCATACCAGTTCCATTGTAGATCCCACTCCCTGTGTGTAATCTTTTTGTTGTTTTAAGTGATTAATCTAATACCTCTCATCAACACAGTGCTTTACAATAGTTATTATAACTTTTTTGGCTTGCCTATCATAATACTTTGAACTCCCGAAGAGTTCTGTGTCTTATAGTACTATTATTCTTTTTGTTTTCATGCAGGATGTATATAGGACCTTTAGTGTGTCCTAATTTGAATTATGGGTGTATTACATTTATTATATGATGCAAGTCAGTGGTTTTCAGAGGCACAGCACCGGGGTGGTAACATATCAAGCATAAAGAAGAAGAACTGGATTCTGAGGTTCCATCTCCCGAGTTGCCTAATCCTAATCTATTTTGCACACTGAAAGGGCTCTTCTACTAGTGCTGAAACTGAAAGTCCACTGAGCTCTCCTGTGGAGAGCTAAAGGATTTGATCTATGCCAAGAGGAAAAAAAGAGGAAGGGGTAAAATTTATAGTCTGAGTCAACTTTGGAGTGTCGTGGAGGGATGAGTTTATTATGAATTGATACTTTTTCCCTGGCTTTACCATTGACTTTATTCTCTCCTTTATATTCTTCTTTTGGTGTTTTGTATTAAATCTGCAGTAAGAACTGCAGGCAAACTTCCACCAAAGAGTCCTTGACTAGGCATAAAATGCTTCCAGTATCTTGTTTATCATTTACTTGAGTCCCTAAGGATCTCAAATCTGCAAAGAAAGCTGAAACGATTAATGAAGTGGTCCTTCTTCAAATGAAATATGTTTAAATGCTAAAGCTGAGACTTGAACAGCAAAAGGAAAAATATAAATATGAAAACCACTTTCCAACCATTTTCCAAGCTTATCAAACTCTTCTTCATCTAGCCACATGTGTATGTGTGTATTTTGGTCAGGTTTGGTGTCACTGTGACCAAAATACCAAAGAATAACTTAGAGGTGGGAAAGTGTATTTGGGGCTCATGGTTTCAGAGGTTCATAGGTAGCTGACTCCATTGCTCTGGGCCCAATGCACATCATGGAAAAACTGCTCCCCTCATGGCAGCATGGAAGCAGAGCAGCAGGAGGGACCACAAATAAGATGGACCCTTCCAGGACTTGCTCACAGTGACCCAAATCCTCTAGCCAAACCCCACTGACTACAGTTACCACCCAGGTTTATAGGTCTCATGATCTAATTATCCACCTCTGAGTATTCTCTCATTAACAAGAGCTTTGGGTGGATTCCTGATATTCAATCCATAATAGTGTATACGTGTGTGTGTGTGTGTGTGTGTGTGTGCAGATGACAGGCAGATAGATAGGTGAGAGATAGATAAATGATAGATATATATGGTAGATGATAGATAGATAGATAGAATACCTATATAGATACATACATACATACCATTGTTCTGGAATCATCAAAATAATTCTCTTATCAAATCTCTTTATTTATTCCTTCCAAGTTGAACATTTTGATAGATCAAGATGTTAGAAAAGTATTCCAAACAATATATACTGCAAATTACAGTGGAAGGAAAAGATAAAGTATTATGCCTATGTATGAAACCTAACATGAATAAGTGATACTGTATGAAAATACAAACACATGTAGAATTATTTTGGCAAATATTAATTGTTAAACTCAACTCATAGTTATTGTTTTTACATCTTCAATTAACATCCAGATTTATAGCTTGAAAATTTCCTCTGGGCATAGAGAAGTATTCTTTTGCCTATTTAAAAACAATATTTCCACTTTATTACCTTTCATAATACATTTTTTCTTCTGAGTTATTTGCAAGGATAAAATGATCAAAGGCAGTTAGAGCAACACCAAGAAAGAAGGTTCCGTCTGACTTCAGTGAAAGGGATCAGACTTCAGGCTAAACATGGTATCTCCTTGAAATCTGAACTAGGTTGAAGGCAGGGGCTTTGCAGTACACTAAACCACAACTTTAAAAATTATAGAGACTGGAGCAGTGTCTCAGCAGTAACGGTGATTGCCTGGCATGCACAAGGACCCAGGTTCAATCTCCAGCACCATATACACAACTAAGTGTTAGAACAATGAAAAGTAGATGAAAAACTGAATAAAAATTGATTCTCTCTCTCCCTGTCTCGTCCCTCTCTCTCTTAAAAAAATGTATATGTAGAAATTAAGGTCCTTGAGGATAAAGACTACATTATTGATGACCTGTTGATTTTGGGCCCAAAAGTAATAACACAAGTTTTTCAATGTGCAGAACTTTACTGGCTATGGTCAGAGAGTGATGGAATGAGTGGAAAAGGGCACAGTGAGCTGAAAAGTAATAAGGACTTGACTCTGCTTTGCTGGTGGAAGAGGTGTGAGGGATGTGAGTAGCCTTTAAAATCTAAAAAGTGTGAAAGGTAAGGAAATGGATTTTCCTCTATAATCTCAGAAAAGAATACATCCCTGCTGACATCTTAAATTTTTACTTCAGCAAAGCAGGTGTTGACCTTTTGACTCACAATAACAACAATAACTAAAAATAATAATAAATTTGCATGTTTGTATTGCTTTCCACTACTTGGAAGCAATTTGTTATAGTAGCAACAGAAAACCAATATGCAATTTCATAATATAGGCATTACATTTTGTGGTGGTGGTGTTATGGTTTATATACGAGGTGTCCCCCAAAAGTTCATGTGTAAGACAATGTAAAAGAGGAGAAATGATTGGGTTATGGGAACTTTAACGTAATCATTGCATTAATCTACTCGTGTGGATTAACTGGGTGATAACTTTAGGCAGGTAGAAAGTGGATTTATATTTTGTTCCTGGTAAGTGGAGCTTTCTCAGCTTCCTGTTTACCATGTCCTGAGCTGCTTTCCTTTGCTACAAATTTCCACCATAATGTTCTGCCTCAACATGGGCCCGGAGCTATGGAGTCAGCCATCCATGGACTGAGACCTCTGAAACCATGAACCAAATAAAGTGGGAGGTGCTAGGGTCAAACCCAGTGCCTTGAGTGTTCTAAGCAAGCACTCGAGCACTGAACTGCACCTTCAGCTCCTTGTGCTTTTCTTCATGACCCAACTCTGTTAAAGGAGAAATTATATCAAGGAAAATGCTATCCACCACATAAAGTGCATGTAACATTTTTCAATATTTCACATGGCAGTCTATAATTTTGCAGACAAGAAATTTTACTCACAACAAGGTCAACAGCTATCTTTGTGACGAGTAGGTTCTAAAATTCAAAAAGAATGCTGTTTTATAATACCGAAGTATCATCCTATATAACAAAGAACAATCTCATGTAAATTTAAAAGATTTTGCAATATCTCTTATCACAACAGAACCATCAAATTAATTTCTTTTTCTAGGTCTCAGAGCCTATACTAGTCATAGCCAAGTCAAAATGATAAAATAGGCTTATCAAGGCTTTAAGACATGATTGAACTAAGACTTTTCATGATATGTACAAAATGCATTTTGATTCCAAGATTTTTGTGTGTGGATAAAATCAATTATCAAGATTTACTACCAGATGTTGAATAAAATATATTAACATCTGGAAGTTTATATCGTAGGAAGAGATGCTGGAAATAAAAAATAAAAGATTAATCTTCTGGGAATGTTTGCTTCCTGGAATCAAAGGCAATTTCCTATAAAGGAAGAAATGTGAATTAAATACAAAACATAATAAAGCAAAACAATCTGATGTTCTCAAAACTCTATGGTGAATATTTTCTAAAACAAAATTGTTAGCATATGTAATTAAAATTCAAGATGAGACAAAACATGTTTAGAGGTCTACTGTGCAGAGCATTCTTTTAAGAACTATAAGAAACCACGGTCTGCGACATTAAGGAGTTTAAAGACTCTTGAAGGAGTCAAGAAAAGAGTAAATGAAATGAAAGAATTACTATATGACAATGCTCAAGAAATGCACACTAAAATTATATGGAAGAAAGGGAGGGGTAAAATATGATTAATGAGAGAAGACAAGAGTTAGGCAGGTATACCTAGAAATAAATTGTGTTGCCAGGTGCCTGATAGAAACAGAGATCTGCACAAAAGACACTGTAAAGAACAGATACACCCCTAACCAGTTCACTAAGATGACTTAAATTTTCACCATCAATCCAGATTGCATGGGTGACAGTATAAGTATTTTCCTTTCTTTTTTCATTCTGTTTTTGGCCATTTAAAATATGACTATTTTCTGGAAGAGATAACAAAGACACCATTATCTCATGCTAGCATGGAGTTATGAATCACACCTTTTTCTACTCATCTCTAACTTCACTACAGAATTACAAAACTTTTTAAATACTTCCAACTATCCACTAAATACATGCATACCTGTAATCCCAGTGACTTGGGAGGATGAGACAGGAGGACCAAAAGTTCAAAGTCAGCCTCAGCAATTTAGTGAGGCCCTAAGTAACTTAGTGAGGTCCTGTCTCAAAATAAAAAAAAAAAATAGAAAGGACCAATAGCACCCCTGGGTTCAATCCCTCATATAAACACACACACACACACACACATATACACATACAGATATATACACACAAATATATATGTATATATGTGATATATATATATATATGTATATATAACCAAGCAATAAAAAAAAACTCAGCTAGAGTCAAAAGAAGAAAAGTTTAGACAGAAGTGGAGAGGAGATCAGGAAATGCGTAGAGCTTGATCACATTTGTGACATCTACAGGTCCTCGCAAAAAATACAAACGAGAAATCACTGGTGTAATGGAGAATGAGTGGATGAATACATTTCTGAAATATATTATCTGGGAAGAAAGAGTTCAGTATTTGATAGATATATGCAGGGTTTGAAACTTAAGATAGAGATTTAGCAATCAGTTAATGTGAAGATGATTCATACCATAAGACTGGAGGAACTTCCAAAAAAGATAATATTACGAGAAAGGAGCAAGGAGAAAGACGTTAATTCCTGGAAATTCCCAAAGGGTGGTGTAAAAAAAGAAATCAGAGAAAGAGTCTTAGATAAAGAAATAATAGAAGGCATGAACATTACAAATTTGTATTTGCAATTTTTAAAAAGTTCTATTTCATTTGTGGTCAAAGTGTTTGCGTATGGGATGATGTAACTCAAATAAAGTGTTCTGCTAAATTCCTCCTGATTCTTTTGTGGGTCAGGTAGATTTTGATATTAAGCAGGCTAAATGGTTCCAATTTTTCTTTTCTGGAAATTAAATAAAACAGAGCTGCCTTTTTGACTGTTTATAAAAGAAGAAAATGAGCTGCCAAGACGCAGTTAATAATACTGTATATGTTTGAATTTGCCATGGTGGAACTTTTAACAAGCCCTCATGTGACATCTTGTTTTTGCATACCTTGAGCCAAATAACTTCCCAAATTTCTTATTCTTAAAATGGTTCTTAAGTACAAGCCAGTGGTCAAATGATAGCATTAGCCAAGAAACATTGTTATTCAGTCACTAGAACAAACCGAGTTGCTTTAAGTGTTTTTTGCCTCCTTACTCATTAAAATGAACTACAGTAATCCAATCCTTTTATTTATATGGAAGTAGCTAAAGGATAAAGGTATTTTAATTTATCAACATAAGTTTATATAGAACTTGACTATGAAGAAAAACATCATTTTGGGATGCCATCCAAGAACATGGACCCTCTATGAAGAGACAGGAATCAAGGAATTAATACGCAGAAGAAAGTTTATACAGTTTTGCAACTCTTATATTCCTACTATCTGTTTCAGAGGTCAATATACTGAGGGATGGTGTGTACTGCCACTCCCTGTTATCTCTTGCCAACTGCCACCTGACCACAGCCCTCCTTTCTCCTGAATAATGATGCACCATCATAGGCACTTCCAACTAAATAGCCACTACCAACTGGTCGCAGTTAATGTGTTATTTGAAAAATCATTGTCAAATCCAATACATTCAAATATGTCCAGAAGAGGAGTCTGAAAGAAATTGTTGTAATGTAATCTCAGAACAGTAGATGAACATAGTTCTCTAAGTCCACCATTAAGGTGAATGACACATGATGATCTATTATTATTTATCAACCAGGTCTATAATTTGCTCTATATATCCATTTATTCACTCATCCATTCATTTTTTGTTAAATTTCTCTTTAGCACAGGTTCCTGTGAGCTATTTCTTTAAAGGAACTTTTTAAAATGTCATTTTGGATTTTACTTAATTATTAATTATAGTAATTAACCTCTATTAGGCATACCTATTACACTTGTTAAGTATGGTATAACAGCTTTCTTGCAGTCATTTACCAACTTTTCCTTTATTCCACCTAACTGGCAGCTTTTTCTAGGACCAACTTCTTTGAGTCCTAAGAAATAGGGAAGGCAGAGTTGCTATGTGATTGGCATATATGCAATTGGCAATTTCAGGATGTAGGAAGACCATTGTCAAGTAACTTACAAGCATGCTGCGAGAGCAAAGCTCAGAGAGCACCAACTTTCTTAGGGGACTAGAAAGCCTTCAAGGAGATGTTATCCAGAGAAAGATTAGAGGTTCTTCAACAGAGAAGAAAAAAGAAAAAGTTTTGGTACTTTCCAAAAGTGTTTAGAAGGCCCACGGGATGCAGAGGTGATAACGAAGACAATGTTTTATGTGAGAACCGATGTGAAATGACTTTGAAAGTCAAAACAAAGTATTTGAATTTTTATATAATAAGTAAAAAGGTTTTAGAAGCTGAGCAGTGGGTACACGATCAGATTTGGAGTGTGTGTAGTAGATGAGTTAAATATATTCTTTTGTCAATTTTACTTTTTCTTACTATGTTTTGATCTTCAGAAAAGAACATTTATAGCTGGCCACAGTGACATATGCTTATAATCCCAGTGACTGGAGTCTGAGGCAAAAGGATTGCAAGTTCAAAGCCAGCCTCAGCAATTTAGGGAGTCCCTGTCTCAAAATAAAATATAAAAAGAGATGGAGATGTGGTTCAGTGGTTAAGTGCCCCTGTGTTCAATTCCTAGTAAAAAAAAAAAAAAAAAAAAGAAAGAAAGAAAAAAATAAAGACAAGAACATTTATTCATATTTGAATGATACAATATAGATAATTGATATTAAAAAATAAAAATCACCTGCAATTTTGTCTGTTTAGAGATAAATACTTGATTTTTGGTGGCTAATATAAAATACTTTTTTCATGAAATGGAATAAATGTAAAATGTAAATATACACATGGTATGTGTATTGCATTTGTAAGTAATTATGCTTTTTAAGTGATCATAGTATTCATGTCTTTTTTTAATCTTCCCTATTCAATACCTGGCAATATACTGCAAATGTCTTCTCAGAAAATTAGCATCATTTTCAATTTTGCACTATTATAAATTTGTTGAGATGCTATTCTTTGTATTTATATTTTACATATTTATTTAGGATAATTTACATAACTGGAATTAGTGGATTAAATGGTTTCCATATTTTTAACTATCGCTCCCATTTTCTAACTGCTCCCTCTTAAATGGCTTCCCATTTGCATCCTTATTAACATGTATGGGTGTGTATATTCACCCATGTCTGGGAAATTTGGTGGTACTATTCAATCCTTGAATATTTGATTTTAAGATCTCATCGTAATTTTATTTTGTACTTGTTGATTACTCCTGAGGCTAAACATGTTATGTACTACTCAGCCATTTAGTTTTAATCTTTGGGGACTTTATTTATTGCTTCCTCTTTATTTTAACGGTCTTTCCTATTTATCTGTAAAAGCACTCTACAAATTAGGAGAATAAACTTTCCCAGAGTCAATATATATTTCAATTTTCTACAAAGTTTCATTCTTCTTTGTAATGTTCTTTAAGTGCAAAATTTTAATTTTCAGATAGTAAAATCCATTGTGTTGTTTTTTTAACTTCGTGATTCTATTATGACTAAAATTTTGATGGATATGAAAAGGAAATTCAATCATCCCCACATCATCTATTTAAAATTAGTTTTTCTTTATGAAAACAAAAGTCACTTAAAATGTGACCTTTCATACACTTTAAATTTGTAAATTCAGTATAGCAGAGTGAGTAAATTCATTAGATTTAGCATCACAGAAAACCTGTTTTGGGGGCTGGAGCAGTGGCTCAGAGGTTGTGGTGCTTGCCTGGCATGCGCGAGGATGCGGATTCGAACCCCAGCACCACGTCCACAGTGAGGAGTCGGAGCAACGAAAGCCACATGAAAAACTAAATAAGAAATGGTTCTCTCTCCCTCTCTCTCTCTGTCCCTTTCCCTCCCTTTTAAAAGAAAAGAAAAGAAAATCTGTTTTTACCACTTTATCCTCCGTAATTCTTAGCTTTACTTAAGAGCAAAGGTGAAAAAAAGGCGCTAGATTATTGTATTAAATAAATAACGCAATTGAAGCATTTAGCACAGTGCTTGGTTCACAATGAACCTCAGTAGATGACAGCACTGTCATTTTAATGTGAGGATATTGCTCTGGGTTATTTATCCCTTTCATTAATTAGTATGTCTATTTTCACACTCATGTCATATTTTTGTTGTCACTATTGTGGTTTTTTGCTTCAGCTGTTATTTATTGACATACAAGTAGACTATGGCAACAGTCCTGGAGGTGGGTACAGTGGTGGGGAAAATGGAAGGTGGATAGTGCAGGAGGACAATGAGGACAAGGTGGGAATGTGGGAAGCTGAGGGGGCTAGTGAGGTAAGCAGGGGTCAAGGCCAATGCTACTGGAACTGGAGCTAATTAAACTAAAACTCCTGCCCCGTGCTCTCCAGCATTTACTCTTGCTGGCTACGTCCTGACCCAGGCCAGGCTTAGGAGTTCTCTGAATATACACTTTCCACAGGAATTGTACAAAGTAAAGGAGAGGAAGCTGCCATGCTCTTACTTCTGGGGGCCTTTAACCTGTATTCCTTCTTTGTTCCTTGCCTGGGTGGGGTCACCTGATGGGGATATTAGTCATTTTTCCATCACTAAAACACCTGACAAGAACAACTTACAGAAGGAAAAGCTTATTTTGGCTCACAGCTTCAGAGGTTTAGGTGATTCCATTTCTCTGGGAAACCAGGTGAGGTGGGGCAGGAGCGTTCTGGCAGGAGGCATGGTACAGTGGGACTCTGCTCAAAGCGCTGGGAGGGAGTGGTGGAGACAGAGAACATGAACCTTCCCAGTGCATGAGCCCAGGTACCACTCTCCCCCAGCTGCATCACACTGGACCAGAGTTATTGCCCAGCACAGTAGTCCTTTCACATTAGTGTGGACTAATTAGGCTATAGTTCTCATAACCAATCATTTTGCCTCTGAACATTCCTTCATCAACACCACACCTTTTTGGGGACACCTCACATCCAAATCATAATGATGGACAACCAGAGTCTGGGCTATCCTACCTGCAATAGTTTAATATGGTTTATTCCCTCTGAAACTTATTTGAAATATATCCCCATTATGACATATTAAGTTGTGGGACCATGTAGGACCTTTAAGAGGTGATCAGAGGTTTACTCTCATGAATAGATGAACTAATCCATGTAATTAATAGATTACTGGATATGTCAAGAGTGGGTCTACTCCCAAAAATGCTCTATCAGAAGACTTCTAGAGTTTATAAATGAATTAAATAAAGTGGCTGGTTATAAGATCAACACTCATAAATCAATAGCTTTCATATACTCCAGCAGCAATTCTGCCAAAGAAGAAATCAGGAAATTGGTCCCATTCACAATAACCTCAAAAAGAATAAAATACTTGGGTATTAATCTAACAAAGGATATAAAAACCTCTACAATGAAAACTATTGAACATTAAAAAAAAAAAAGAAATTGAAGAAGACCTAAGAAGATGGAAAAACAAGCCATGTTCTTGGTTAGGCAGAATCAATATAATCAAAATGACCATTTTGCCAATGAAATCCACATCCAGATCCCAATGGCATTCTTCATGGATCTAGAAAAAGCAATTCTCAAATTCATTTGAAATAATAAGAAACCCAGAATAGCCAAAGCAAGAAAGATGAAATAGGAGATATCACAATACCTGACCTGAAATTATACTATAGTATAGCTATAGTAACTAAAACAGCATGGTATAGGTATCAAAACAGACATGGAGATCAATGGGATATAGTAGAATATACTGAGACAAACCCACAAGTCTTTAACCATCTGATATCTGACAAAGGGGGCAAAAATATAGCATGGAAGAAAGACAGCCTATTCAACAAATGGTGCTGGATGAACTAGACAGCCATATGCAGACATTCAAATTGAATCCTAATCTCTTGCCCTGCACAAAAATCATATTGAAATGGGTCAAAGAATTAGAAATTAAACCAGCAACGATACAATTGCTAGAAGAAAAAAAATAGGATCAACACTCCATGACATCGGTGTAGGCACCTCCTTAACAAGACTCTCATAGCTCAATAATTAAAGCCAAGAATCAATGAGTGGGATGCCATTAAACTGAAAAGCTTCTGCACAGCTAAAGAATTAGTCAAAGGGTCAAAGAGAACTTACAGGGCTGGAGCGGTGGCTCAGCGGTTTCTGCGCTTGCCTGGCAAGCATGAGGGCCCGGGTTCAAACCCCAGCACCACGTACACAACTAAGTGTTGGAGCAACTAAGGCCATGTGAAAAACTAAATAAAGTTGTTTCTCTCTTTCTCTGTCTCTCTCACTGCCCCTCTCTAAAAAAAGAAAAAAGAAAAAAAAGAGAGAATTTACAGAATGAGAGAAAATTATTCCCTATGCCTCCAACAGGGGATTAATATCCGGAATATACAAAGAACTCAAAAAACTGAACACCAAAACCACAAATAATCCAATCAATAAAATGGGCTAGGGAACTAAACAGAAACTTCTCAACATAGGAAACCCAAAAAAGCCAATAAATATGTGAGGAAATGTTCTATATCACTACCAATCGGAGAAATGTGAATCAAAACTTCACTGAGATTCTACCTCACTCCAGTAAGAGTGGCAAACATGAAGTATATGAACAATAACTGATTGGGAGGCGGGGTTGTGGAAAGAAAGGAACACTATCACACTGTTGGTGGGACTGCAAGCTTATACAGCCACTCTGGAAAGCAGTGTGGAGACTCCTCAAAAAATTAGGAATAAAACTGTTCAACCCAACTATCCCACTCCTGGGTATATTCCCAAAAGAGCTAGAATTGTCATACTACATAGACACAGCTACATCAATGTTCATAGCAGCTCAATTTATAATAGCTAAACTATGGAACCAACCCAGATGCTCCTTGCTGGATGAATGGATTAAAAAACTGTGGTGTGTGTGTGTGTGTGTGTGTGTGTGTGTATGTGTGTGTATGTGTGTTTGTGTGTATACAATGGGGTTCTACTCTGCTATTAGAGAGAATGATATCATTGCATTTGAAGTTAAATGAATGGAAATGGGAACAAAAGACATGGTGAGTAAAATATCCCAAACACAGAGACTTAAGGGCCAAATGCTTTCTCTCATATGTGGAACCTAGTGTAAAGCTTAAGGTAGGATGGAATTTTATATAGGCTGGGGGATCATAACTAAGAAGGTGAGGAGATAAGGGAGGGAGACAGGGATAAGGGGGGTTAACAATACAGCTGGAGCTTTTGACTCCCATGAGAAACTGAACTACACACAGGCAGGCAGAGAAACTCAGAAATTTCAAAAATTCGTATACATGTATATGCTTATTTTCATTTACAGCAGGGGGGTATTATAGAGCAGACATGAGACCAGGGAAAGGATGAAGTGGGGGAGATCCTAGACTAGGATCAGCTTTAACTTACATTGTTAATATCCATGTATGCATGAATATGTAACAATGATTCCCTCCAACATGTAAGATTATGTTGAACAAATAAAAAAAAGAGAAGTGGGTCTACTAAAAAGCCAGTTTGGTTAGGTCACTCATTTGTTCCCCGTCTCTTGTTATATGATGCCCCCTGCCACCTGGGGACTCTATCAACAAAGAGTCATCACCAGATCTGGCTTCTCCATCTTGAACCAGAATGATGAGCCAAAATAAACCTCTCCTTGATGTAACTTACTCAGTCTGTGGGATTGCATAATTGACAACAGAAATTAAGATACCTCATGAGAGGATCTGCAGCTGCCCAGGTGTCACAGCAGTGTCAACCTTCTTGTCATCCATCCATAGAAAGTTGTTGTCATGCTTTTCTACATAGGCATTATCCAGAGTGATCTTGAGAGCTGCTCCCTTCAGCTCCATTTTCATTGTGTCACTGACCTTGATGAGCTCAGTTTGTTTGGATTTCAGGTCCTTTAGTGTCCAGAACCACAGCAATTGGTTCGTAGAGAATGGTGTCAAAATCA
The DNA here is from genome assembly GCA_004027875.1 of Aplodontia rufa. Taxonomy (NCBI): domain Eukaryota; kingdom Metazoa; phylum Chordata; class Mammalia; order Rodentia; family Aplodontiidae; genus Aplodontia; species Aplodontia rufa. The sequence continues at coordinate 149,414 of PVKS010000163.1, forward strand.
AAGCCTCCATGGCTGAGCGCACATTCATGATGGGCTCTGCGTGGCACTCATGAGAGCCAAAAAAGCAGTTCAGACAACTCACGTTCATTCCAGACTTAATCATCTCCTTCAGTTTCTCCACTGTTTGGGAAGCTAGTGTTTCAGACCACAAGTCAATGTCCAGGCAGCATGTGCACTCTGTGAACATGTGAACTGTAGCCACGTGCAGCTGCTCAGTCTGAATGAACGAAGCCCAACTTCACTATGGGACTTCTGAGGTGCTCTGGCGTGGTCCACCTCTGCCTCCAGTGCAAATACAGAGTCAGGAGACCCAGGGTCCCTCACATCTATACCCATAGTTTTCATTATCTTATAGTTTTAAGTACCTTAAAATATTTGATAGAATAATCGCTTTTCAATCACCAGAAGTATTTGTTGAGTATTTTCTACATGCCTGAAATGGCTAGATTCTACAGGGATGTGGTTGAGCAAGTAAGTGCCTAATCAATTATGGCCTACAATAATCTTACTTAGCATCTACCTATTAAGAAAAACATCTTTTGCTTTTTGGTTGGTTCTGAAGACACTTAAGCAGCATATGTTTAGCAACATATCACTGAGTCTAGTTTACATTTACTGGTGGGCTAATTGCATCTATTTTTATGTTGAGTTTATTAATTAATTTCAGTCTCAGAGGGTAAGTTTTTCATACAATTATGCCAATATTTGTTTGTTTGTTTGTTTGTACCTGGGTTTGAATCCAGGGACACTTGACCACTGAGCCAAATCTTCAGGCCCCTTTATTATTTTTTATTTTGAGACAGAGTCACTAAGTTGCTGAGGCTGGCTTTGAACTTGCAATCCTCCTGTCTCAGTCTCCAGAGCTGCTGGAATTTCAGGCAAGAGCCACTGCACCCAGCACTCAATATTCTAGAATATATATTTTTAAGATTGTAATCCTATTCTTTTTTTAGATATATAAGATATTAATTTTAAAACATTTCAATTATACCATTTGACATACAATACAAAGCAAAGGCATTTGCTGATAGACTTTTTTTTTTTAAAGAGAGAGGGACGGTGAGAGAGAGAGAATCAATTTCAGTTAGCTTTTCATGTGACTTTTGTTGCTCCGACACTTCATTGTGTACATGGTGCTGGGGTTTGAACTCGCATCCTCTAGCATGCCAGGTAAGCACTGTAACTGCTGAGCCACCACTCCAGCTCCTGCCGATAGATTTTTGAAAAGAGAAATAAAGCATTTGGATTTGCGAATATTTACAGGGAACTCCCTAAAAGAGACAGAAAGCAGGGGAAAAGTTTCATGTTCAAATAGGAATGGATTCCTGGAAAGAAAACGATTTGGATTTTGAACTCTGGCTCTTTCTAATTCCAAGGTGAACAGGACACATCATTATATGTTTCCTATTGCTGCTATAACAAATTTCCATAAGACTGTGGCTTAAACTAAACAAATGTATTTTATTGCAATTCTGAATGTCAGAGATCTAAAATTACGCTCCTTGTGTGTCTGCATTCCTTCTAGAGGGTTTAGGAGAGAATCTGATTCATTACCTTTCTTGCCTCTGATGGTGGGCCACATTCTTGACTCATGGCTACTTCCTCCACCATTAAAGCATTTCACAGCCTCTTCCATTGTCAATCTTCTTTCTGTTTCTAGAATTCTTGTTTCCATCTTATAAGGGCCCTCATTATTACACTGGGCCCACCCACATAATCTAAGATAATCTTCCATGTCAAGATGTTTAACTTAATCCCATCTATAAAGGATTTTTGCCAGGTAAGGGAACATATTCTTGAATTCAGGGATTTGGATGTGGTGAACTTTTGATGGGCTTTATTCAGCCTACCAAAATCACTGTACTAGAACTGATAACTAACTGGGGATAATATACAACTGGTTCTTAATCTTATTTGCTTGTATCTACCCTGCTATTTAGACAGAGAATTCATTGTACAGATACACATTTGGGTGAGTGTTATGCTCTGTGAACCTTGTGTCCTTCAGTTGTAAAATGGGATGAATCCTTATTTACAAACAGGAACATTCTGAGGATTAAATAGTGTTTGAAAACCTATTCTGTATCATAAAAGAGCATTGTGGGCATTGCACTGAAAAGTTAGTCTTTGAGTGCAAAGTTGATAAATTCAACTATTTTTTTCGTGTCTGCAGTGCATTGGAGTTGCATTGTAGTTACATTGAAGCTACTTGATTAAATAGTACAAAAATAAAAAATTAAAAAAATAATAGAACTGAGGAGAGATAGAGGACTAAATGCAAATTATCCATATCATTTCATGCATCATTCCACTCAATGATCATGAGACAGAATGACCACAAGGTGATTTCCTTAGTCAAATTCAGTTCCCTCATATCCTGCATAATATGTGCCTCTTGGGATAAACTGTTCAAGTAAATGTGCTCTTCTAGATATTATTAATTTACATGTCAATTTCTAGAATTTTTGAATATGACAAGGTCTTCAGCCTAACACAATACCTAACATATAACTGGTACCCAACGCTCTAAACTGATGTGTGAATCTCAAGACCTTCTTTGCATTTTCCTGCTTCTGGGTCCTTGCTTCTGCATGGCAGCTCAGACCTACTCATCATCATTCCAACTTTGCCTTAAGGTAATGAGTAAAATGCTGTCCACCCTGTCCTGTGAGCTACATCTGTGACATTCTTGGCTCTTCAAAACTTTCAGTGACCTTTTCCTGATGTTTCTGGATGTAGCCCATACATGAGCCATTTAGGAAGAAAGATAACTAAAAACCAAGATATAATAAAGAAAAAAAATCCTAAGAAGACAGTTCCAAACAGATGACACAATTGTTATTTAAAAAAAAAAAACACATTCTAGGTCATTATTATCCCTTTACTCTACTCCTTAAAATCTCTGCAACCTACCACAGTTTCCCTCCTATGTGTCAACTCTAGGAACATCAACAGGAGGAAAGAAGTTCTCTAAACAGAAGACATGAATAAATTACTTCCATGATAATTAATTTCCTTTTTCCTCTTTTAATAATTCTTTATAAAGAATGGATAATCCATCTGTTATTATGTTATGTTCTAGAATCACTTGTTATGTCTTCCATAGCCTTTTATCCATAAGGTTACTTAATTTTTTTTAAATTGCCTATAGTACCTGATTTTTCTTAGGGTCATAGGTGGATTCCTGAGAGGATGGCATTCTAGGCAAAAGGAATGGGAAGTGCAAAGTCCCAAAGTCAGAGCTTGGCAAGGAGGCTGACTGAACTGGAGTGAAGTGGGTAGGGAGGAGCAAACTGTAGAAACACTAGGCAAAGGATCACTAGGGTCTTTAAAATACGTTAATCAGACATTTTTGTGTGTATTTTTAAAATAGTACATAAAATCCAGAAAATGTGAAAAAAGTCCTAATACTTCCTCCAGTTATGCAGTCCTATCAGTTCCAATCTGTTTTAGCTTAATGTCAGATAGACACCGGAAAAACACATTGCTTTGAAAGAAGCTTTTCTTGAATCATAAAGCATAGAAAAGGCATTTAAATTTTAAAAAAATCTGTGTAGTAGGTTTTATTCAGTTTCATATGACAAGAAACCCAAATCAAAGGAAAGGTAAGTAATGTTTTTTTCTGTCTCTAAAATCCAAATTTTGGATTCTAATACAGCTTAATCAGGGGCCAAACAATGGCATTTGGACCCTATCTTTCTGTTTATCCATCATGCGGCTCTAATATTAGATTCATGCCTTCCCTCTGCAGAGATAGCTGCCTTGACAATAGACTCAAATTGCCTCTCAATCAAATCCAATGGGAGAACATCAAGAGACTCTGGAATTCCCAGCATCTTACTAATTCTGATTATGTCACAAACAAATTCCTGGACATATCTATAAATGGCTATAACTAAGGATGAAATATACTTATTTTCAGCATGAATTATATGCCTCCATCAGTGGAAGTCACTAAATAAGCCTCCAAATGGCAGTACTGGAAGCACAGTGAATTGATCTTGGTCAACAAACAACTCAGAAATAGCCATTCATTTGGCTACCCAATCTTCCCATCCATCTACTTTCAAAAAATATCTCTGTCTACATAATATATCTGTGTCACATTCCACAGAAAACATGCCTTCTACTTCCCCAAGTTCTTACTCATTTGTTGCACATAGGGCAAGAGATGTAGCTCAGTGGTATTGTACACACTCAGCACATAAAAGGCCCTGGGTCCAATCCCCAACACAAAGCAAAAATAAAAACATTTTCTGTACACAGCTCTAAATCAAACATACCTGTTCCATGTAGAGTTCTCTCAATCAGACCTATGTGTAATTCCTCTAGACCCCTAGAACAAGTGTTGCATAGCAAAACTGATTAATACCAGAATCCCATTCGATGTAATTTTTTTTTTCCTAAGCTGTCATTTGGGGAAGACAAACAAGATAAAGTTGTTGCTGGTATCCAACAACTATCATATCTTATATGACAGGAGAACAAAGACTTCTTGATCTAGAAGTGAAATATATTTCAGAGAATCTTTCTTTTGTTATTGAGAAGGAAATAGTTAATGACAGACCACTTCTTCCCTAATGGGAAGAAGAGAGGGCATGAATGACTTCTGGCAGATCTCCTTGTTTATGGGGATTCTCTACCTACAAAGTGTTTTAGTAAGATATTTCAGATCAATTTTTCTTTTTGCAGACAAACTTTAAAACATGAAATTTGCCTGTACCTGTTTGTTTGTATCCTTTGAATTATCGGGTAAAGTTTCATGTCAAGTAATATCTATGATTTATGTGGCTCTACTTTGACACTTCAATCTATTGAGTTACTGCATTTGTTTTCCATCTATCAGATATCCTGTAATGTTTATCAGTACACTTCATTTAACTCCAAGTTCTGGAGAAGTATTTTAAGATATGAGCCTCCTTAACCTCATTTTGTAAGGCTTGGGATTTCTCTAGCAGTAAAATTTGTTTAAACTCTTGATATGACTTTAATCTAATTTCATTTGCTCTCAGAAGGTAGTATACAAAAGAAATATAATTAATAATTGGAGTACTTATACCTGAAAATCACTCTGGGATTGTCTGTCTTCTAGAAATTGGTCATACAGTGCCATAACTGCTACATGGTGTTAGCCAATCCATGAAGACTAGCATAATGGTATACTTCAAATGCACATAAACTGATGCGTTGTCACAAGGCTGAGAACAATCAGGAGAAGACATCACCAAATGGACAAAATAAGGTGGAAGTGGCTGACCATGAAGAAATGAAAATGTAAGAGCTGCCTGACAAAGAATTCAAAATAACCACTTTAAATAAGCAAAGCAATCTTCAAGAAAATAGAGAAAAATACACTGAAATGAGGAAAACAGTAAGTGAACAGAAAGAGAAACTGAATAGAGTTTAATGATGATGTTAAATTTTAAAAAACAGAGCTGAAACTACACTGAATGAAATAAAAGATTCAGTAGAGTGTCAACAGCAGAATTGATCAAGCAGAAGAAAGAATTTGTGAACTTGAAGACCGGAAAAAGAATGAAAAGAAATTGTGAAAACTTACAGGATTTATGGAACAGTATCAAAAGAGCAAATGTTTGAGTCACAGAAGTTTAAGAAACATTTGAGGATAGATAGCTTATTTAAAAAATAGTAGCAAAAATTTTCCCAAACATGGATACATGTTAAATATGCAAGTGCAGGAAGGTCAAAAGTCTGCAATCAGATTCAATTGAGATAAGACTATAACTAGATATATTATAATCAAGAGTAGCCAAGCTGCTCCTTCAACACATAGCTTATAATTTTCTTCAGCTAAATATCCAATCTGAAGTTCTTTGTCCCAGAAAACACCAGGACTCTAATATAATCCAGTCCTTTTTTTTTTTGCCACAGTGTAAGAAGGATAATCTCTTATCCGTTGTCCAATAACATGTTCCTCATTTCTATCTGAGACCTCTCCAGAATTGCCTTTAATCTCCATATTTTTACCCACCTTCTGCTCATGACTCTTTATGTATTCTCTAAGAGGGATGTAGGCTTTCTGTCTAGCCCTTCATTCTTCACTTTTCTTTCTGAACCCTCACCCATTCATTTTTCGAACTCACACTTCAGAACTCTTCCAGCTCCTACTTGTTTCCCAAGCTTCTACATTTTTAGGTATTTGTAATAGCTGTATTTCACTTTTTGTTACCGATTTCTATCTTAGTCAGCACAGGCTGCTAAAACAAACTATCACAGATTAGGTGGCTTACATCACAGACTTTTATTTCTAACAGTTCTGGTGACAAGAAAGTCCATGATTAAAATTCTGGCAGGTTCAGTTCCTGGTGAAGGCCTTCTTGTAACTTATTAATGGCTATTTTCTAGCTTTGTCCTCACATATAGATAAAAGGGGGTCACTCTGGTCTATTTTTATAAGATCACTAATCCCATCATAAGGGTCCCATCCTCAAGATTTCATATAAATCTAATTACTCCTCAAAGACTCTATCAACAAATACCATCACACTCAGGTCAAGGGCTACAACATATAAATTTTGGGAGGGAAGGCACAATGGAAGAAAGACCAAAGATATGTTGATTGTGTTATATAAAACTGCAGAAAATGTAAATGAACCCACAGAAACAGAAAGTAGATCAGTGATTTGAGGAAAGATGTGGTGAGTTAGAGGGATTCCAAAGGGCATGAGGATATTTGCAGGGGAGGGGGTGGGTAATAGTATGTTTGCTACAATAATTACAATGGTTTTACAAAATGATGGTTTTACAGGTTTATGTACGTTACAATTTAACATTTTAAATAAAATCACGTCATTTTCTTTAAATTACATCTCAAGGTATTTTAAAAATTAATATTTTATTGTACTATAAATATTCTCTATACTATTTGCTATTTATTGAAAATCTATGAAAATAGGGTTACTTTGTAAATAACTTTTATTGTGTTTACCAATTTCTTTCAGTATAACTTCTATAATTTTAATTGTATTTCCATTTCCTTAAGTATACCTTCTATGATTATCAAACATTTTGCGGTTTTTATGAAAAAAAGCACATATCCTGAAAAAAGCACATATCCTGAATGACTTTTCAAAAACAATACACTTACTTGTGCAACCATCACCATGATCAAGAAAAGAAACAATATCAGAACATTGAATGCCCATGTCATTCCTCTTCTCAATAAAGTTCCCACTCCTATCCCTGAGGTAACCATGAATTTGTCTTCCCAAGCTTTGAACTTCATGTAAATATAATCCTACAGTAGAATCTTTTGTATTTGACTTATTTATCCAATATTAAATTTGTGATATCTATCTATCCATGCTTTTGCAGGTAGTAATTGTTCAAGTATATTGGTTGCATTGTAGCATTTAATTGTGTCACTATACCATACTATAAAAATGAAAATATTAAAAAATTATCCTACTTTCTTTTCATAAATAATTTGGTCATTTTGAATGCTATGTTCTTTCAAAAACATCCTGCTAAGTATGGGATATGTCTTTAAGTTTACATGTACATATATTTCTTTGGTCTATACAAAGAATTACTGGGTCATGAATATTTCCATCATCCTGAAAACTTAGCTCATGCTCCTTTGCATTTGTCTTCATTCTGCAGTTCTTGAAATCCCTTTAGACTAGCTTTATCTGTTATGGGATTTTTTTTAAAAGAGAGAGGATAGAGAGATAGAGAGAGAGAGACAGAGAGAATTAATTTTTATTGAGTTTTTCACATGGCTTTCATTGCTCTGACACTTAGTTGTGTGCGTGGGTGCTGGGGTTTCAACTCATGTACTCGTGCTTGCCAGGCAAGCGCCACAACCGCTGAGCCACCACTCCAGCCCATCTGGGATTTTTAAAAATAAACAAAACTACACATTATGCAGTCTTTTGTGTCCAACTTCTTTTGCTCAGATTCCTTTATATAGTTGCTTATATCTGTAGTTTTTAAAAAAAATTAATTGCTGAAGAATGTTTTCTTGTTTGGATATATCAGAACTTTATCCATTTACCTATTGATGTGATGAACACTCAGTTTTGTTTACCAGTTTTGTGTTATAACAATGAGGCCATCAGTAATACATATTGTGGATATTGTTATATGTAAATCTAACTTTATATCCCTATTCAATTGCTGGATCTTTTGGTATCCTAGTTTACAAGTCAAGAGACTTTCACATTGTCGATTAAAGGTTCACATTTACTCTACCTACTTGTAAACACATGATATTGCTTTTTCATTTGTTCTAGTAGGTTTTTAGTTGTATCGTATTGTCTGTGTATAATTTCTTTATTGTTCATCTAAACACCACCTGCTTATGAATAAAACATCCATACATGTGTAATAATGAAATTTCTTTCAGTATTTTGCTTTTAGTTCAATCATGTTTTTATACATTTTCAATATTTGAATAAAGATGAATTTCTCAGTGTAGCAAGCACTACAGAAAGCTATTTAGCATAAAGTGTCTAATAAATGTATATCCATATCTAACAAATGTAACAGGATAGAATGTATTTCATTTGATAGCTTATCACTTTGATTTATAACTCAAACAGTTCAAAATATTAGTATGATGGCTTTCATTTGTCTTTTTCCTCCAGGCCTTGAAAATGTTAGAAGGTAGGTCTTCCAACAAGATAATCAAATGCATAAATAAATATTCTGTGAAAAATATAATAATCATCATAATTTTCCCTTTTATTAGTATATTTAATTATGGTAATAATCTCATAAAGTATATTCTTTAGCTCAGGCAGAGGACTTCTAGACAATGAATTGTCATTTTGAGGCCACTTCTAATGGCCCAGAGCCAAAACCAAAAATTCACATCCATACCTCATTGTTTTTCTTTCCCTTTTTCCCATGTCTTCTAGGTACCTAATCCTCCTAGCTGTCCACATGTGCAAATGAGCTACTGTACTCCCCAAAATGATCTTGTGTTACCGCTGTCTATTGAAAACAGAACTTTGATGTTTCAGGTATTTTTCCAGTCATTCAAGCAGTATTTTCTCTCACATTTTGCTTTTCCTTTTATGTACAGTTTTCTTTGTCAAGAGTACCAAAGCAGAGAGAAGAGAATGACAGGATTAGGGCACAAACTTCATCTGAAACCCACATATATTTATTGTGGATTTTACCTTAAATCATTGACTAGATGAAGTGGAATCACATTTTGGCAATGGAATGAGAAGGAAAAAGGTTTTGATTCTAATGTCAGAATATATCTTGAAAATCCTTTATGTCCAAAACTATCCTTGAAAATCCCTCGGAAAAACATGATGTAGAAGATCAACATATTTGCAGTACTTAGGTTTCATGTGAAGACTTGACTGAGGGAGGATCTGCCTCAAGCTCATTGGCTGTCAGAAATCCTAGATGGCTGTTGACAAGAGGTCACTCTCAATTCCTTCTTGCATGGGCCTCCTCAACATGGTAGCTTGCTTTATCAAAGTCACCAATAAGACCAATGACTGCTAGGATAGTAGTAACTATTTTATTTAATCTACCAATTGATGTGTCATGCTTGCACTGTATTCTCTTAGTTAAAAACAATAGACTCAATGTGGAGAGTTAAACAAGGCAATGTTTACTAGGAGTCAGGGATTATTGGAAGCTGTCTTGGAGGCTGCCTGAATAGTTAGATGATATGATAAATATACATGTATTAAATAATGCTAAATAGCTTTCTATAATGCTTGCTAGTATTTTCACTCCTACCAGCAATGTTTAAGAACACTTCACATCCTACTGTGAGTGCTTTCCATTTCATTTGTACTGGTGCCTGTGTGTATGAAATAAATATTCATTAATATATTTTATTTCTCTGTTTATTGAAGTTTTTAAGGTATCTTTCAGAAATGTTTATAGTTGTCAGTATAGTGGTCCTGCTCATCTTTTGTTAGATTTATTTCTGTATGTTTGATATTATTATAAATGGTATTTAAATTTCATTTTCCAGTTGTTCATTACTAGTATACAGAAATAACTTTTTTTTGTATTTTTATCAGCTCACTTGTTAATATTCATATATTTATGCAGTGTATTATTTATTTAAAACAATGATCATTACTTTTAGTGGGTTACCTTATATACTATATTAGGTATCCTTTACTTACCATAGTCCTTCTTAAATTACCAATTTTATCACTTCTTGAATAATACAAGAAGTCTATAACAATTTAATTCCACTTCCTGTACTTTGTACATTGTGAAATTTTTTATACACACACAATGATTATATATAATATACACATTTATTTCACATACACAGAATATATTATCACTATATTATCATTTATTAACATCTGAATCAATTTATATTTATTGGCACATTCATATACCCTTCACTTCTTCCATACTTATATTTGAGATCATTTTCCTTTACAAAGAAGAACTTCTTCCATTACTATTCTACTACCAGTCTTCTGGAGGCAAATTCTCTCAGCATCTGACTGTCAGAAATACTGTTATTTTGCCTTCATTTGTGAAGATGGTAACCTGCAGGAGGGCTGCATGTAGAATCTCTCCATGAAGTGGATAGAGGTGTCTTTCTGTGAGGTGGGTGAAAAGGAAAATTTTTTGCATAACCTCATTAGTAGACAAACAAGGAAATTTAGAGATGCAGAGGCTTGGATACACTTAACAAGGAACAAAAATCAAACAGTGACCTAGCAGCAATGGCTGCAAGGACCACCATCCAGCAGGTGGGCTGGTGAATTGGCACAGAGGGAGGGAAATTCATACACAAATAGAGGAAGGACAAATTGGCACGGAGATCTCCATCATCCGAAAGGCTCCTGCTCCAATCTGCTCCCTCCAATCTGGCCATGGAGAATCAGGCCATTGCCACCTTGAGTAGGGAGGCACTCCATGCAGCCGCTCCAAGAGCTGTGGGCTCAGATTGGAGGCCACCCCAGTGGCTGTACCATCAGGAAGCTGACCACTCCAGGACCCCAGTGTTTCGACTGTCTGCCCCAGGGGCTGTGTGTGCCTGGTAGAGCCCCCCTACTTGTCCTACGGCTCTTCAACAGAGGCTGCCCCTCACCCCTGACCTGTGTGCTCTGGGCAGAGTTCCTTGCCAGGGCCCAACTTTGCAACACCAGCAGATCCACAGGACCTACAAGGTCTGGGCATGGCCAGTGTTCAGGCCCTGCCACTCTGGAGCACAGTCCTTGCTGGGTCCTCACAGGCTAGGCAGAAACCAATTTTAGCTTCAGCAGCCTAGGAACAGAAGTGACACAGCAGGGCCAGTGCTTTCCTCTGTTTTCAGGCCCCAAGACCTGGGAACAGGGGTAGTCCCACAAGATCTATGGGTTCCTAATGGGACTTGGCTTCCAGGCCCCTTGAGTTTTCAGTTGAGACATCCCCATGGGTGAGACTTTCTGGGCAGTGACTTCTTGGTGCACTTCCCCCATGCTGGGGATGAGACTGCCTCAGGAGACATCCCTTTGGGGCAAGTGAGGGCCTCAGGTTGCTCAAGTTTGGGGTGACAGTTGTCGGAGGAGAGCTTAGTCCAGACCAGCCATTCCCCTAGGATTAGCAAGAGATCTTTGCAGCTGCTCCAGGATCCACAAGACTGCCCACAGCTGCTGGGGACCCAGCTGAAGTGTGGCAAGAGTTTGGGGAGGCAGATACAAAAGTGTCCAGGGCTTCAGCCCAGGAAGGCCAAAAGATTGTATTCACAGGAAGTAGGGGTGGTGAAAGACAGCATGCCCTCCACAGCAGAAGAATATTGGAAGGACTCCTGGGAATCTGACTTACAGCTGAAAACAGCAAAGCACTCCCTCCAGCAACCTCACCCTGGAAGTGCCTCCACCCAGATGTCAGGTGGAAACACATACCCCCACTGTGTATTTTGACCTGAATGGCAATAACTCACAACCCTCCCTTTTCTTCTTGTTATTATTTGTTTTTTTAATTTTTTTTTGTCTGTTTGTATTGTTTCTCTTCTGTTTCTTTGTGTTGCTGTGGTTTGATTTGTGGCTGTTTGTGATCTTGCAAACTTGTGCATTTTCCCTTTGTGCTGTAGAGTCTCCTAGTAGTGAACCTTACTGGTATCCCCTTCTTCCATTTCCTTTGGCAACACCTAAACTTTATTCTGCTCTCCTCTCATCCTCCCTCAAAGTCATTACCCCAGTCCCTTCCTCTTTCTTTTCTTTATTTTAGCAGAATAGATACATGATCTCCATTCTTTTGCTGTTCTCTCTCCAAATTCACAAGTTCCTCTCTAACTTCCAATCACATTTCTTTTGCTCTCTAGACTTTTTTTTTCCTTCACCTACAGAGGTGTTGGAAAACTGAAGTGAATGCCAAACTTGAAAACAGGTATTTGCTTTCAAACCAAGTACAGTCTGAGGACTTTCATGGAAGACAACTGCTAATCCGTTTGCTCTTCCCATAGGCGGTAACTAAAACTGTAATAGCTATAGTAGGCACAAAGTAAGCAGATCAACTCTATCTGTTATGTGCATTGGCTGTACATATTGACTCTTATCCCTTATCTCCTGAAGTTTTGGAAGTCATAAAATCACAGGTTGGGGAGCCCAGCCACTGATCTATACTATCTAAATTGTACCCCAGTCCAAATAAGCAGAGTCTAAAACTCCACACCCATAAACAAAGTCTCCAAGTGAAATAAATAACCAGTAACAGATCTCAGGTCCCACTCCCTGACACTGAAAATGAGGAAAAAGGGAAATAATTCTCCTCCTCATAACTCTCCAGCCAAGGAGTCCACAGACAGGGTCCTGAATGAAAACCTAGAAAAAAGTATCAGCAATCTGATTATTAAAACACTCAAAGAATTAAAAGACTTAAGGAAGGAAAGAAGAGAGCAATTTCAGGAGCTGAGAGATCACTTTGTTAAAGAGCTAGACATTCTGAAAAGAGACATAGCAGAGCTCTTAGAATTGAAAAACACAGTCAACCAAATTAAAAGCTCATTTGAAGATACTAATATCAGAGTAAACTCAGTAGAAAATAGAACTTCAGCTCTCGAAGAATGAATATCAGACAATGAAGGCAGGCAGAGAAACTCAGAAATCTCAAAAATTAATACACATATATATGCTTATTTCTATCTATAACATGGGGGTATTGCAGAGGAGACATGAGAGCAGGGAGTGGACAAAGTGGGGAGATCTTGGACTAGGATCGGTCATAACTTACTTTGTCAATATCCATGTATGCATGAATATGTAACAACAATTCCCTCCAATATAAGACTATGTTGAACAAATAAAAATTAATAAAAAGAGACTATTATATGCTAAATATCTGCATGTATATTTGGAATGAATCTATCAGTAGCTTGATGTCTATAAGCTTTGAAAAATGATTAGCAATTATCTATTCAAATATTGCTTTTTATCTTTTCCTCTCTTCCCATAGAACTCCAATTAAAAGAATGTTACATTATCTGAGTGTGTTACTTTGTGTCTTACACAGCATCCCCTTCTCATTTCTTCCTCTACATATTCTAGCTGGTGTAGTTTTTACAGGTTTTTCTGTCTTTTGTTCTAATTCTATGTTCTGCTCTCTTCAGGGTACTGATAACTCTGCCCAATATGTTCCTAAATCCAATGTTTTTTGATTCTAGAATATATATTTGATTTATTCTTACAGATTCCTAATATCTAATAAAATACTGTGACCCTTTATCCATTTTGTCCATTTCCTTCTTACTTTATTCTCCCCTTTCTTCCTCTTTCTCTACTTCCTCCTTTTCTTCCTCCTCATGAACCCTAGGGTGCTCTACCACTGAGCTGCATTCTCATCCCTTTTTATTTTTTATTTTGAGACAAGGTCTCTGTAAGTTACTTACGACTTCACTAAATTGCTGAGGCTGGCATTGAATTTGCCATTCTCCTGCCTCAGCCTCCTAAGTATGTAGGATTGCAGGTGTGCACCTTTGCCCCAGCTCCTTTTCTCTTAATGTAATTATTGTAAAACCCCTGGTTACTATCTCCAGTATTTGGATAATTGGTGTGTCTGCTTCTATATTTTTTTATTCTGTTGATTATTAGTCATATTGTTCTGCATCACTGGATATCCAGCTCAGTCAGGCAAATGCGTGTGTGTGGTGGGGACAGTGTACTAGACAGATTACTTTCAGGTTTGATACTGGCCCTCCTTTTGTAGGATTTTGTCATGTAATTAAGACTAAAATGTGGGAGATTTTACTCTGCCTTAGCTGAGCCATGTCCATGACCAAACAACCATGTCAATGCAGAATTTGGTATGTATCTAATAGAGGCAGCAGCCTTGTGTTGTGTTTCAGTTTTAATCCATAATGCCATTCTTATGTAATTAGTCACAGTTTGACAGTCTCCCTTTCCAGGAGTCAATTTCCTGTGAAATGGACAAGTGAAAATTTTCATTCCACATCCATAAGTCACAAAATACACCAAGGGAAGAAAGTGCCTAGAAATACCTCTTTTAGGATGGACTCTTCCCTGAGTTTTAATTTTTGTAGTTCCCATTACTTTCATTCACAGCTCTCCAATAGATTTTTTAAAATGCCTTTCAATTTATCTTTTTAAAATTTTTGTTCTTGTTTTAAATTAGTTATAGCACTGAACATGCTTTCACGCCATGACCTACCATAACTGACCTGGAAGTACAAATCCTTCTCTATCATTTTAATATTGATTTCTAATGTTGATGCCTTATGGTAAAAGAACAATACTTTGGAAATTACTAAGGTGTTTTTGTTGGCTGATACATAGTCTGCTTCTGTAAATATTCCATATGTGTTAGGAATGACTATGTTTTAATTTTTAATATGTAAGTTTGTTTTTTTCTTTTCTTGATTCATTAATTTTCTAGAGGGTTTTTAAAAAATATCCAAGCATTTTTTGATTTACCTATCCTCTTGTACAATTATCATTCAAAAAAATTTTTTTTTTGGTTCTATCAGTAGGTAGCATGTATGTTTAGATGGACATAATCTTCTACTATTCCACCAGTATATATTATTTTTCCTTTATTCCTTTCATCTTAAATTTTATTTTGTTGAGTATTAAAATAGCTGCCCCAGATTGCTTTAAGTTTGTAATTTCCTGGCATTCTTTTTGGTCATATTTTTATTAACTTCTCTATACCTTTTTAAGTGTGTTTTACAGACACATTGTTGGACCTTTTATTTATAATTATAGAAACCATATGAGATTTAAATATAGTTAAAATGTAAAAAGGTGTACCAAACTCCAAAGGTTGTAAGTTTTAATCCATTTAGGTTCTTTGTAATTGCTGCTACATTAGAGATTGTCTAACATCTACTGTAATATTGAGTTTTATTTGCTTCTCCCCCACTAGTAATTCCATCAGAGTAAGTTTTCTTCTGATAAAGCAAAAGTTATCTCCTTGTAATTTTCATAGTATTTTTCAACCTAAGCCCCATAATCATATTTGTTTGCCGTATTGATGTAATAAACTTTGTCAATGTTTTGAGTAGATAAACCATCAGCAATTTTCTGATCCCTTTTGTCTTTCATTTAGTCCCCATTCCTGCTTCAACTTGTAAACATTTTCCTTTTTTTGAATAAACTTACTATTCAATAGCTATGGGTTTGGAAGAGAGAAAGAAGTGGGGAATAAATGCCTGTGGCTGTGATCAGTAGATCACTGGATTCATGGTTTTGGGACTTGGAAAATAATTGGTTTAACCATTTGAAAAATACATGTAACTGCAATTGAACAGTAAACTCCCTATCATTGAAATAGCTCTCATTCTACAGCCAGCAACTGTACTAAATCAGCAGTTTATTTGAACTACCCTGTGAAATGGCTAACAAGATCTATCACTCACACTTCATCATAGGTTAACTTAAATCAATCTACTTTCTCAATCCGAAATGGAAGGCATAGAAGAGGACAAGAATAAAGAAGACTGAGCTCTGACTAATGAAGTCTTTAAGGGTTTCAATTATTTTTGAAGGTTTAGTCTAACCAGAAGAATGATGGTGCCAGATGTTTTATTTACAATATAAATGCTATTTTATGCTATTGATGAAAAAGAGTGAGGCCTGGAAGCCAACCTGTGGCCTAGGATCCTGGTCCTGACTGGTAGGCACACAGGTCAGCCCTGAGAACCCTACCCCTACCCAAAAGAGCCTGCTCACCCACTGTGGGTCCAGGAATCCTGTCCCAGGCCAGCAGTAGGACAGCTACAAGAAGGTCCCCTCATCACCCAAAGCCACTCAGCCCACCCATCTCAGGCCCAGGACTGAGGTACATATATATTGGGCCTATCCCATGACCAAATTTCTTAAGTCCCATTGCTGAGCACAAGTAGGTACATTCCAGCATGCTCTGTGCCTCCAAGACCCCAGAAGACAGTGATGCACCTCAGATACTGTACTTAAAAAATCCAGTGGGCTGTCCCCTCTCCCCCAATAGGTTAAAGATCCACACCCTGGAGCCTAGATCCAAAAGGTTCAGCAAAACGAGGCTCTAGGCAGAAGCAGCTTTCTGGAAGAAGGTGGTCATCAGAGGATTAGAGATTCTGACCAGACCCTTTGACCTGCAAGGAGAAGCACCTGAAGAAGTGCCATAGTTCAGCACAGGGAACCTGAATTCAAAGATCCTGAAGAAGCTCTTCAAAAATGAGGACTCAAACTAGAAAAGATTCACATCAAAT
Organism: Aplodontia rufa; assembly: GCA_004027875.1. Lineage (NCBI taxonomy): Eukaryota > Metazoa > Chordata > Mammalia > Rodentia > Aplodontiidae > Aplodontia > Aplodontia rufa. The sequence goes on from PVKS010000163.1 coordinate 166,062, forward strand.
GCATAACTTCCCAACCCTTCACAACCAAGAAGCCTACGGACAGGGAGTGGGATGAAAACCTAAAAAAAATTTATCAACGATCTGATTGTTAAAAGGAGCAATGGACTAAAAGAAGATTTAATAAAGGGACTACGTGAGAAAATTCAAGAGATGAAAAACTATTATCAAAGAAATAGATATATTGAGAAAGAAAGTAACAGAGCTAAAATCTTCAGTTAATCACATGAGAGGAATGATGGAAGAATTTAATAATAGGCTAACTTCTATACAAAACAGAACTTCAGTTCTTGAAGAAACAACCTCCAACAATGAGTATAGGCTGAGTAAGCTTGAGTGCATGGATGACAAAAAAGAAAAAACTCACAAAGCATGAGCAGAATTTTCAAAACGACTGGGATGAAATCAGAAGAAATAACATGAGTAATTGGGATACAACAAGAAATTGAAAAGCAAACTAATGGCATAAAGAACATTCTCAATGAAATCGTTAATTTTTTTCCCATATTAGAATAGAGTCAGGCATGCACATCCAGGCTTATAGGACACCAAATAGGATGAATCAAAAGAGAAGCTCACTATGATATATCATAGTCCAAATGTTTAACATGGAAATCAAGGAAAGAATATTAAAAATTGCGCAAGAAAAATGTCAAATCACTTTCAGAGGCAAACCAATAAGGATCATCATTGAGTTTTTCAACTTGGACCCTAGAAGCAAGAAGATCCTGGAAGGAGATATTTGAATGTCTAAATGACCACAACATGCAGATGAGAATACTATACCAGCAAAACTCAGCTTCAAATTGGATGGGGAAATAAGAACATTACATGATAAAATCAAATTTTCAGCATTCGGGGACAGAAAACCAGCATTACAAATAATCCTCAAAGATAAACTCCAGATAGAAGAACAAGCAAACAATCCTCAAAACTCACAGAGGGAATTCAATAAAAGAGCACACTATCAAAAAGACAACCAAGACAGCAAGGCATTCACAAAAGAAGCATGATGACTGTGAACCACAACAACATAAGTATCCTAACACTGAATGTGAATGGTCTCAATGCACCAACCAAAGACACAAATTAGCAGACTGGATTAAAAAAAAAAACTTAATCCAACAACATCCTGCTTATAGGAGACTCACCTTACAGCCAAAGACATCCAGATTGAGGGTGAAGGATGGAAAAAAATTTACCAGGCTTATAGACCAAGAAAGCCAGCAGATGTTGTAATACTTATAGCCAATGAAGTAGATTTCAACCAAAATTTAATCTGAAGAGATAAAGAGATAAAGAATGCCACTACAACACAGTAAAGGGAACAATACACCACAAAGATATAAACATTATAATTATGGTACAAACACCAACACTCCCAAGTATGTGGAAAAGATACTCCATGACATAAAACCACTTATGGACACTAACACGATAATACTGGGAGACTTTAAAACTCTTCTATCATCAATAGACAGATCATCAAACAAATAAACAATGAAGAGATCTCTAGCCTAGACAACTCAATAAATCAAATGAACTTAACAGACATCTATAGAATATTCCACCCCAAATTGGCTAAGTTTACCTTCTTCTCAGCAGTGCAAGGGTCCTGCTCCAAAATACACAATATTCAAGTTCATAAAGGAAATCTCAGCAAATATCAAAAACTAATTATAATTCCATGTATCTTACCTGACCAATTTTTGCAATTAATGGCAAAAATGATAACAGTAAATACATTTATACCCGGAGGTTGAACAACATCCTGTTAAATGAAGAATGGATATAAGAAGACATGAGAGGAAAAACCAAGAAATTTCTGGAAGTGAATGAGAATGAAGACACAACTTATTGAAACCTCTGGGACAGCATGAAAGCTTTCTTAGGGGGAAAATTTATAGTTTATAATGCCTACATTACAAATCAGGAGAGATTTCCAATAAATAAGTTTATTCTTCACCTCAAATCCCTACAAAGTAAATAACAACCTAATTCCAAGCCAGCAGAAGGCAAGAAATAATTAAGATCAGAGCTGAAATCAATGAAACAGATACAAAACCCAATAATCTCAATAAAAGAAGGGAAATGAAGGAAATCAACAAAATCACCAATGAGAAGGAAGCAATCACCATGACCCCACAGAAATCCAACAGATTATCAGAACATATTTTGAAAAACTACACGTCTCTAAATCAGTAATCTATATCATATGAACAAACATATAATATTCCCTAATTGATGCATGATAATTGAAATCCTAATCAGCCCAATAATAGGCACTGAAATCCATATAGCAAATAAAGTCTTCCAAAGAAGAAAAGCCCAGGACCTGATGGATTCCCTACTGAATTTTACTACATCTATGAGGAGGAGCTAACACATCTCCTTATTAAACTATTCCAAGAAATTGAAAAGGAGGGAACTCTCCCAAACACTTTTTATGAGGGATCTGTAATCCTGATACCAAAACCCAACAAAGACACACACACACAAAAATAAAAAACTACTGACCAAAATCCTTGATGAATATAGATGCAAAAATCCTTAATAAAGTTATAACAAATCACATTCAAAAATACATTAAGAAGATAATTCATCATGATCAAGTGGCCTTCATTCCTGGGATGCAAGACTGGTTCTACATATAGAAATCAATAAATGTGATTCATCACTTAAACAGAATTAAGGACAAAAAAAATATGATCATCTCAATTCATGCATAAAAAGCCTTTGATAAAATGCATCACCCATTTATGCTCAAAACTCTGGAGAAGACAGGGATCAACAGAACATACCTTAACTATGTAAAGGCCATATGTGAAAAACCCTCAGCTAGTATAATACTAAATGGAGAAAAGCTAAGAGCATTTCCACTAAACTTAAGAACAAGACAAGGCTTCTCTCTCTCACCACTGTTATTCAATATAGTCCTCGAGACCCTAGCCAGAGCAATCACGCAAGACAAGGAATTAAATGGGATAAGAATAGGAAGAGAGGAAGTCAAACTATCCCTTTTTGCTGATGTCCTATATTGAGAAGACCCAAAAAACTCCACCAGAAAATTGCTTGAGCTTATAAAAAGATTTAGCAAAGTGGCAGGCTACAAGATCAACACCCATACATCAATAGCTTTCCTATATGCTAACAATAATAAGGCAGAAGAAGAAATCAGGAAATTGGTCCCATTCCCAATATCCTAAAAAAGAAGCACGAAAACTTGGGTATTAATTTAACAAGGAAAGCAAAAGACCTCTACAATGAAAATTATCAAATATTGAAGAAAGAAATTGAAGATGACCCAAGAAGATGGACAGATGTTCTATGTTCTTGGTTAGGCAGAATTAACAAAATTAAAACGGCCATGCTTCCAAAAGTGCTATACAGATTAAATGCATTCCCCATCAAGATACCAACATCATTCTTTACATTGAAAAAGCTATTCTCAAATCCATTTGGAATAACAAGAAACCCAGAGTAGCCAAAGCATTAGTAAGCAAGAAAAACGAAGCAGGAGGTTATATAACACCAGATCTAAAATTATATATATTATAGGGCTGTAGTAATAAAAACAGCATGGTATTGGTATCAAGAATAGAAGATAACATGGAGAAATGATAGCCTATTCAACAAATGGGGCCGGACAAACTAGACAGCCACTAGCAGAACGTTGAAATTAGATACTTATCTCTCACCTTGCACATAAATCAAATTGAAATTGATGAAGGAACCTTGGAATTAAACCAGCTATCATACAACTGCTAGAAGAAAAACTAGGACCAATACTTCAGCATATGGGAGTTGGCAACAATTTCCTCAACAAGATTCCCAAAGCAAAAGAATTAAAGTCAAGAACTAATGAGTGGGGTATCATTTTATATTAAAAAGTTTTGCTCAGTCAAGGAATTAGTCAAAACTGTCATGAAAGAACCTATAGAATGGGAGCTAATCATGGCCTATGATGCCTCTGAAAGGGGACTGATATCCAAACTTTCCAAAGAACTCAAAAAAGTTAATTTCAAAAACACAAAAAAGGGACTGGAGTAGGGGCTCAGCGGTTATGGTGGTTGCCTCGCATGTGCAAGGAACCAGGTTTGAATTCCAGAACCACATTCACAACTGTTGGAGAAATGAAAACCTGAGGAAAAACTAAATAAAATTTATTTCCTTTCTCTGTCCATCTCTTAAAAACAAAAAACCCCAAAACCCCATAAACAATCCAATCAATAAATGGGCCAGAGAGCTACACAGAAACTTCTCAGCAGAGGAAATTGAGCAAGCCAATGAAAGTGAGAAAGTGTTCTAAATCACTAGTAATCAGAGAAATAAAAACCAAAACTACATTAAGATTTCACCTCACTCCAGTCACACTGGCAAAGATGAAGAATATAAAACATTAACAGAAGCTTTAGGGGTTGTGGGAGATAGGAACACTAGCACACTGTTCAAGAACTGCACACTGGTACAGCAGCTCTGGAAAGCAGGGTGGAGACTCCTAAAAATTAGGGAAGGAACCACTATACAACCCAGCTATTCCTCTTCTGGGTATTTTCCCAGAAGAGCTAGAATCAGCTCATTACAGTGACAGTAAAATCAATGTTCATAGCAGCTCAATTTACAATGAACTATGGAATCAACCTGATACCCCTCACTGGATGAATGGATCCAAAACCTGTGGTATATACATACACAACGCAGTTCTACTCAGCAATTAGAAACAATGATTTTACAGCATTTGAAGGTAAATGGATGACAATGGAAGAAATTATGCTAGTGAAATCAGCCAATCCTTATAGACTCAATGGTCAAATGTTTTCTTTCTTTTTTGGAGGCTAGAGCAAAACCCAGGCTTGGGTGAAATGTCAAGCTCATGTACCAGACTCACCAAAGTTGAAGCAACACATAATCTAGGGAAACCATAGATATGTCGTGGGGGGCAGGAGCAGAGGAGGGATGATAGCAAGGGATCTGGGGGGAGAATCAATAATGTAGCTCTTAATTCCCCCTAAAAGCCAAATAGTACTTACACAGTCATTTAATTCTGGAAAATTCATGATTTTATATACGTATGTACATATATATACATTATACATACATATATAGAGAGACATATCTGTTATAGGGAGTAAATATAGAAGAGTTAAGAGACTGAGGTGTGGGTGATGTGGGGGTGATTATAGATTAGGATCAGGGTCATATCATATTGTTATTACATACCCATTGTACAACACAATAAAATTCTTTTTTAAAGTGAGTTCCAAAGAATGTGAATTTGCTCAAAATTCAACCTTAAGTTACTTAAATAACCAGAATATTATTTTATTCTCTCTGATTGCAATGAAGAGGCAAAAGCAAGGTAGCATCATCTCAAGGTATCTTCATTCTCATTTGTTCACTTTAACTTAATCCCAAATTCAGTTTATTTTAGGCTATCTATGTACAGACAAGAATCTTTAATCCTGTTTGGGATTGTGAGGATTACTGATATCTTTGTATTTTTACTATTTCTTTCTAGCACAGGTCAAATCATAAGCATCAAACATTGAGTATTCAAGTCTTATGTTTACATTAATATTACTAGGTACCAGGTACTGCTCTAAGCAGTTTGAATATATTAATTTATACATTTGTAGATAAGGATGCTGAGGGTATACAGGTTAAATAACTTCCTCCAAATTCTACAAGTGATGGAATTTGAATCCATGCAGATACTGAACTTAAACTTGTATAAAACTCCAAATTACAGCTTGTTTATTTTCTGGATTGCATTCTGTCACTTATGCTTGAAAATGTATTATTGTTGGGAACTAATTTCATGTAGTTTTATTGGATCAGTGCTAATAAATTCCATATTAACTCTTCTTTCTTAGGACAGAAATTTCTTTATATACAATATTCCATTTTTTTCAAAACTAAAAGGCAAGTCAGATAAGTGTTTAAAAAAGTACCAATTTAATACTGAATATTTAGAAATAAGGTACACAGACACTATAGTAATACAAAATACATACAACTTTAAACTATGATCATATGAAACCTTAGCATGAATGGCAGACAGCTTCCCATATGAAGAATTTTGGACCATGTTATCAGATATTTTTTGGGGGGTTCATTTTAAATACCATATAGTCATGCAATTAGAGCTTTTAAAAAAATAAATATGACAAATATATGGATTTCTGAAGTATAAACTGACATACAAATCTATATATTTTAATATTTTCATTAAAGAAGCATTCCATAACATGAAACTGAAAGCTCAAATTAGATGTCGTGAAAAGGTATGAGGTTTTATTAAATTGTGTAATTCACATACCAAATATATAATAAACAAAAAATGCAAAACAAAATTACATATTTTTTATTTTCTGCATCAACTTGAGAAAACTATTCACGCACTAGCATTGTTATAAAATTCCCAATTCCAAATGTTAATAAGGAAACACAGAAGAGTAATTTCACAAAGTTAATGTTATCTTCTGAGAATTAGTGGAGTAACATAATATTGCTCCTCAGGGATTGTCAAAGCTTTGCTATAACTCCTGGGGTGTAGACAATTTTATAAAATAGTGAGAACTAAAACTCCATCCATTTATCAGCAAAAGAACTTGTGATAGGCTTTCCTTTGCAATCAAATGTCCACAACTCTGAATCAGGTTAGTGAACTGGTCTAAATGCCCCCACCCTCACTTCAAAAAGGTAGCTCTAGAAGAAAAATAATTCCTTACTTTTTCTCACCTGAACAGTTTGAATTTTTGAGTATATATGTAAGAAACAATAATTTTTACAAATAAGCAAACTTAATAAAACTTAAGATCTTAATTTTCAAAGAAAAAATATTATTTATCAGAATATATTCCTTAGCATAACAATTTTAAAAGTTAACACAGGAGAGAAAAAAGGATTTTCCTGAACTAATTTAGAGCAGTGGTCCTTAATCCTAACTAAAAATTACAACAACTTGAATTTTTGAAAAAAAATGAAGCATGGCTCTATTGCCAAGAAATTCAAATTTAATTGTTAATTTAATTGTTATGCAGTGGGGTCCATACTCAGAACCATTGGTCTAGAATAATTAATAATCATTTAATACTCAGGACAGAACAGATTTGATTTAAACAAGTTATTTAAAATTCAAATACATGAGTATTTCATATGCGATAGACACCTGTTCTGAGTGCTAATATTTTCTATAAAAGCATTGCATAACAATATATATACCCTTTGTTGTTTGAACAGTTATGTAAGTATTAAAATATTATGCAAACTTTTATTTTGTTCTGCTGTTATGAAAGATTGCCTTTAACTTTCCTGAAATGTCCCCCACTTAAAATTATAGATGAAGAGATCAGACTTAGAAACTTCCCAAGATATAATGGAGAGAATATATTAACTTAATTTCATTTTTCAAGCCACAGTATATGAGGTATTCTCCACCTTGTATCTGAAGTCACAAAATCATAATCTATGAACCGAAATAAGATATTGCTTTGAAGTTTAACAGAACCTCCTGGGTCAAAAATTAATACCCAATGGCATCCTTGCTTGCTTTAAATTGCCTAGAAAAATCTATGCCAGATCCTCTGGGAACCTAACAAGACCGGGTCTTTAATGCAGATCATGTTTCTTATGACCTATTTATAAAACATTTCTTTAAAAAATTACAGGAATATGGTTTCTGAGACATATAATTAGAAATTAGCTTTCTCAAAGGAACTAAAAAACATATTTTTTGAAATACTACATAATTAGAAATTAGTTACTATCCCAGAAAGTCAGCTTGCTTGAGCTTTAACATTTTAAATTAAAATCTATTTTATTGGGCATTATAAAACTTATTTGAAATGTATTTTAACTCAAGAAATCTTATTTTAATTAATAAATTTGATTTGTAACTACTTTTAATCTAACACATTTTTCAGGTTTAAATCTGCCAAAACCAAATAATAAACTTTTTAAACCTCTATTATTTGACTATCTTTTTAAGTTACAATTAGCCAAAATAATTCAATTTTGGTTAAATGATAATATATGTGCATATAGGCAAATGGACTTGCAGTTTGGTTTCCATATTTGACAGAATTAAAACAGCTTAAACATTTTTATGAAAGCTCAGTAGTCAAAATAAATATTTAATAAAAAATATATACCACAATACCAATACTAACATTATGGTATATAGTATCAATATTAGTGCTTAAAAATAAACTTTGTCACATTGTTTTGCCTTCAGTTAAAAAGAACTGAATTTAGTGGCTTAAAGCATCAGAACGATTAAAGTGTTAGTTTGAAAACAGAAAATTAAATTCAAATAAGACCAGAGAGCTAAAAAGATAAAAAAGAAGTCTCTTATATAATTACTCAAAAGTCTAAAGACTTCTCAGTATAACTATGACCCTAAGAAACAGAACAGTTTGAGGATTAAGAGAGTTGAAAAAGTCATGATTATGTAGGTATAGGAGGTGACACTCAATGTGGGGAAAAAATACAGTATATGTGAGCACCACTAGAAATGTGAGTGTGTGTGTGAAACTTTATCTGCTTGAAAACCACATTATAGAGTGAAGTTAGGGACAAATAGGAAATTAAGAAAAATATTCTTAAACTAATATGTCATACAATTCAGTTAATTACCCAGCATTCCTTCTGTCAACCAAAGAATGCAACGTAAGAAGAGCCAGTGTTGTTTCATAGTGCAAAAGTCCCTTGATTTAACAGAATTATCGAAGAAAAAAGAATGCATTCAGTAAGTGTTTTTCACCTACACCACTTTCCAAGGGGAAAAAAAATAAAGTGATTAATAAATAGGAATTCACAGAATGAACCAGCACTTGTTGGATTTATCCTGAAGTGATCATCATTCAGGCTTCAAATTATTTTTAATTCAGAGTAGTAAAAGTTATTCTGCCAGAAAAATCTTCCTTCTATGATAAAAGTTACAAATTTGTCACCTGTAATTTGATATTTATGCTGTATTCCCCAAAGCTAAAAACTCCTGCTATGTTGTACATAACACATATCTGGGGGTAAGACAGGTCTTTTACGAAAATGCTATTTTGATCCTATGTAGAGTCGACTCATGATAGACTGTAATGTATTCTTGATATTTTTCAAAGCTCGAAGTACAAGCCATCACATGATATAAATTGAAGTTCTTTGATATCATTGTCACATTATAAAGAATAATGTTATTCACCATTTAAAATACGTTCAATTTCTTCTAGTCTTTTTAAAGCAGCAACTCTCTTCTTCTCAATTTCTTTGATGTCTTTTGTTTTGTGGGGAGTCTCTTCGCCTGCATTTTCTAATTGTTTGTTGGATTTAGATTGACTTTTATTATCATTTGTTTTTATTATTTGTGTTGGTCTGGATTCACTTCTGATTTCTTTTACATTTTCAGCTGGAAGTTTGTCTCCTCCTGCATCTGAAGTCATACCAGCTGGGAATACTGGCTGTTCTACAAAACCAGTCGAGGAAATTTTATCCCTAACTATACTCAAATGGCGTTGAATATATTCTTCATGTGGTGCTAATGCCAATGTTTCAACGAGGCATCTTTCAGCTTTTAATAATTCCTTCTCTTCAAAATAAACAACACAAAGATTGTGTTTTCCTTGCACATTGCTTGGATCCATCTCCAAAATCTTTTCAAAACATTTTTTTGCTCCAAGTATATCTTTCTTTTGATTCATCAGAATGTCTCCTTTTAAAATGAGACCCTTGATATGATCAGGATAGTATCTCAGTAACTCTTCTAAAATTGGCAAAGCCTTTAATTCCTTTGCAGTCTGAGAATACAGGAGGGCCAGATTAAACAAAGCACTTCTGAAGTCAGCCTGTAATTTTATGGCTTTCTTCATCCACATCTCTGCCTCAGTGTCCTTTTTGTCATCCATGGCGAGCATTCCCAAATTGAAATAGCCATTAGCATCTTGTGGCTCTTCATTTACATAGCTTAAAAGTCGTTTTCTAGCTTCAGGTCTGAGTTTAACTTCACCTAGAAGTAGTTTTTAAAAAGATAACAAACTATTATTATCAAATGATTTAAGTCTAGGAAACACAGTCATGTTCAAATATTTAGATTACAAAAAACCACCAAAGCAAATAATTTCAATTTCTTAAGCAAAAAAAAAAAAAAAAAAACAAAAAACAACAAAAACCAGAAAGTAAAAATCTCTGTCTTCACTGGAAAGATGTTTGAAACACTGACATAATAGAAATGATAGATCATTTTCTTTCCTTTAAAGCAGTTAAGAGTGCTTCAGAAACCAAAAGGGGAATAACCACCTTATAGTTTAGATTCCAATAGGCAATAGCAAAGGAGGAACAGAGAATGAAGAGGATAAAGGTATAGGATTTTCCAAAAGACACATATTTAATCTTGATCCTGTTAAATTACGACTTTATATATTGAGTAAGTGACTTACATATCTGGGTTAGCTTACTGAATTTTATAAGAATTATGACATACATGTAAAAATGCCCAGCAAAAAGTAGCTACTACTGTATTAAAATAGTTTCAGAATTGCTAAGTCAGATTTTTTGGTATACTCGAAATTCTTAGGAAACTTCAAGAGAAAAAATAAACCATTAGCTATTAAAGCTATAAAATAAGGATGTGAAAAACAAATACTTGCTGAAACAATTTCTACTGCAAATAACAAAAATGTTTTTTCAGTTCTACAACTACATACTTTTCGGTATAATTTTATATTGGATAATGATCAGCTTTCATGATTATTAAGGTAAGATAACCTTACAGTTTTTCTCAAAATTTATATATATTTTGAATACTGAGCACAAACTCTGTTGTTTTAATTCACAAGATGATAAAAATGGAAAATTTGAAAATAAATTACTGTAAGTAGGCTTCAGCTTTTATCTTGGACTAATCATATAAAGTTGGGGTAGTCATTAGACCTATTTGGGCTTTACTTTATAACTTTCTAAATAGAAGACTGTTAAAAGTAAATTAAAAAATTCTCTTAAGCATATTTAAAATACTGTAAATTTAAAAAACAAGAAACGCATTTAAGAAATGACCAGAAATTGTAAATTCAGAGATTTTTCCAAAATAAAATAAAAAAAAAATTATGAACCATATACGCTGTCTTATGAGAGACAACTAAAATTCCTATATAAAAATGGATAAAAGAAGTTTCTTGTGATTAATAATTTAGTTATGCAAGATTAAAGTAAATACAGGATATTATAATACCTCAGAAAAATCAGAAAAACTTGAAATAGAAATATACCTAAAGCATTTTATCTTGTAAATAAAAGGAAATGCAATTTTTTGAAAATACATAATGTTCTTAGTTCCTTAAATTTAATATTACTTAGGCAAAAATGTATAAATTTTTATTATTGGGACAATATATTTTATATATAAAAGAGGTTATATTATGGTTACATACATAAATTAACACATTAGATATTATTTAAAAGACTGCCTGAAAAATGAGTCTTAACACATACTTGGAAATGAATAATTTGTATTATGTTAGTGCACTTTACTTGAAAAAGAGTTTACTTCAAGTATTTTAAATATTCTTACACTGTTATTTACATACAATTCTGTTATAAATTCTATCCATAAAACATTTGTTACAGGCAATGGAGCTGCCATTAAAAAAAACCTTTGGGCTGGAGTGGTGGAGCGACAGTGTTTGCCCGGCATGCGCGAGTATGCGAGTTCAAACCCCAGCACCACATACACAACGAAGTCTTGGAGCAACAAAGGCTGCATGAAAAACTTAATTAAAAAAATTGTTTCTCTCTTTCTCTCTCTCACAGTCCTTTTCTCTTAAAAAAAAAAAAAGCTGAGCTTTTACTATATTTCAAGCTCTAATTTGATTTAATATAGAAATATTGAGAATACATACCTGATTCTTGCATTAGTATAGCAGAATTAAATAATGCTAGCTTATGCTTTGGATTTAGTTCTAAAGCGTGATTAAAGTTTTTTAGGGCTTCATTTGGTTCTTTAAGTTCAATATACACAATTGCCAAGTTGTACCAAAGATCTGCATTATTTCTGTCCAGCTCTAATGCTTTAAGATATGCTTCCTTTGCTTTGAGAGGTTTATTCATTTTTAAAAGCAATTCCCCCCTGTGAATAAATCAAACACAAGGTTTACACAAAACATTACTTTGTCCATTAGTAGATACCATTTTTGACAAGTTTTAAGCTCTTCCACATAACAAGTTTCATTTCTTCTTTGAACTTAAAATACTAAAAGTACAGCATTTTAAAGCTACTCTCAAATCTGAACTCTGAAGTTCAGTAAATTCGGACCTATATATTTTCAAATATTATTATAGGAAGAAAAAGCATATTTGGATTTATAGGATAGATGTGGGAGGTATCCAAGAAAGGAGGACAGAGAAAATCTGTTCTTTGAAAATATCTTAAAAGGAAACAGACATGACTTAGCATTAGAAGAACGAGTCTAGTCTGAGTAGGAGAACAATTTGTCAGATAATGAAGTTAGCAGTTGAAGAAGAAAAATATATGTAGTTTTAGGGAAATTAGTCTTCAAATCTATGATATATTCTCACTGTAAAAATGAACAGAGCATTTGAACTTTGTAACTCCTTATATTAACTTAAAATCTTTCAAAATATTCTATAAAATGAACATTCATTTAAAAATAAAGCAGGAAATTAAAAAAACATTGATCTTGTACAGTAGAAGGGCAATAGTGCCACCTGCAGATAACTTAAGAACACATCTAGAATTGGGAATCAGTTTGGAAATCATTGTATCAATCTTTCTAATCTGGTTTCATTTTCTATTAGAAAACTTAAATTCATTTTGCTCAAAAATATTTTCACTCATAATTTTACCAAAACTTCTAAGAACGAATCCAAGATGGTATTTTTTAAATGCAGAGATTAGTGAATAATTCTTTATGGATGAATATGTGACAGTGAGTACTGGGTAAGGATAAAAGAGAAAACCCCCAATTTAACAACAGATTATATCCCAAGAAGTTAAATTCGGAATGCATTTTCCCTATAGAAACAGCATTCTAAAAAAAAAGAAACAGCATTCTAAATTATATTTAGGTTTCTTAGACTACAAAACAAAGTTTAACATACATTTTCCCTCAAGTATACAAATGATAACAACTACATGGGAAAGTACATAAAAATTTTAACATGTGATGCCAGAAAACAACCAAGAAGTTTTCTTTGTGGTGAAGGAATCAATAACCAGTCAAGTCTCAAAGTTTATCTAAGAAAGCTTTTGAGAGTTGAATAACAGAAGGAACTATTAGAAAATGTAATTTCTAGACGTTTTACATACGAAAAGAAAAAAAAGGTGATGAAAAGAAAATGAAACTGAGGAGCATTTTCTATTCTTTAATGTAAAACTAGTGCTATTACAAAAGGAGGGATTCCCTTGTCAAGTTAAAATCAATTAAATCTGATTGCCATTCTAAAATAAGCCATAATCTTTTCATGCACTTGGCGTCAAGTAAAATAACTAAATGAAAAACATACCAATTTAGTCAAAATGTACATGCAGATATGCAGCTTCAATCTTCTACAATGATAGCTCTAGAGAGACCTACACACAGTACCTGCTAATGTAGGCCTGCTTGAAGTCTGGCCTCATACTTATTGCTTGTCGATAAAGCTGATCTGCTTCTTCCAGTCGTGATTCATTTGCTCGGATGAGGTTGGCCAGATTGATATAAACATTTAGGTGATTAGGGGCAATTCTAGCTGCATATTTTTTACCAGGAATAATCTGTTTAAAGAAAAGGCATTTTCATAATATAATATTTCAATACCAAATAAAAATAAAAAGTAAGTTCTCCTAGTGGCTTATTTAAAATAACAGAAGGGCTGGAAAGGTGGCTCAGCAAAATAGTGATTGCCTGGCATGCGCGAGGACCTGGGTTTGAGCCCCAATACCACATATACAACTGAGTGTTAGAAAAACAAAAAACAGATTAAAAAATAGACTCTTTCTCTCATTCTCTCTTTAAAAAAATGACCCAGACTAAAGAACTCAAAAGGAACTTCTCTCCAGTGGAAGTCCAGAAAGCCCACAAATATATGAGAAAATGCTCTACATCATTAGTTATAAGGGAAATGCAAATCAAAACTGCAATGAGATACCACCTCACTCCTGTTAGAGTGGCAAAAATGAAAAATACAAACAACGACAGATGCTGGAGGGGCTGTGGGAAAAGAGGAACACTAGTACACTGCTGGTGGGACTGCAAACTGGTTCAACCACTATGGAAAGCTGTATGGAGAATCCTCAAAAAATTAAGGATGGAACCACCTTATGACCCACCTATCCCACTCCTGGGAATTTTCCCAAAAGACTTAGAATCAGCGTATTATAGCGATGTGGCTTCATCAATGTTTTTAGCAGCCCAATTTACTATAGCTAGATTATGGAACCAACCCAGATGCCCCTCACTTCACGAGTGGATACAAAAGCTTTGATACATATATACTATGGAATACTACTCAGCCATTAGAGAGGACGATATTATGTCTTTTGAAATCAAATGGATGGAGATGGATAGAATTATGCTTAGTGAAGTCTCCCAATCTCAGAGACTCAAGGGCCGAATGGTTTCTCTCATCTGTTGATGCTAGCATATATGGGGAAGCAGTATGGCAGACTGCTAACCTAACAAAACTGCAAATTGAATGACTTTCAGAGCATTAGGGGGATGGCTCTATAGGATACTTGGAGGTGTAGGGAGGGGAATGGGGAGGGGGAGGGTATATGAAGAACTCATAGGAGTCTGGAGATTGGGAAGATGGGGGAACCATCCCAGAAGCCGATGTCATTCTTCCACGAACTACCCATTTAATGCATGAGTTCTTCTGGGGGAAACTGCAATAGGTAAATTCCAAGGTGGTTATCCACGATCTGGTTTTTCCCCTTGATAACAAAGTTTATATCCATTGATTGCTAATGTTTTGATAATGTTTCCCCCTCAACTGTATTTTCATATTCTTCTAATAAAAAAAAATATATTAAAAAAAATTACCCAGAAAACCTAAGATTATGATGCTAGTTTTACTAATGCATCAAAATTAAATATAAAAACATGAAAGTTAGCATGTGTAGTATTCACAAAATGTAAGATTTTGTGGCATCAAAGGACATTTGATTTGTGCCTGCTCAGTGAACAATTATTGCTGAGTTTTTATTCATATTTACTTTTTATGAAGTCAGATAAATCAGGAATTTTACAGGTCAATATCTCTTAGTAAATTGGCAATCAGAAGAGGAAAAAACCCAGATCTCCTGTTTCTCAGTCCAATTGTACACTTTATTAGATTTTCTGTTGTCAGAAAAATATTTCCTGGTTGTGACAAGAGGGCAATTAATTTTATTTTAGAATAATACTAAAAACTTACTTGCTAAACAAACAGATGTACTAATCAGTTGATTATTTAGGTTAAATAAAGATCATTATATACAATATATATGCATCCTATTTTTTAATGAACACAATAAATTATATCTGATAAAAATGTACATTTTAGAATTGAAATAATCTTCAGGATATGTGGTCCAACTTTATTTCGAGAATAGTTATTAACTTACCCAATTGTTATTAATATTGCTATTATAAAATACTATTACAATGAGAAATCTGCAGCACAGGTTAAATTATATTTTTTGATGACACAGCTTATAATGTGGGCAGTACCAGATATTCCAGCTTTGACACTGTATTGTTACCTCTGATGAATTTTGTGCTTGTACCATAACAAACAATGAACACAATTTAGCAAGATATATATTCATTATTTTATCACTTGTATTCATTTTTTGATAGAAATAATGTTGAATTTAGTGTTTAAAGTACACAAAACCCTCCCTTAAAGTAATTTAACTCATGATAACATGTCCAAGATCATCTAATGTTCATACACTTTAAGATATAGGATTTATAAATGGACAATAAAAATAATTTTTAAAAAATCAAGTTAGCTAGAAAAATAAATATAATCATTTATAAAATTTACAGACATAGAAGATTCCTCAGGCACCTTACTTTTATGTCAATAAATTAAAGAAAATGATTTTCCATCCAGGTAATTCTATTCAATACAGACATATAGTAGACATGACACAACAGATAAATTATGACGACTTACTTGAGGCATTAGTGATTTAGCAATCATGTAAGATTCTTCAGCTTCTCTAGTTCTATTTAAATTTTTGTAAGTTCTTCCTACATTCATGTGGGCACCAATATCATCTAAAATTAAAGAAAATCATTCATTGAGAAGTATTACTAAATAATATTTAAGATTAACTACTGAGAAGACATGCTTCTAGAAATAAACACACTAGGGAAAAAAATACAAAAAGCAGGAAACAGGTCTTATTTTTTTTCTCTGAACTACTTTTTTTCGGTACCAGGTATTTAACCCAAGGGTGCTTTACTCCTGAACCACACCCCCAGCCCTTTTTACTTTTTATTTTTGAGACAAGATCTTGTTAATTGCTTAGGGCCTCACCAAATTGCTTAGGCTGGGCTTAAACTTCTGATCCTTCTGCCTCAGCCACCTGAGTAGATGGGATTACACGAGTGTGCCACCATGCTTGGCTCTCTGAACTTCTTTTAACACAATTTGGTATAATTTATGATAGAATTATTTATAATAATGTAAAGGCAGAAAATGTATTCAACACGAACAAACTATCTGAATCAATCTTCTAAGGATTAAGACAATATAGGTCATGATGACATTTACATTACTTCTGTCCACTATAGTTTACTATCCTGTACTAAGGCTTATTTCTACTTCCTTAATCTCATAGCTTTGGAATTCACTCAAAAATTATGGCTCAGTTCCACAAGTGAAAACGATCATCATGATTCCTAGAATCAGTTCACATGTTACAGGTAATAAATATGCATTAAGGTGAGTCAATGGCAAACAGACTGAAAAAAATCTTGTAATAAGCTTTTAAAAATTTTTTGTGAATGTGACTAGAATGAAAAAATAATGGAATATCAGGTAATTGTATTACATAAGATGCTGTGGCCATTCTCTCTTAAATGATGACACAATCCTATATAATTCATTAAAAACTTCAAAAAAACATTATGTTAATATCAGACTGCCAGGAAACAATGTCACATTTTCTGAAATGAAAAATAAAATCACAAATTTATTTAGGGAAAGGAAAAAACACAGCTTAAATTAGAAAGATATGAGGACTCAATGCACATTTTTTTTAAAATAAAAACGATATACTTCCCATTAAGTATTTCAAAGGTTTGGAATAAAGGTAAAATGAAATGAGATCTTAAATTAGACAATTTTTATTCAACAAGAATATCTAAAAGACATGACAAGGTTTCAATTTGTGATTACTACTTGCCTGTGATACCGGCGATTTTGCAACTGTGGAATAATTTTCTGACTGCAGCTCCCAGGACACATAGGGGCCAAGCATATCTATCTTGGGCATTCCCCTAGGAGGAGAGCAACAGTCCTAAGATCTTGCTACATTATATTTCAGGTTGGCAACTGTGTGTACTGCACAAAAACTGGCAGATGTAGTGTAAGTGGTTAGAGAATTGGAGGACAAAAAGTTGGGGGTAAGGGAGCTCTTTCTTTTTAGACATATTGCCCAGTTTCATGGAATCAGGAGTTTTAGCAAACAAAAGCAAAAACAAAAACTCAGGCTAGCCATTCCCAAACCTAATTGTAAGTCAGAATACATGTATAGTTTTTAAAAATTTCATAGGAAATTCCAATGTAGAGCCAGGATTGAGAAAATATTTAATTACCAAGTGTATATAAAAATAAAGAGAAGCTAATCTTTGCTTTTTAACAATAGTTAAATCCACAACATTTGTTATAGGTATGAGACATTTATTTAGAAAAAACTAAGGATATATAGAACTTGAAAAAATCAATTACATAGTAATTTAAGAATAAACTAAATGGATCATGTGGATACATAAAAGTGTAATGATGTCAGTTGAGGACTTGAAATGTATTAAAATAAGTCCCAACCAGGTTTAGAAAAGAAGCTATTGGTTATTTACTTATATAAAAAATGAGGCAAATTACTACCCACTGGAATCAGGCCTTAAAATTATGGCAAGGAGATACTGTCATCAATGCAGACTTCAGACATTCAAGTAGCTCTACTTTTTCCAAGAACAAAGGTAGCAATCAGATATTCTTTAGCAAATAAAGGGCTACTTAAGATACTTAAGAAAAAAACAAAAAACACAATTTCTAAGCAATTTTTGTAAGTTATAAAGTTAAAAAATTCTAGAGGGTTTTGGAAACAGTATTATTCCTAAAGTAAATTTAAATTTGAAAAAAACGTAAGACAGCAAGATGAAAATAATCAAAGATACTTAAATAACTAAAGATCTATAGATGTGAAAGAACAGATTTGTTCTTATGAGTACATTATTCAAACCAAGCGTAGCATGAGTCAAGCAGTCTGCTTTTAATTCAATGTAAATGAGGACCTTACAAATCTTAAATGTACTCTGTCTGTAAATAATTGTTTCTCTAATAAACTCACTTTTTCAGAACCCTGGTTGGGTAGTATTTCATTCCTTTTCTCTCCCTGAATGTCTAATATCTAATATCTTATTTCCCTAATGAAAATTAGGGAAATGGGACTAGAGAGGAACTTATGCATCATCCCCTCATCGATGCTATCAATCTGTCTGTGTGATATAATACTAACACCCGTGTGTGTTTATAAATACTAACACACATTTTCTGCGCACATGAACATACTCATTCAATTTTGCCCTGTATACTTCCTCTATGATCTAAGGCCAACCCATGTATTATACACCGGATCATATTTGTTTTCTCCATGTAAAGACTTTGTTTACACTCTTTGTATTGCTAAAATCTCTGTTCTTCTGTACAGCAAATCTCTTTGAGTTACTTATATGTATTATTTATATTTCCTCATGAACAGACTCATGAACAGAATTCAGGACATCTGTAAACTTGGAAGGTAAAGTGATTCCATTTTAATTTTCATTATCATCTATTAAAAAGTTACAATTTCCTTCAACTAGAAACACAGGCTGCAAATCCTAATATTAGCAGTACCTTGATGTTATCATCAAAAAGCCACAGATTTTTCATATGACATTACAATTCTAGGTACCCTGAACTTTAGTTTTCATTTACCATTTTTCTGAAATGACAAAAGTTATTAGGCACACTATGGGCTCACATGTGATCTCAGTCATGCTTTCTACATGTGATCAGGCTACTGCATATGCTTACTAAGGCATTAGTCAAAAAAGTGCACTTAAGAATTCTTACAGTGCTGAAAAAACTGTTGCTTTCCAGTATTTTCTATCCACAAAATTTTTTGTCAATTTGTTTAAAAAAGATAAATTTATAAATATCTGGAAACTCATAAAAATTCTTTAGTAATTATTTCCATACTGATAGCATCAAAGTTAAGTACAGGTCCCCCATCCATTTCTGATAAAGGAGTTTCAGATTCTCACTTAAAGTCGAAATCAATGCTGTCTAGGCAAAATAATACAAAACTACTCCCCCCCAAACCCATGAAGAATTCTGATGTTTCTGGGGGGTAAACTATCCTTGCCTTCAACTGGTTATCTAATATGGCGTATATGTAGCCTGATCAAAGACTATTATGCAATTTATTATTCTTATTCTGGCTAGTCAACAAAAGCCTTCACAGTTTTTTATTTAAAATTAAAATAACCTTAGAATGTTATGAATTCCTATTCTATGTGATTCCATGCAATTTCAGGGATTAAATGATCATCTTTATGCTTGTTACTCTCCAGTTTTTCAGGACAAAACCTAAGAGTCATCCTTTTTAGCCCTATCCTCTTCATACTCTCCAGTGCTCCCAAACCTAGTCATAATACAGTGAAATAACATCATTTCATTTGCCAAATTAATCTATGAACATAGTGAAAACAAAACACAACAATAAAAAAGAGGACAAGAAGCTTCTGTCGCTTTCAACATTTATAAGTTTATTTTATTCATAAGAAATTCTAATAAACTTGATTATCTGCCTTCCTAGCCCATGATATATTAGAAACAGTAATTCTGAAAGTGCGATATTGAAGTCATACATAGAGATAAGTTTAGCAAGAGTATTTAAAAAGTAAGTATCAACTGACAACGAAGGAGAAAATGATTTAAAAGTGAGTGTCCATATTTGCAACACTGTGTGATAAGATACACTATTTACTAGATTAAACTGAACATGCTTACATACATCAACACACACATTTATTCTTTAGAACAATGCTGTAAGACTAAAATTGCTATTTCAATTAAAAATGAGAAAAAATGTGGCAAAAGGGGCCTAAGTAAGAGTCTCAAAGACTTTGCATCTGACATCAAAGACAACTTCTCTAAACACTCCTAGAATTAATCTAAGACTTCAAATGTAATGAATTAAAACCATCTCATTTAGTGACTCTTGCCTGAGTATAGGACCCTACAAGATAATTTAGGAGTTAAAAGATGAATCCAATGTTTTATACATAATTTAGTAAATATTTTAGATCCATTAACATTTCAATAATAAAACATGGCACTAGGTAGAAAATTACAAATGTTATAAGAAAGAGAAGTTGTAATGGGTTTTACATGAGAAACACTGGAAAGATAGGAAGGTGTTTCAGAAGAAAAGTCACATAAAACCAGTTATAAAAGATGGCAAGTACAGATGACCAGTATGGATATGGTGGAAAGTAGATGGGAAGAATGGGAGAAGGGAAAAATTGGAGGATCAAGAATATAAAAAGAGGCAAAGTAGAAGGGCTGGATGTGTACCTCATATTGCAAGAAATACTAACCTAAATGAAAGGGTTATAGGTGATAAAACTGGACAGAGCAATTGTTCGTTTTTTTTTCTTTTTTATTTTTAAGAAAGAGGGGACAGTGAGAGGGAGAAAAAGAGAGAAGCAATTTTTATTTAGTTTTTCATGTGACTTTCATTCCTCTGACATTTTGTTGTGTACGTGGTGCTGGGGTTTGAATTCCTGTACTCTCATCCATGCGAGGCAAGCGGTGTAACTGCCCAGCTACGGCTCCAGCCCCAATTGTTCTCTATCTGTAATCTTCTGTTAATCTTTCTCTAACTGAAGCTTGGCTTTGTTTTGGAGACAAGTTTAATTTGCCTGTACCTATTCCAAGTGATAACTGTTTTTTTTTCCTTGTCATTTGTAACACTGGGCATGGAAGAAGAGTAGGTGTCTTCCTTGATCTCTGTTGCCACTTTCAGACAATTATCATTTCTTTTAAAAATCACTTTGGTTGAAACATCAGCTTACTGAACTATATTTTCCATTAACCCTCTATGTTGCAGTCACTAATCCCTGGATGCATATTATGGTATAGATATTGGATCCTGGGTTCCTATTGCTCCCCTCAACATGACTATTAATTCTTAGTAATTTTATCTACATATATTACTCTTCTAGTATTTTGTGGCCTTTATGTCCTTTCTTCCAGTAATTTTCACCTCCCTCCTCCTGAGCTCAACTAGTTTGTTCAATGGATACAATTATACCTACTATAAAAAAAGCATGGGGGGGCAGTAATCACCACTGTGTACTACTCTGAGGACATTTAATGTGGTGGGGGGGTTTACTTTTGTTTGTCAATCAGAATGGAAACTAATAGATTTGGTGTGTTGGGATCATTTGGTACACACCTTATAATATAGTTTTGCACACTTGAAATGCCATTAGAACTCCCTATTTAAAAATACTGCTGCTCTAGTTACACTCTATTCAGACACCACCATTTTTCAGATTTGTAATGTGATGAACCTGCCACTTACCATCTTTCACATCTACTCTAAATCAGCTTAGGTTCTGTGACTCATCATTATAATCATTCCCTTAGCACTTTCTTGCTTGGTCTAACATGTCCAACAAAATCCTATTCTTCATGTGTACATTACCACTGTTGCTAAAAAGTAGTAGGAGAAAACATGAAACTACACCAACTGGCTTAACTTTAAATTACCACTAATCTCAATTAGGGTGTCAGAGATGCCTGGCAATTATACTCTATTTTCCTAATCTATACAATAGGAAACTATTTTCCAAGTTTTCTGGATCTTTGTTTCCTCCAGGTATGATTTGTAGACAAAGCATTATCTGGGAACTTATGAGAAATGCAGAATTTCAGGCTCTAAATCTACACCAGAATATGCACTCACTTTTTCCCTTTTATTATCTACTAAAGATTTACTTTCTATTTCACTAAGAAAACAGAATCAAAGACAACTTCAGAATCTTTCTCCATGTCATCGCTCCTGCCTTTCTACGTCTCTACACTGTTTTCTGTACCCACAGTTCAACTACCAATATTATCTGAATGAAATCCTTATCCTGTGCCTCAGATCCTATCTATTTCCTCTCATCTATTTAATGACACCAATCTAGTATTTATTTTACTTCTCTTGACCTCATACCTAGCACCACCACCACGTCTTATCAACACCCTTTAAAACTGAGTTCTCTATTCAAATTGTCTCCAATTAATCTTCTATTCTTTTCAAATCATTTCCATCAAACTCCTGCACCCAACACTCCATCAAAAGCACATTTCACTGTCATCCAACAACTATGCTTAAGAAGAAAAAAATTCTCAGATGTCTAATAAAAGTATTTTTCCCCTAGTTTTTTCTTCTTAAAAAAAAATCTACTCATCTATTTACTAATTAATAATGCTTACCTGGCTGAACATGAGTAGCCTGTAGGAAGTATTTCAAAGCTCTCTCAAAGTTCTTTTCATTTTCCAGAGCATGACCCACATTATTCCATAATTTGGCATTATTTTTATTTACCTTAAATACAATTGAAAAGAAATAAGTTACAGTTTAAAAAAATGATTCCACTTCACACAGGTTGTTTGACTGTTCCATAGAGACGTTGCAGGGGATGAGGAAGGAGCAAAATGAAAATTACTTCACCATATTTACTGTCTTCTTCCCCTCACAATACACTAAGACGACAGCAGTCTGATTTCATTCATTTTATGTTATTAGAATTATACTAAAAATTTCATTTGATCAAAGCATAGTGCTGTGTGAAAACTGCTGTTTTACTATTTGCATTCCTTGAGGAAAGGTATTAGAGTATGTTTAAAACATTGCATTTATGACTTATTTTTAGGTTCACCATATTTAAAGCTATTTAAATAGTCTACTATGGTAATAGGAACCCTGGGATTAAAGTTTTGAGTCAATGTGTGCTTTCAAAGTTCACAGAAGGGCAAGTTATTCTTGCAGACAAAGCATGATACCTGACCAAGGGATTGTCCATTATGAGTAGTGATACAGATTTAAACCACTGTTCCAAGAGTCAGAACAAGGAAAATTTTAAAAAATATGGGGCTCCATTATTATACCAGGAATGTGGATTAATTATCATGGCAATGAAGTTTCATTTGTCTTCACAGTTGCAGGGGGATTGGAACTACTATGTCGTCTAGAGGAGAGTAATCTGTTATGTAGATATTAGATCAAATGTTACTTAGATTACTGTAATGATGAATCAGATTCAGAAAGTGAAGCAACAGAAAATCAAGAAATAGCCAAAAGGAAGAAAGAATTATAAGATCTAAAGATGGGCATTGATAAGGAAGAGCTTAAAAAAATCTTTGCTGATAACCATTACAGAAAATAAATTTGGAGTTTTAAAAGAACTTTTTCAGATTTATGTTGTCCATTTACTAGAAATGCTTTATCACTTCTTTCTACCAGTTCTGATCTTTCCTGTAGTATTGTAACCAATGCTTATTATTTTAGATAGCAGGATTCTATTGTTTGCTGTGTACTGATATATCAAATATAGGACTCACTACTGTTTTATGTACCATTATGAAAGAAAAAAGGCCGCTAAATATTTTAAACTTACTTTCACTGTATGATTTATGTTTATTTCAGGTATTCAGGTTAAAAACCAAATGTACCCTAAGAACCAATAAAATATATGTGAAATTTTAACATCTGTGTAGCACTTAAGAGAATTATTAACATATATTTTAGACATATAGCTAAGTACTATTCAGACAATTTGTTTATGGCAAAGATTACATAAAGAATAAACCATTTTCATTAACTTTTTGGTAAACTACTTAATATTGACAATTAAATGTCTGATTAAAAGTAAAGTTAAAACAGCTAAGAAATGGCTACAAAAAAAATTACTGTTGACATATCTTCCTGTCATTTTGAACAATACTTTACCTTCAAAGCTGACATAAACAATGTGTATTCAGACTCCCAATCCCAATTTCTGTGGAGTGTTTTTAAGGCATGAGTAAGTAACACCATGGACAGACAAACCCAGGATAGCTTTTTAAATACACTGTTTAAGAGACAAAAAAAATTGTCTTCATCACCAAACGCATTTTACTTTATAGGTAAGTAATATGCTAAATGTTCCTAAAGATCATGCTTGAATTTATTCTAATCCATTCTAAAGATCATTTAACTTTATGGGGAAACAATACCAAAAAATTAATATGAATACGTCCTTGCAATTCAGTACTCAATTCCATTATATACAAGTTCTCTGAGTTCCAGCCCCTCACCCTAGGATTTCAAGTACCTTATATAAAATGATATAGTATTTTCATATAACTTATATATGTCTTGTAGTATACTTTAAATCATCAGTAGATTACTTATAATACCTGGTACAATGTACATGCTATATAAACAGCTGTCAAGAAAGAAAATGTCTACATGTTCAGTAAAGATGCAATTTGTATTTTCAACTACATTCAGTCTGTGATTAGTACAATCTGAAAATATGAAACCTAGAGATACAGACGATCAAATTTATACTGATATTTAGCTCTATTTCAAAAGCTTTATTTAGAATGACAGAAAATTGATAAAAACTTTTTTTTTTCCCTAAAGAGAGAGGGACAGTGAAAGAGACAGGGATAGAGAGAATCAATTTTTTTTTTAAATATAGTTTTTTACATGGCTTCTGTTGCTCAGACACTTAGTCGTATACATGGTGGTGCGGTTTGAACTCGCATTCTTGCGCATGTCAGGCAAGTGCCGTAACCACCGAGCCACCGCTCCAGCCCCCTAAAAACTAGGTTTTAAATGTGACCGTTTATATTTAGGACCTTTGGTACCATTATCTGCAATTGGAATATTACTGTGTTTACAAAGTGTTAATCTTACCTGGCTATATTTAAAACTATTTTTTGTTTAAAATTATACCACAGGTCATCACAACATTCTTAGAATAATGTTGTACTTTAAAATCTGAACTATTAAAAGGCATAGCAAAATTAAATCCTCATAAAGTAGATGAAAATTACTTATACAATTTTAGGTTATTTTGAGACTCAATTCTTCATTTACAACAAAGATGGTGATGTATAACCACCTAATTTCTATGATCTCATTTAGCATTAACGTTTTCTGACTCTACATTTTTGTTCCTATAACATGATTCAATTTCTTACATTTTGACAGATTCACTTAACTAGAACAAGAAAGTAGAGATCATTCAGAAAATGGTCAGTGAAAGTAGTAAGATGTAAATTAGAACCAAGACTCTGTTGTTTAGTAGTTGTATGATCTTGGGTAATTCAGGTAACTTTTATAAGCTTCAATTTTCACATTTGCAAAATAAAGTTAGGGAGCGTTGAGACTAAGTGAGAATATATTTTAGATAGATCTCTTTAGGGTCTATCATGACCCTTGGTACATAGTAGGCACTCAAAAATTGCTAGTGATTATAAATTGATATATGGGTAGAAACTAAGAAAAAAGGTTTGACACACAGTGGTGAAAACCAGACATGGATGAGATTATCTATGGAGCATATGCAGTGTGTCAAAAGTGGCTCAGTAGAACTCTGAAAAATACAAATATTCAAAGAGCATGAAAAACCAGATAGAAATGAACTGATGGGAGAGAGAATTGGGTTGAAAATAAAAGTGTTTAGAATAAAAGTGAATATAAGTAGTAGGAGGCAATTTGCTAGCAAAATAATGAGAAATGAGAATTATGTGGGTTGGGTGATTGGGAAATAAAGTGAGAGAAATAAGCATTTCTTTCTCGAGTTACAGATCTAAACAGGAGTGATTTTTACCATTAACAGTTGGCTCAATTTGACAATTTCAGTGATATGACACATGTGTACAATGTGCTAACACCTATTATAATAAATAGTTTCTAAGCATATTGTTCCTTCACTGTTAGTTTAGGCAACTAGGATATCAAGATTATGGTGACGATAGTGATAGCAAGAAATTATGAATTGTCTACTATGTGCACTTTATATATACTGAGAACTCAACATGACTCACTTAATTGCACATGTTAATTGTATATAGAAGTTGAAATGGTCATTTGTGACTCCAATTTAATAATATCCTTGCTTTCATTTGGGTCTGACTCAGTTTGTTCTGTCGCAGGTTGTAAAGTAAGATTATATAAATACGGGAAGAAGACAGTGAGTAGATGCTGTGGAGCTTTCCTTACTTAAATTACAGACAAATGAGAAGAATATTAAGATGAACAAAAGACATAACAGTCTAACTTATAAAACTGAACTAAATACAGATTTAAAATAATATGTCACACAATTTTATATTTAGCTAGCAATAAATGACTAATATTTTAATTTACCTTTTGTTTGAAATTTTCTGCCATCCATGGGCTACCAAAATACAGAATCCCATGCTAGGAACATATAGCACTCGCTCAGCAACAACAAATCCAACAGGAAAAAAAAGGTTCGATGCAGGAATAAATGGTAATGTTATTAAACAAAGTGCCTAGAAAGGAAGACAGTCAATTAAACTAAAAAATAAACACTGAATACCTAAATCCCAAATTTCATCATTTAATTTGGATGAATGCAGTTATGAACCATTTTGAAACGATACTATGAAAAATACTAATTTAAACATGAAGAAGACAACTGAGGGTGGTATAAATGTCTGGATGTACGTAAGCACGATGAGGTGGAAGTCTTAAATCGTAGAAGTTATAATTGGAGGATATCTAAGGTCTTTCTTTGAGAATAATATTCCTAGCTATCTTGTTTAGGAGTGATTTTTTTTCTTAAAATTAAAATCTCAACCTTTTATAGCATTTTAAAATTGGTAAGAGTAATTAATTAGCTGTATTAGTGCTTTTCTGTGAGAAATATGCTTGCCTAATAAAATATAAAAATTTAATTACTAAAGGAAAATATTTACATCTTAAAGTGAAAACTAAATAAGGTCCATCCATTTAAAAAAATACTTAGTTTTGTGAAAATATTTTTAAAAAGATACATTCAATTCAGTAGTAAAAAAACAACCCAATTAAAAAATGGGCAAAGGAGTTGAATGTTTCTCAAAAGCAAACATGCAAATGGACAAAAGATGTATGAAAAAAATGCTCAAAAGCACTACCACCAGAGAAATGCAGATTAAAATCATAATGTGATATCCCCTCAGTCTAGTCAGAATGGCTGTTATCAGAAATAAATGAAAACAAATGCTGGTAGAGAAGTGAAGAAAAGGGAAGTTTTGCATACTGATGGTGGGAAGGTAAATTAGTACAGTTATTTTGAAAAACAGTATGGAGATTACTCCAAAAATGAAACTACAATATGATCCAGCAATTCGCTCTATTGGGCTTATATTTAAATTAAATGGAGTTATATTGAAGAAACATCTGCATTGCCATGTTCTTTGTGGCTTTATTTACAATAGGCAAGAAATAGAATCACCTTAAGTATCCATGAATGGAGGAACAGATCAAAAAAAGCAGAGTACATATGCACAATGGATTATTATTCAGCCTTAAAAAAGAAGGAAATCTTGTTATTTTCAACATGTACGAACCTAGGAGATTATATTAAGTAAAATAAGAAAGCGACAGAAAGACAAATGTAAATGCTACAATAATACATGAGATCTAAAAACGTACATCTCACAGAAGTAGAGAGTATGGTCATTACTAGGGGTGGAGGAGAAAGAACTATGGGGAGATGTCAAAGAATACAAAATTTCAGCTACATAGGAAGAATAAAAAAAACTTTAAAAATTTAAAAAATGCCTATACATCTTTTGTAACATGTAGCAAAATAAACTGATAGGAAAATATGTTAAGTTTTTCAACAAAATAAAACTATAAAAGTTGGTAACAAAAATGTTAGTTTTTGTAACTTTATTGTTCTAAGAAAACACATAATATTGGAAACTAAAAAGAGACTGTTCACATACATAAAAATAAAACTATGGTTAAATGAGTTTTTCTTTCTCTTCTTTTTTTTTTTTTTGAAGAGAGAGTGAAAGAGAAAGAGAGAATCAATTTTATTTATTTTTTTCATCTGGTTTCTGTTTTCCTATACTTAGTTGTGTATGTGGTACTGGGGTTTGAACCTAGGTCCTTGAGGATGCTAGGCAAAGACTCTACTGCTAAGCCACTGCTTCAGTCCTAAATGAACTATTTAAATTCTATATAGGAATTTCTAAAATTGTAATATATATAGTGAAATAAAATGTCATAAAACACTCAATTTACTGCCCTTGTGAAAATGGGATGAAATGTGTTTTTCTGACACAAGGCCACAAAGAAATAGCACATTTGTGAAAAATTAATTAGCAAACTTGTGAAAAGGATTTAAGTTTGGTTGTCCTTGGGATATGTTTCTAAGGACATCTGCTCCTATATTTTATTTCCCTGATTTGTTTTATAGTAACTAATTGAATAAATATGTTAATCCTCCAACTTCAGAAGTTTGAAACTTTTCTAATGAAATCTTTTCCTAATCAAGCTTCATTAATGAAATATTGATATAGAGATGTATATACTTTGAAACAATATCTTCTCCATGAATATTTATATATTTATGACTTAAGAGGCAATACTGAATTTGAAGAATAGCACTATTCTCATTTATATGCCCAATAGCACATCACTCATTTATATGCCCAAATTTCAATATTATTTCTAGTTACAATTTAATTTCAAATTACATAATTTCTAATAGTATTTCTACGGGTGGTTCAGTGGTTGGAGTGCTTGTCTGGCATGCGCAAGGACCTGGTTTTAAACCTCATCACCCCATACATAACTAAGTCTTAGAGAAACAATGGCCAGATGAAAAAATAAAATTGATTCTCTCTTTAAAAAAATGTAAAATATTTAGAGTACATATACTTTAATTTTCATTATTCAGATACACTTGACAAAAATCATTCCCTGTTAATTTATGGCTGTTTTAAAGTAACTGCATTTGAAGGAATTAAAACCGATTCTTTAATTTCTAAGTTTCTGACAGGTTTAACTCTACTTTCTCTGAATGTTTTGAATCTTGATGGCTCTTCTCAAGCTCTTAACCCATTTTATTTTAAACAGGCAACTATATCGATAAAGAAAAGCTGTAGCCAAAAAAAAAAAAAAAAAGAATTTCTTCAATTTCTTCTTCCTTTCTTCCTATAATGTGAATTTCCTCCTTCCATTTTAGGTCAAACCTGGGCTTTATATTCCCCTGCTTTTCACAAACCTGAGTATCAATTACTCCTTCTATCATTCATTCAATCCTTTGTAATCAACTGTATTCTTCATAGCAAAATTCAAATTTGCTTATCCAATCTTAAAAATCTTCTCCTTTGATAATACATCTTTAAGCTACCTTTGTAGTCATGGTAACAAATAGCTAGTTAAAACCCACTTAATCAACTTTTAAACTTAATATGCTTTTTTTAAAAAGCCAATTCATTATTGATAACCCCTTACTTCTAAAAGGTAGTATCAAATAAAAATGCTTCTAATATCAACCAATTCAGTTTCTATCCAATATGGACTAGTTCTCTTTATTTTCTCATTTACACATTGAAACATTCCACAGAAATAAATTTCAGTTAAGTAACTGAACTATAAGACATCAAATCCAACACATATCACTTTTAAAATACATCTTACTTTCTACTCAACAGTGTCTGTTAAGAGTTAACATTCTGTCTTTTCTAAAACATTTTCCTATTTTTCTGTTCATTTGGTCTGTCTCCTATTCAAGTTCATTTTCTCCATTCAAAATCTGAATAAGGAAGTTTCTTAAGACCTAGTTATAGTCTTCTCTTTTCACTCTATTCAGTCACCCTTAACTATCTGAGGCAAATTAAGACCAAATACTCTAAGGCATACATGAACATGAATTAACATGAACATGAATTAACTTTTTATTCTATGCATCTAAAATGGTACTAGTTAACAACTGCTCTTGAGAACTGAAGAAACCCTGGTTGACAAGGTTGGTCTATAACCTATGTACATTCAATCTTATCTACATTCTAGTTTCAATTACTACCTCTATGCCAATGAACAAAAATTTTACTTGCAACTTTGGCATCTCTTCTTAATTCCAGGCATGAAGTACTGTTCAGAATCTACAGTAGGATGCTTCAAATAAACCTCACACTCAACATGTCCCAGGATGTTCCAAATCTTACATTCTTTCAATCTTTGTACCTTAGCCATTGTCTTCAAATTTCTCTTAAAAGCCAAGCTTTCTAGAAATGGAACCTTATATTTTCTCTTATTATCATATACTTAGTGCATAAAATGCTGCATAGTATGTAGGCTGCAATAAACTTCCATTGAATTTTTTTTTTTTAAAGAGAGAAGGACAGTGAGAGTGAGAGAAAGAGAGAGAGAGAATCAATTTTTATTGAGTTTTGCACATGGCTTTCGTTGGTCTGACACTTAGTTGTGTATGTGGGTGTTGGGGTTTGAACCCGTGTACTCGTGCATGCCCGGCAAGTGCGGTAACCGCCAAGCCAGCACTCCAGTCCCTCTATTGAATTCTTAAATTAATCTAATGGCTACAGACAGAAATGATGTTTTTAAAATATTATGTTTTCTAACTTAATAGTATTACCTTAGAGAAAATGTTATAGATTATTACTGTCTTCAATAATTAAAAGGAAGAGGGAATACAACTATTGTAAGAACTATGGGCAGAGTAAGAAAATTATAAACAAACAGTTCAGAAAAATAACAACAAAAAACATTGCAAATAATAAGGGTTCTCTGAAAATAGCAAGAGTTATTTCAGGAAGTAATGAAAACTTTGCTAATGAAAACTTAACAGCTGTGTTTTTCTAGTGGTATATTTCATAGGATACTCTGTTCTATGCAGGAAAACATGTAAGTACACAATATAAACTTCAAATGTGTATAGTCTAATTAGATAAAGCTAAGAAAAAATGAACTCAAAAGGGACACTTCATGATTCTATTTTCTACCAAATTAAGAAAATTCATAATCAGTTTTCATTTTATATGCCTTATGTATATCAATATGTAAGTGGTATATAATTTAGGATAACCTAAAACAAGTTCATAAATTAGGATGGTGTTGAGCAAATAAACACACTAATTTTCAAAAGATGTCTTTGATGAGTTATAGTCTCTCAGTCAACTGAATGCAACACTGCTTGAAATGTAAAGGAAGTTTCTTACCATTAAAACAGTCTTGGAAGAATCCCCAGGGTATCGGAGACTGAATATTCCTAAAGCCCCCAGAAAGCAAAAGAAAGCAAAAGTGGCAATATTTCGAATATCTAGAAATGACTCTATAAGTGGTATTGTTCCCATGGTCCAATCACAGCACAGCTCTGAAGGATTTAATAGAAGCCAAGCATTCACAGGAAGGAGGTAGTTGAAAGTTAGTTGTCTTGTAGGAGTTGGGCTTACAGCAGCTGGGTTATCAAACCTGTATAAAGAATGAAGAAAGAAGTTACTTAAAATACTTTTTAAATACAAATTTTATTATGTAACATATACAAATAAAATACTGAATAACATGTAAACTCATTGCCAATATTCAAACTATCTGAATTATATGAAATGTCTAGTTGAAAAATGCTATATTTATGAAGAACTGCTTGAAGGACAAGCAGGTCTTCTCTTTCTAGTTATTATTAGAATAATTCATACTACAATATTACGATACTCAGAAGTACTTTCTTCAAATTATGATCTGATTAAAAGTCCTAATAGAGTTGTATCAATTCATTACTGTATGTGTTATATGGATGCTTCTGAGAATATTCACCATGCTTCATGTTTTCCTGCATGAGACATTCCTTTTAGAGCTAATTTCTAATAGCTAGTAGAGCTAAATACTAATTATTATTAAAAAAGTTATATTTTCTATAGAGAATTTATTTTTTTTCTTTCATGGACAGATAAAAATTATATTGCTTCATAAGTATCATACCAATATTGCTGTGACTCTTAGGAAGCCAAAAACTAAACTAAAAACTAAATTTCTAGTACAGTGGTAACTGTGTATGCCTACAAAACATTCTACTTTTGTTCTATTTTTTCTCCTAGTTTATATTAATAAACCTATATCTTAGTTTATTTTTCCTGCAAGGCATGATTGCATGATATATATTAAATATATTTTATTAGCACAGTTTATTTCATGTAAACTAAATAAAATTATTTTTGAAAGGTATATTACAAATAAGTAACTTCAAATTTATGTTTTTATCGCTGCTCCTAATCTTATCACCTATATTAAAATATGATAATAAAAAAACTCAATGACATTTCAAAATAACTCAATTAAAAAAAAGTCAACCTTTACCAGACTTGATTTTCTTAAAATATATCAATGATTGAGAAAAAGTAAGTACTATTTGAATAAATATTTTAAAAACATTTCATATTTGAATCTCTCTATATATGAAAACTAACAAACTGTGAATGACAGATCTTGAACTTCTAAATAATTGGTTGAAATGAATACAAAGCTCTTTTTTTCTATAATCTACTATTCAGAGTTTAGTTTTTAAAATTAACAGCTTATTTAGGATTGCCAACTTAAATGAATAAGGTAGGGCTGGCTGGAGCCACCAGTGGCTCAGAGGCTGGAGCACTTGCCTGACATGCACAGCAACCTGGGTTCGAACCCCAGCACCACATACATAACCAAGTGTTGGGGGAAACAAAGGTCAGATGAAAAAATAAATAAAATTGATTCTCTCTCACTGTGTCTTAAAATAAATAAATAAAAAGTTAATGTTGAAATAGCAAATCATATTATGATCAACTTAAATATAAATCATACTGAAATCAACTTCACAGGGAATGTAATAAAATCAAATTTATACACATGCACATATTTTTAAATGTTTATATTTAGAAAATATATATTGACATGCTACATGTTCCAGGCACCCAGTCACATACAAAGACACAAAATTTATCAACAATCATATTAAATATAGATTAAATGCCTCATTTAAAACACCTGAGATTATCTGATCAAACAAACAAGAAGAGTAAGACCCAATTATATATAACCTAAGAGAAATCCCATTTAAATATAAAAGCAGCTTGGTGCACTGGCACAAGTTTGTGATTCCAGAGACTCCAGAGGCTAAGGGAAGAGAATTGCAACCTTGAGGCAGCCTCAGTAGGCCCAAAGCAACTTGGTGAGACATTGTCTCGAAATAAAAAGTAAAACGGGCTGACAATGTAGATCAGCAGTAGAGTATCCCTGGGTTCAATCTGATTATTTACTCTATATATATATATATATATATATATATTAATTACACACACACA
The DNA here is from genome assembly GCA_004027875.1 of Aplodontia rufa. NCBI lineage: Eukaryota > Metazoa > Chordata > Mammalia > Rodentia > Aplodontiidae > Aplodontia > Aplodontia rufa. The sequence goes on from PVKS010000163.1 coordinate 199,677, forward strand.
CACACGGATACATACATACATATAGATAGAGGTAGTGAGATAAAAAGTAAAATAGATGGAAAAATATATACTATGTAACCTAACAAAGGATAGCTAGAATGACAATTTTTCCCCCCACTACCAGGAACTGAATCCAAGAGAGCTCTAACACTGAGCCAGTAACATCCCCAGTACTATTTATTTTTTATTTTGAAACAGGGTCACACTCTATTGCCAAGGCTGGCCTAGAACTTGTCATCCTCCTGCCTCAGCTTCCCAAGTTACTGGTTACAGGTGTGTGCCACTGGGTCCAGTTGGAGGGACAAACTAATTTAGGACAGAGTGAATTTCTGAGTAAAGAAAATTAATAACAATTAAGAATCTCATTTAATAATGCCAAATCAAGAGGCTGGAGTGGCGGCTCAGCAGTTCAGTGCTTGCCTGGCATGCATGTGGACCTGGGTTTGAACCCCAGTACCATATTAATAACTAAGTGTCAGAAAAATAAAAACCAGATTAAAAAAAATTGAGTTAAAAAAAAAAAAAGCCATGTCAAGATGATGTGGCAATCCTAAATATTTATGGACTTATTAACTTAAAAAACTTGCAAGTTGATAAACTTGAAGATAAATCTACAATTATAGTAGAGATCATACTATTCTTCTCAAAAATTGATAAAGTATACAAAAATCATTAAGGACAGAGAAAACAACACTAACTTCAACACTTAACCAATCTGTGTGTCATTATCTTTGTTGTGGTGGTTCCATGGGTGTACATGTATTCTAGAACTAATTAATTTGTGTATTTTAAACACTACATGCAGTTTTAAAAATATGTAGACTATACTTTAATCAAGCTATTGAAAAAAACTCAGTGTGAATCAAATATTTTCTGTAACATTTATGATTCCTTAAAGTCCAAAGTCAAAAAGACAAAATTATAAAAACAAAAAAGAACTAGAATTTCATACCTTGTAAACACTGGAAGTTGGGACTGAATGACCTGGACTCTAATCACAACAAGTAATAACGTACTGAACATCAAGACAATGAGTTTTATTAGTGTTTGCAGCATAGAAAATGGAATACTACCCTTTCCACGGAGAAACCGTCCAGTAGTACTACATAATAATGGCAAAGTATACTGAAAAAAAAAATAGTAACAATATGTTATATTTTCAATAATGTAGTACGTTCTAAATGTAAGGTTAGATAAAAAATTGAGTATAATTTTAAAGTCAATGCAGAACAATTTGTGGAAGTGATTAAGAAAATTAAGCTCAATACTCTTAGCCAATAATGAATGATACTGTAACAATATTACTGTGTTCTCTGCCAAAGATTTATTTTTGCTATCATTATTGGAAAACAAGACTACTTATGTAATGATATATCTAAAAATTATGTTATTCAATTAGGAGAAAAGATTGCAAAAAGAAAATTAATATTTTCTTACCCCCTGGGCAATAAACACTTCATACACACAACAAATTCCCACAACTGTTATTCCTTGTTCTTTACACAATGTTGCAACAGCCACTAAAAATACTGTCAATGCAATTGGAGTCCATGCTGCAATTTAAGAATAGAAAAAATAAATAACACTAAACAAAAATGATTACATAATATATTAACATTTTTGTTATTTCCCACTGGCCAACACTCCATTATTTTAAAACATACTTAAAACTTATAATTTTTGTTTTATATTTTCAAAGCAAAACATCAAAGTTTATGATTTTAACTAAAAAGGTTTTATGGAGATGAAAATTAGCTAACTACTAATTTTAATTTTTTAATTTTTTTTTTTTTTAATTTCTTGCAGTACTGGGGATTGAACTCAGGACCTCACAACACATGTGCTAGGCAAGTACTCTGTCCCTGGGCTTCATCCCTAGCCTGTCTAATTTTTAAAACAAAGGCAGAGGGGCTGGAGCGGAGGCTCAGCAGTTGCAGCACTTGCCTGGCATGTGTGAGGATGCGAGTTTAAACCCTAGCACTAGGTACACAATGAAGCATCCAAGCAACCAGCAAAACTACATAAAATTGACTCTGTCTTTCTCTCTCCTGTTCCTCTTTAAAAACAAACAAAACAAAACAAAACCAACACAAAGAACAAAAAACAAAAACAAAGGCAGAATGATGAATCTGGAAAAACTGATAAAACTGAAATGCAGACAGATACCTGGGGATTATCACACGGGTATCCACATACTTTACTGTATCTCTAATTTATTAAAGACAATGAAGACTTGCAATTTAAAAACTGTCAGGCAAAACGGGATATCAGTCTCATAAAAAAAGAACAATGAAAATGAAACAGTTACTGATAAGCATTTATTAATACTATTCTTTAAAAATATACAACAATATATTCATATTTAAATAAAACCTATTTCATTTTTAAGTCAACATCTATTGTTTAGTAATAATTTAATTAAAGAGCAATAAACTACGAAAGTAATTCTGTTATCAACTATTAACTGCTTTTTGAGCAACTTCAGTCTATAGGAAAACTTCAGTTTTGTAGGAAAACATGACATCTAATTCATTTTCAGTATGAAAATAGTAGTATAGGGGCTGGAGAGGTGGTTCTGCAGTAGAGCACTTGCCTGGCAAGTGCAAGGGCCTGGGTTCGAACACCGGCACCACACATAAGTAAGCAGAGGGGGTGGGGAGACACACCTGGGACACCTGAAAAGAGTAATGTAATACTTCAGCTTTTATTCGTTAAGAAGTATAAATTTGTAAGTTTAATGTAATGATAAATTAAAAATGTTATTAAAATCTGATTCAATTAGGACAAAAGATTGCAACAAGAAAATGTACTCGAAGTGTAAACAAGAACATAATTCATGAATCTAATGTATTTTTTTTGGTTACTGGGCTTGATTCAGAAACACAACTATTTTTGAAATTATTTAATGTTATAAAGTACTCTACAGACTACAACTGCTGAAAAGAAAAACAATAACAACAAAAAATTGAAGACACTAAATAGATTACTCCTTTCTTAAAAATAAGCAAAACTCATTCTAATTAGGCCAAAATCATCAATACCAATGTTACAGATTATATAAAGTTCTAAAGCATAGCACTAATATAAATCAGACATTAATAAAGGAAAGAAATTTATATGATTTTTCATAAGAAAGATTGAACCTAAGTTGGACTTTGAAGATTATATATAAAACAGAAAAGCTGATTAAGGGGGATATATTAATAAAAGAGTAGCAGTCAGAATCAGCTTGACCACTGAGTGATATAGAGCACGTGTGACACAATGCATATGTATTAAAAATTAGTGCGAAACAATGGCCTTGAAAGTAGATACTTAAAACATACATTAAATAGTTTATGCACAGCTTCAACAATCATTTATTCAATTACTAATTTTGCCTTTCTATTATATCATTTCAAGGGAGTAGGGAAGAGAAATGACAATCAAAAAGGGTATATTATATAATATATATAATATACGTGTAATATACATACTTTGTTAAATGATGACAAAGAATAACTGTTATAGAGAAAAACAAGGTGAAGGGAAATAAAAAAAAAGATGAATGATGCTACTGATAATGTTCGATGCAACATTCAAGCAAAACTTCAAAAAATAATGCAAAAGTGAATATAAAGGGCCTAAGATTGGACTGTGTTTGGATGGGACACAAATAAATTAGAATTTAATCAATTTCAATAAATACAAATTGAAAACATTTACACAGGACAACGTACACCAGATATATTGGATAATACAAACATGATAATGAAAACTGGATTCAAGGGTAAAATTATTTAACGCGGAGTACTAAGTATCACAGGAGTTGAAAGGATAGAAAGAGGTCCAAAGTAGGTTTCAACCCCTTTTCAATTAGAATTTAAAATAATTCCTCTATTTCCTTATTTCTTCAACTAATATGTACTGAATACCTACTGCGTATCGGGAACCATTTTTCTAGAATATAGTAAAAAGTGAGAGAAAATGTTACATACTGAGAAGCTTACATTCTATAGTCAGAGAACAAAAATAAAAAGAAAATTGCATAATATGTACTTTTAGGTTAGAAATGGGTATTATGAGGATGTGGAATACAAGATTTTTGCTAATTTTTAAAATTAAATTTTATTTTATTTTTCTGGTAATGAGGATTCAACTCGGGGGCTCTACCACTGAACCACATCCCCAACCCCTTTTATAAAACTTTTATTTTGAGTCAGGGTCTCTAAGTTGCCCAGGCTCTCAATCCTCCTAAATCAGACTCTGGCTGGAATTATAGGTATGTGTCAACACACCTGGCAGAAATGTAGATTTTAAAGATATAGAAAACAATAAGATCTGTTTACCCACCCCCAAAAATTAACCCTAGAAAAAGATTTAGTGAGAGGGAAAGACAAGTTTCATATTGGGAAAAAAGGGAACCTCTTGGGCCTTTGGGATTATAGGTATTACTAGCGACCACACTTAAAGCAGAATACAAGAGAAATGTTTAAAAATTTCTAGTCTCTCTCCACTCCTTTGGGTGGATCATTAGGTGCTTCTGAAGTACCTCTTACTACATGATGGCCTGCAGAGGAAGGGGTTATTATTATTCACATTTTAAAAACTAACGAAAGTAAATCACAAAAATAAATAATTTGTTCAAGATAATAAATGGAGCTACTAAATAAATGGTAGTACTAGAATCTGAAAACACACTCTCAGTTTATCCTTTTATTCTCTATGCTTAAGCTGTTTTAAGAAGTCATTATATGCATAGCAGTAAAAAGCAAATCTATTCATACTACCTATCTGAAACTTAGTAAGTCATTTGGCTAAACTATTTTTTTAACCCTACTTTCCAAACACATAAAATTAGGAAATTAGGGTTCTTATCATTAATATGTTAGGACCATAGTGAGAAAATCCCTGATGAACTCAGGGAAAAACCCTTAAACTTTAAGATTAATCAAATAAAATCAAATAAAGGTTAAGACTACTATATGAAGCCCTTTTCAAGTACTCTGTACCTGTACCTGAGCTCTTGTGCTCTTAAAAAAAAAAAAAAGATATTTCTTGAATTTGTTTTCTAACAGTGCCAGGCATCATTAAGACTTATGAGCTACAAACACATTCCAGAGAAAGAACACATAATAGAGGCTCAATAAATAACTGAACTATAATTAACCCATAATCAAAGTCAAACATTAGCCGGCTTTTAATGTTGCCTAAACAACATCATGACCTACTAGATAAGTGAAGCACTGGCACCTGTATCATTTTTTTCCCCAAATAACATCACACAGAGTTAAGACTAATTATATCCAAGTGTTATTAGATTATACAGAACCTAATGGCTTATGAGAAAACACAAAGTACACATACATTTTAAAAAACATTTACAATGTTATATACTTGATATCTCCATGAATAAGGATGAACCCCAAATGTGGCAATGATACTTTATAAGAAGCACTTGAATTAAATAAAACTTAACTGATCAAATTTTATAGTAACAAATAAAAATCAAATACAGGCATTTACCTATGGTATTATCTGGTCCTTTTGATTTGGTATATGACAAAAATGCTGCTAGAAAAAATATAGATGACAGAAGTTCTGCTCTTCCTACAACACCTGTTACCTAAAACGGGAAAGAGGTGAGTTTGTATTAATGAAATGTATCTTGAAAATTTATTGTGTATAATAGCAACAAACACTAGAAATGGAAACTAAAGTCTATAACGTTTCAAGAGCATGTTTCTCTTTTGTAAACATTCTTTGCCCTTTGGGGCAAAGAATTTATGTGTCTTCCATATACACTGATAAGTGTATTAGTGACCCTTTTTAAGTTCTTTTAAACTCTTTTATGGCTATTTTAACTTGTTTTGAAATAATCATAGATTCCCAGGAAGTTGCAAAACTAGTACAGAGCTTCTGTATATTCTTACTGATAATGCCTTATAAATATAAGCACATTATTTAGAAGAATTCTTTTTTAAAAAAGCTAAATACTTTTTATATATTTCCTTAAAATATGAACATTTAAAAAATACAACAGTATCACAAAATTAGTAAGCTGTACCTTAATAAATATACAAAAAAGGACCATAAACTTTAAAAAGATCCTTTAAATTAAAAAATATATAAAATTCTCAAAGTTTTCCCTTTGAATCATTTTCAACTCACTGTAAAATTTAAAAACAACCTATCATTTTTGTAAACCTATGGAAAAAATCATTTGGCTGTGTTTCAGAACATTGTGGGAGAGAGAGGTGATCTCCCTCTAAAACACATATTAACTTTTACTTACAAAGGAAAACATGTAACAAAGCAACTGAACAGAATATTCTTAGCTCTTTCTGAGAGGCAATTGTGGAGTTTCAAAGCAACCAAGATTTTAGTTTAGGGTGTGCCTTAGTAGGAAGGGGCTGGTGGACATACTGACAAAAATGGAGACAGCTCAAGACTTTGAAACACATGGCAACAGACAATATGAAACTACTGGGTATCATCATTTCTTAGGAAGCCTGTTCAGCTATTTAATGTATTTTCAGCCCTTAAATTTCTTACTATTTTCTATCCTTTGAAACACAAAATCAACAATTTGACAAATATTTAAAATCTATATCGACAGAAAACAATTAGCAAAGAAAAAGAACTATGATTTTTACATACTAAATTTAAGAGGTTATACATATCTTAATCCTTGAATGAATATTATCTTCAAAACTATTCCAAATTTAAAAAGTTACGCAGTAGGCAGTTATTAGACTTTGTACATGAGGGAGTTTAGACTTACACTAATTTAAGAGTCTTCATATAGATTAAAATCATGGTCAATTTTTTTCTTAAAATATAAAAAATAATAGGAATATAGACATAAAATAAAATGAACTTAAAAAAATTCATTTATAGTTTTACTTACTGCTTCTGTGTGTATTGGGTGCACTGCAAAAAGCAGAGCAGCAATCATGCTGCTCCTATTATCCAGAAAAAGTTTGCAGACTTTAAGAAATATCACACTGACCACAGCATGAAAAATCATATTTAGGAGATGATATGACATTGGTTTTAGTTCACTAAATAGATAATTTAAGCGAAATGTCAATACAGTTAAGGGTCGGTAAGACTTGTGACTTCTTTCCTAAAAGGAAAAACAACCACGGATTATTAAATTATCTTGGTCCTTCAGGGTACAAAACCTAATCATTGGTTTTTGTTTTTGTTTTGTTTTTTTAAAGAGAAAGGGACAGTGAGAGTGGGAGAGAGAGAGAGAAAAAGAGAGAAATAATTTTTTAATTTAGTTTTTCATGCAGCTTTCATTGCTCTAAGACTTCATTGTGTATGTGGTGCTGGTGTTTGAACTCTCATACTTGCGCATGCCAGGCAAGCACCTTAACCACCGAGCCACCGCTCCAGCCCTAATCATTGCTGTTACTATTAAAGATATCAACATCTGGGGCTGGAGTGGTGGCTCAGTGGTTGGAGTGCTTGCTAGGCATGGGAGGTTCAACACCACATATACAACTAAGTGTTCAAGAAACAAAGGCCAGATGAAACACTAAAGAAAGTTAATTCTCTCTCTTAAAAAAAAAAAGATTTTAACATTTGGTTGAGAAATAAAATGCCACAAAAATATAACAAACATAAAACATAGCTTAATAATATGTGTTTTTCTATGTCCTCACTCCAAAAACAAGGTAGTTTCTACCTTTTCATAAGTTGGTCAGACAATCAGCAACAGCGTCTGGCTATTAATTCTTCTTAAATACACAAATTTTTAAAAAGGTAGAACAATGGTGGAATTGGTCACATTGAAGCACTGTATTCTCTCCAAAGCCTGCCTTTCTATCTATCACAAATGAAAAAGGTTAATATGGTTTACCAAATCATCAAAAGGAAATATAAGATCAGAATGCCTACCAGTTACACTCAAATAGTGATAATTCAAAGATACTTTAATTACTTTATGAAAAAAACTTCCATAATTTATAACTATGAGCATATTAAACTAAAAATCCCCAAATACTATGCAGACAATAAAATAAGAGCAAAAGCTTTTTTTAAAGAATTAAACCTTTTGTGACGAAATATTTTATTGGCAAGAAATCAAGTTTTATGAGAAGTAATGAGTTTCCCTGTAAATTAGAAGTTACATTTAACCAGAACTACATTTTACCCAAAGACAAAAATCAAAGTAGATTTTATAATACTCTAGTTATTTTTATAGTTTTATGTAAAGGGCATTTACACTTAACTTCTATATCTTATCACATTTTGTTTTCCGTCACACAGCTACTACAGAATTAACCTTGCTCTTCCTTCCTAGGGAATACTGGGAGACACAAGGAACAAACAATCCATTTTGAAATTAGGAGCATTTTAATATATTTGCACTGACTACATATTCTATGATATAATGTCTATTTAGAATGCCCTTTAGTATTTGGTTAATTCCAGTACATGCTTCAGTTTTTTTTTTTTTTTAAGAGAGATAGGGACAGTAAGAGAGTGTGAATCAATTTTATTTAATTTTTCACGTGGCTTTCATTGCTCCAACACTTTGTTGTGTACATGATGCTGGGGTTTGAACCTGCGTCCTTGCGCATGCCAGGCAAGTGCCATATGTAACTTCTGAGCCACCATTCCAGCCTCCATGCTTCAAATTTAAACGAGGTATACAAAATTATAATGTAATTTTGTACCAGGAAGCAAAAAAAGGCAACAGAAACCTTTTGAATGCCTGTAATGTTACTGTGAAAAACTTATGGAACTTATTTGCCAGATGAAAGGAAATCAGATAGTAGGAAAAACATACTTTAAACTGCAGTATACATAATTGCTTGCTTAGTTCTATTAGATGTACATTATGCCACAGAAAATCATTAACTAAAAGATTAATTATTAAAATAAGTAATTATTTATATAATTCATTAGAAACCTATTTAAGACTCCATTGTCACAAATAATCATCAATTTATTAGACATCAACTTTATTCTGTGAAAATACAGAACAGCTAATGTCATATGAACAAATCAACTCACTGTTAAATTCAGATGTATTAAAGAAAAACAATTATTTGTGATATTAATGGGTGTCGGAAACAAACATGAATATAATGATGAATAATCTAATAGTTCCCTGTTCCTCAATGTAGGAATGGTAAAAATTTAATGCAGAGGTTACCTCAACGCCAGGCACTTTATAGATTAAATGCCAGAAGAATGTGGGTCATTACAGCTCAGTGGTTCTCAGCTATGGCTGTACCATGGAATCACGAGGATGCCTTAAAAAACACTCAAACCCCTATAAAAACAATCACTAAAATATCACACAACTATATAAGCAAAACAAGACAACAAGTACTTTGGACACATCCCACTCTAAGTAACCGGGTAGCATACAGCCTTAGTAATGATTTTTAAAACGTCCAGGGTATAGTCAGTATTGTTATCCACTGAACTATGAGAGTACCTTGTACTTACAAAATGGGACAACTAAAGATATAATCCAAATATCGAGACTCCTACAGGAGTCCAAATATCCCTAATATGGCAGTGACAGTATTCATATTGCTCAGGAGAATGTCCTAAATGCAAAATGTGTCTTTAAGATGCACTCCTGGGGGTAACTGCAATATCCAGAATATATACACATTTTGTATTATTTTGTTAAAATCTTGTAAGGTTGTTAAAAAAAAAAAAGATGCATACTAGGGGGCTGGAGTTGTGGCTTAGCTATTACAGCGCTTGACTGGCAAGCGCCAGGACGCGAGTTTAAACCTCAGCACCACGTACACAACCAAGTGTCTGAGGAATGAAAAGTCACATGAAAAACTAAATAAAGATTGGTTCTCTCTTTCTCTGTCCCCTCTTTCTTTCTTAAAAGAAAAAAAAAAGATGCATACTGGAACAAAAAATTCTTACAATGTATAAATACATACATACATATACACACAGGCCTTCCAAGCTATTATTACTTAACATCAATCATCTTTGTGGTTATTCCAGGCTTACTGTGAAACCTTTTATGACAACTAAATAATCCTTAGAAAAAATTTTCCCTAGTGTCATATTTGCCTGAAGGAAGAGAATATGCTCATCAAAATAATTAAGCAAATAAATAAATAAGGAAACCACACTGTTCATTATAAATAAACTGTTATTCTAATGTGTTCATTACTCTATTAATGAGCTATTTTCTTAGGAGTCTTCCTGCTTAAGGGTGTTCTGAACAAAACCAAATTTTCAATTTGCAAAGCTGAAAAAAATATATCACAAAATAGCAGTGACACCATGATATGCTAACTTTCATGAGCTCCTTTGATCTGGCCAGCTAAACTTCCATTCAAAATCTCAATATCACCACTCAAATCATAAAACATAATAGCATATATTGGGGAAAACCATAAACTTCTACGGGTAGGGGTAGAAGAGAATCAGTTGTCTAGAAATAATTTACAATATAGTAGGGTTGTATTTTCCTCTCATTATCCAAAGTTTTATTAGAATTAGGCTAGATCAAGAAGGATGCAAGAAAACAGGGTCTATTTAATGAGAAAAATATTTATTATGTAGGAATTAAGCACCCAGCCCCAACTTCGAGAAGATTCCAAATTTGGGGAATGAGGAAAAGGTCACACATGATGACTGAGAAACAAATTACCAGAGTATTCCAGATGTTGCATTTCAATAACAATTTATTTATGACATACGACAGGCACTGCAGATGGATAAATACATTCCTTTATTTATCCTCAAGGTATTATTCACTTTTAAACATCAGGAAAATGACTTGCTATCTAAGTTCTGCATTCCCACCTACTTTCGTAAAGCTAATATTTAATAATAGAACTAATATTAAAATCCCATCTGTATGATCCCAAGCTGATAAGGTTTAATTCTAAACTGTCTAACACTGAACTTCAAAATAAAGGCAGAGTAAAACACCCTCCAGAAAATGAATAAGCTTTTAAGTTCTCAATATAAAACCAAAATAAGAGATATGACATAATTTTGTGAAACTGGCAGCATACGTACTTATTATTTTTACCCTTACAATCTATTTATATCGAAGTTACTATATTTTAAAATGGTTAACTATATCAGAATCATCTCTTTTCCCTGACTCACAAGACAGGAAAAAAGAATCATACTCGGCCAGAAACAGACTTATTTTTAATGCTCTCCCTAAATATTTGTTTTTCACATACACATGCTATTTTTAAAAAAGAAAATGGAGGTATATGGCCAAGTAAAGAATCAAGTATTGCTTTAATCATATCTTCAACTTCCTGCCCAATTTCATGCAAGTTTAAATTATGTCTCTCATATAGTAAGTAATTACTTACCTCAGACATAGGGGTTCCCCAGAAGTCATTCTGAAATAAAGTTTTTAAAGGTGTAGACGGATGCAGGTCTTTATTATCCAGTATTGCTGAAACATCATCAAAAACAAAACCACAAAAGAGGCTGTTCCAATAGCATGCAGTAACCACACCTACTATTAAGGTTACTTCTTTGAGGTTAATATCAGCCATCTTTTCCACAGAACTTGTAGGCAAAAACTGGAAATAAAAACAACATGGAAAATAAAATGAAACATGCAAAAATGTTTTTTTTTTCAATTAAGCACAATTTGGTAGATGGATAATATGTAAAATAAAGACTGTTAAAGCATGTGAATCCTTCTAGAGAAATGCTCGGCTCAAATGCCAGCCACCTCTAAGAAACTTAAGTTGACCAACTTCATATTTCTATCCTAAGGCAAAATTAAATATTCCCATAAGAGTGCTTTCATATCCTTTTTACTGTTCTTCATCACACCACTTAATCTTTGACCTGTTTCTAGTTAACCAGATAGTGAACTCTATCAATTGTCATAGGTCAAGCCACTTGGTAAATCTAAACAACTAGCTAGTGTGCTAGTGTCTAGCTAGGTGTTAGTGTCTAAAAGGATCTTGAGGGAAAACAAATACTGGAAAAGGCACAGAACATGTCAATGGAGTTTTCACTTTAGTACTTTCTATATATAAAACCCAATCTAAATCAGAAGTCCTGCAACTTTGTTTAGTTGAGCAAAAGCCTTGTAAAAATATTCTTCCTGAAAGCTTTTAGGCCAATTATAAGTTAGTTGGTTAACTACACTCTTACTCTTCCTTACTGTTTTTCTGACCCAATCCTGCACAAAAATGACAGTGAACCAATTAAAAAAAAAAAAAAAGGCAGTGAAGGTATTTTTAAAAAGGGCAGGTGTGAATGTGTAAAAATAAAGACAAATGCAAAGTAATGTGAGATAAAATCCAAAACCAATGTGGATGAGATTATAATAGGGCAAGTTTTAAAGGGAGTATAACATAAGAGAAAGGGAGAGAACTAGTCATAGTGTATGTTATGAGATCATGGAGTCAACATAGGCTCTAAAAATCAACTGCAAGGTAGAGGCTGAGGTGAAGGCAAGAGGTTACAAAGGGGATAGAGGAGTAAGGGCTTGACTCATTGGGGGCCATACTATAACAATGTAACTGATCATATTTTCTTTCAAAAATGGGTTTAAAGATCCAACTGTAATTGAAGACCACTCATAAGCCTTGCTAAAGAGATACAAAATACAATTGCTTCAACAAAATTGCATTAAGTGCTAATTTTTTGTAATAATCTAACAGTACGATGGGGGGAAGATAAATTCACAGGAAAATTTTACATGAATTTGGAGATATTTAATGCAAAGGAAAGTCCTCCCAGTTCAATATCCTGGGAAATTGAGTTAGTTCTCTCAAATTTCATTATCATTATATCACTTCTAGTAAGAGGAGTCTACTGTATTTTATTACTATTTTGAATTTTGCAAAATTTGGGCCTGCAAAGTTGGCTAAAATTATTCACATTGAATCCTATTAATCCTCTAGTCTCCTCATGTTGAAGGAAGACAAGTATCGTCCTGTTGCAGACTCATTCCTCTCTCTGAAAACAAGGCAAAACAACACCTTTGCTATACACAATAGTATACAAAATTTCTTATGGTCATGCTTTAGATTCTGGAAAGGTTAGCTACCATTCATTTTTTTGATAAGTCAGCAAACAGGAAGTAACATCTAAGGAACATAAGCTGATTGGTACAGAGTACACAGGTAGTAATTATGAAAGGAAAGGCTTTCTTGTCAAGTGATCTCAGTTGATAAAACTTCATAAAAGCCTAGGGAGGAAAGAAGGCAGGTCCAGGCAAGTATTCGTGTAACAAGGCTATTAACAAAACTCACAGAAATCTATCTCTTGGTGAAAACTGACACATAAAATTTGCTGAAATATAATGGATAGTTTTAGTCCTTTTCCTCTACTGAAGTAGAACCAGAATTAAACTTCCTGATTCACAGTTAGATATGCATTATAAAGCATAAGAACCCAGATCATAGATAACTTAATTCCCACTGTATTCCTAGTGTGTAGTGCAGTGGATATGTTAAAAAAATACTAGGATGAGTTAAACTTAAGCAAGATTTTGCTTTTAGTCAAATTGCCATTGAGATTTACAATCTTAGCTTCATTCCATAATAAAACTTATCATTAGATCGGGCAATCTGACTTGTTAAGAACATAAATATGAGTAAGAAAGTGAGGGAAGCAGGGGTAGAAAAGACCAATTTAAACAAAACTAGTAAGTGAGTAAATATATATTTTAAATGGGGAAAAAAAGCCAAGTGCTGCAAAGAAAATAACAAATTCCTAATATGAAATATGCAGTAGTAAATACAGTAGATGATATTATATGTGATCAATAAATACTAACTCTTATCTCTACCAAATCACAAAGATACTGATTATGGAACCTTTAATTCAAATTCTTGAACAAGAAAAGTTAAAAAATTTAAAATATTTAATGAAGTAGCAAGACTGAAGAGCAAGTACACAAATAGTTTTCCAGAATGTCTAAGGAGGCAGCATATCAATCCTCTAGCCGGAAAGATCTGTGCTCAATTACACTAAGTCAGAACAGAGTTAAATTAACCTAAGTCTCAATTTCTTAATTTAGATGAAAAGCCAGGACCACCTAAGCACCCATTTTACCAAACTGTTACAAAGATCACACAATGTAACAAACAATATTTGACATAAAATCTTTCAGAAAATAAGTAAACACAATCATTCCTACAAATCTGATGCTTCTCGATCTTATTTCACAAAATCCATGTTTTCATTTTCTACTGAGCTACACTTTGTTTTATTCAAATGCATGGTTTCAGAAAGAAATCTATTTTTGATTTTTGAAGGAAAATTTGTTGTTATGGTGTAAAACGTGCTTTAAAAACATAGCAAAGCATTGGTCGACATAGTTGGAAATGTCATTGAGATTTCAAGCCTCCAGCTTCTTAAGAAGTTACCTAGTGGGTTATTACATTCCAGAATAGCTGAAATCGGAAGGATGATTAAAACTTGGACTAAGCTGGTGTCAAACACCTGAGGTGCTTTCACTCTCAGTAACCATGGCAAGAAACAGCAACAGTACTGATGAAGTCCTGAGGGTCCTTCTCTGTCCAGCTCCCGAAGAAGTGCTAAGCTCTCCTTTCCAGACACTTCACTCCCAGTACTTTTCAGCCATCAATCCACTCAGGCAACGGTGCTACTGGATAAGGCGGGCAGAGTCCAGGACGCAGTGCCTTCTTAACTCTTCCCTCGCCCTAACCCGTGACCTCGGCTGCGGATCCCCCACTGCAACGTACCAGGGCAGATTTCCATATTAAAGGCGACTAAAACTTTTTTCACCCGCTTCTTATAGAAGGCACTAACTACCCTGGGCGCCCCTAGCAAGCGCTTGAAAAGCAGGTGGTGCAGCCTTCTCCCCGTCTGCAGAACCGGGTCAGGTCCCTCAGCACCAAGGGTTGGTTGGGGCTCCTCTAAACCGGGATTGCAGCCCTCAACTCCTCCCCAGACGCTGACCGACAACCCAACCTCACCTGGGAGCGGATCCAGCAGAGGACGGCTTAGGGAAACCTCAGGAAGAGCGGCCCGACGAGTGACGCCGCCGAAGCCACAGTCATGTTCTGCCCGGTTCAGGCCACCAGCGAGGACACACCTCGGGCAGCGCGCCTCCCGCCTCTCGGTTCTCCCCAGCCTCCGGTACCGCCGCAGCCTTCCGCACTGCACGCCGGGAGGCCCCAGCTCCCCTTCCCAGCGACTTCACTTCCCAGCGCGCACCGCCGCCGGGAAGAACTGCACGCCGGTAGTTCGAGTCCTCGCCCCACAGCTTTTCCTAGTCCGCAAGCCCAAGCGCGGCAGCGGGGCGGGGAATCTACCGTAAAGCATCGTCCACGGTCGTGAAATGTAGGCTTCCTCTGCATCCGGGACCTCGTGCCGGCCGTGGCTGGGCGGGGAATGTTGTAGCTTAGCAGCAGCTGCCGCTTCGGCTTGCTCGCGACCAGTTGGCGGGACCCCGAGCCCTCGTGGAGCCGCGCTAGGGTGCGTCCCCGGGCGGCGGCGGGGCCCAGCGTGGTGGTGGCGGGGGATGAGGAGCTACCGCAGGTGGCCAGGCTTGGGCTAGGTGGGTGGAACCTCGCAGGCAGGAGCGGCGAGTCTCTCCGCTAGCGGCTTCCGAGTCCGAGGGCCCCCAAGCCACCGCCTAGCCACCCCGCCCCTTCCGTCCATTGGTTTGCAACCCAGCCCTATTGCGTTGGCTGTTTTCACTGCACAGCTTCACGAGTTTCAGTCATTTATTTGCGCGTTTTAAAAACTCCCGATTCCTGCTTCTCCAGATCTGGGGTCTTTTTCACCCTTCCGGGCACTCTCAGGAGTTCGCAAGATTTGGTAGTGGGGACGTGAAGAGGACTCAGAAGAGTCGATCTGGTCTAGATTAGTTTTAGCAGAGAAATCTTGTTATATTTAGCCGGTATGGTATCCGATGGTTTGTGCCAAACGCTAAAAATTTGGTCGAGGCTGTTTTCCCCATATATCTGTTTTGCGAATAAAGAGCCGTACCTCTTTGCTGAAACCTTATAGGGTTATGCTGATACTGTAAACACAGTTTACCTGGAAAATGCTAATATTCACCTGTTTTGTTACAGGAGCACAGTAAAAGAATTCATGATGCCACCTAATATAAATTGGAAAGAAATAAGCAAAATTGACCCAGATGACCTGCCTCGCCAAGAAGAACTGGCAGATAGTTTATTGATTTCCTTATCCAAGGTGCTTAATAGATAAATAATACAGAGATATACACATATGGTTTATTTAAGTTGCCCCTGAATCATTGAATGCTACAACTGGAAGAGTTCTTATATTTTGCTTAAAGATTGTAAAATAGTTGCTTTTCTCTTTGTTTAGGTGGAAGTAAATGAGCTAAAAAATGAAAATCAAGATAATGTGATACATCTTTTCAGACTTACTCAGTCATTAATGAAGGTTTGTATGCAGTATGTTTTAATGATAACTTTGACTCTTAGAGGAAAAAATTTAAGTATCTGTTCTTATGTAATACCTGTGAAGTACTTGGTAATATGTAGATCAACTTTCAAAAATGAGTTCTCAAATGTGGATTGAAAATTGTGTACAAAAATTGTGTACAAAACGTAGCTAGTTTATACTCTGAAGTTCCTAAAAGAGTGTGTTGGGGAAAAAGAATAGGAATGTTTAAAAATAGCATAAGAAATGTGCCCTGAAGTCCAAATGAAAAATGGAAACATTGACTGCTGTAGAGATTTGTTGGGATGAGTGGTGATTTAAGTTGCATCCGAAGACTTTGTAAAAGGATGAAGACTGAGGAATATTTTAGGGTGAGACACAGTGGTGAGATGGTAAGAGCTGGTGGTTAGATTAGAAATAGGAAATAAGTTCATTTTTATTTGAGGAAACAAGTGCAGGAAGTTTGCAGCAGGTTGTAGACAAAACATGTGTAGGTTGTTTGGGATAAGTTTTCAAGGGTCTAAAAATGTGTTGTACACTATTGGCAGTAAGGGCTTTTAAACTGTAATTGACAGGTAGAACTTGACCATTGCCATTTTGAATCTTATCCTTCATCTTAGAACAAGACCCTCCTATCCCTAAACCCCTGACCCACCTAAGAAAGGACCCTTCTCTTACAACTCCTTAGCATTGCCCTAATCTTCTTTTCTGTTAGTCTTCTTTATCTACCCCAGTCTGTAAGCAGAAGATGGGTTCCAGACTCCGCTGGGCTCCCCCTGCAGGTTTCTCACGAATAAACCTGTGTTACTATTGAGCCCTGCTCTCCTCTCTATTTCCTCCACTCACTTCTTTAAGTAGCCATAACATTATGAAGGCGTCAAGACATGAGACATAAAATTATGAACTAGAATGAAAACAATTGGAATAGAAAAGTAGTTTGTGAAAAACATTACAAAGAAAGAAGTTATAAAGCTGTATATAAGAGTTGAGGGGAAAAGAAGAATCAAAGATGTTTCAAACTTGCAGACCTAGACATTATAGATGGAAGGAAGAAAATCATTCATTTATTCATTCAGTTAACATTTGTGGACTGTTCCAGGCACTAAGAACTGGGATAGCAAATAAAACAATATATATTTTTGGCACTTAGATTTCAGTGTAAAAGTATATTGAAAAAACTTTACTTTTGTTTTAATGTTTAGATGAAAGCTCAAGAAGTAGAGCTAGCTTTGGAAGAAGTTGAAAAAGCTGGAGAAGAACAAGCAAAATTTGGTAAGTGTCTTGAGGAAAAAGTTTATTCTGTTGATTAATTCCATTTATTCATTAAACAGAAAATTTAATTTAACATTCTAGTAATTGTGTAAATTCAGTTTGTTTTGGAAGACATTGCTAGAACTATTTTGTGAATCTGGTATATAATAGTTAAATTTTACATAATAATTATTATGTGAAGTAATATTTTAAAAAAATATTGTTATTTTATTGAAATTCATTTAAAAGTTTGTTTTGAGGTAAATCTAACCAATTGAACCATTTGCCTTCTTTAAAAAAACAGAAAATCAATTAAAAACAAAAGTAATGAAACTGGAAAATGAACTGGAGGTATGTCGTTCTTTTATTTCCTAGAGAGTAATTGTCATTGATTGTATTATCTTTAGATTTTCTGATTACTATTGTCTGGAAAAGAAACACAAAATTTATGTTGTGCTCATAGTTGTTCAGCATAATACTTGCTTTTTTATGTGCTTTGAATTATACTGAGGATTAAATACCCAATCATGAACAAAATAAAGGTGCTTAATAGCTGGATAGAGCTGATAGTCTACAAAATAATACAAAAGGATTACTAGTAATTGAGGTAGAGGGAGGGAGGTGAAGATGTGAGGAATAGTGATAAGAGGATATGGTAGAAGTCACTTTTGACAAAGCCAAGGGCTAAAATATGACTGTACTGTTGAGGAACTAAATACATTGCGATTCCTGAGAAGATAGAAAGTACTGTGATATAAATGGATTAGCCTTTGAAAGGCTAATAGTTCATTTGTATTAGGAGGAAGGGAAGAGTGGATGTATATAGGTCTTATGTTTACAGCTTTAGTGTTTGGAAGTTGAAAGATTGTAGGTGACATCATTTGCTAAAAATAGCAAGATGGTATTTGTTAAAAATAGCAAATGGAAGATGGTCCCATCAAATTATAAGAATGCTAGAGTGGTGGCTCAGTGGTTGCAGCGCATGTAAGCACAAGAACATGAGTTCAAATCCCAGCACCGCATACACAGTGAAGTCTCAGAGCAATGAGGGCCACTTGAAAAACTGAATAAAGTTGTTTCTCGCTTTCTCTCTCTCTCTTACTGTCCCTCTCTCTTTAAAAAAAATATAAGGATGTGAGATGAAGCTTGACATGCGCGGTAGAGAAGAGACCAAAGACCAGGGGGTCTGGGGTCAGGCAGATTTGAGTTGCAATTGATTGTTTTAATTTGTTTGACACTGAACTTGGGTGAGTTTTTTTTTTTTTTTTTTTTTTTTTTAATTTCTTGCTGTATGTCCCAGTACTGGGAAAATGTCAAGGATTTTTGATAAATATTTATGTAATAAGGAATCTATGAAGTTGGATTGATTCTGTTACTATGTTTAGATAAAGGCTGTTAGAAGATCTTGGTAGGAAAATGATTGAAGTGATAATTATGAAATCTTGTTTGTTTGTTTGTTTGTTTGTTTTTAAAGAAAGAGGGGCCAGTGAGAGAGACAGAATCAATTTTTATTTAGTTTTTTATATGGTTTTCGTTGCCTCAAGACTTTGTTGTGTACATGGTGCTAGGGTTTGAACTTGCGTACTTGGGCATGCCAGGCAAGCGCCTTAACTGCTGAACCACCGCTCCAGCCCCGATAATTATGAAATCTGAATAGATAAGGAAGTCAATATTGGGGTTGAGACAGGAAGGCTAGACAGGGAAGGATAGTGAATTCAAGGGATTGGGTCCTTTGAGGTCAAATGACAGATCTATTGAACATAATTGAGAAGATGTCACTAAAGAAATGAGGGTTTGTTGTGGGTATGACAGGCTGAGTTAAAAAAAAACATAATAATAATAAGAAAAACTAAAGTAAAAGTATGTGTATGTGAAAATTGCTTAGGTTGGCTTTTTCATTTTCTTTTTTTCTATGAGAGAAAGTATCAACTTTATTTAGTTTTTCATCTGGTTTCCTTGCTTCAACACTTGGTTGTATGTGGTGCTGGAGTTTGAACCCAGGTCTTCATACATGCCACATAGCACTCCAACAACTGAGCCACAACTCTAGCCCTTAGGTTGGTTTTGATGGAAGACTGTGAACCACCACATGCCTAAAATTCTGGTGGATTTTAAGGAGTGACTGGGAAGATGGTGGCTTGCTGCTGGTGTGAGTGTATAGGAATAGAAAAGCTGAATACCTTGTGAGATTCAAAGCAGATGGAGTTTTTACAGTGTGGTGAAAGAATGATAGGGATGATAACCAGGAAGTTGCAGGATAGAATAAAGTTAGGAGAATACCAGCACCTTCTCTTTACCTTGAAAGACTGAGCAGCTTCCAGGAAGAATTTTAAAGGAATTAGTATCCTAAAAAAAGTGAATTTCAGTTAAGGTAAGGAGATGGAAAAGAGGATTCTGTAAAGAAACTGAAGATGTAAGATACTAATTAATCTTGGGAAATGCTTTTAGAAAGCACAGTGGAAAGAGCTTTTTGAGGGAGGTAAAACGAGTGAGAAAAATTTGGTTAAGGGAGAGGAATAGCAAAAATGTATGATGACATAGCAAATGTGAGATAGGTTAGATAACTGGTGCTTTGATATTTTGAGCCATGACCTAACATGAATAGAACATCAACCAAAATGGTTTTAGTTTGCTGCAAGATTTTAAAGATAACTTAAATCTGGGCTGTCCATTATGGTAGTATGAATCACTTGTGGGTATTTACATTTAAGTTTGTTAAACTTAAAACTTCAGTTCTTTAGTTGTACTACCTGCATTTCAAATGTTCAGTAGCCAATGTAAATAGCAGCTGGCTGAACTGGACAGTGCAGAGAGCATTTCCATTTTGTTAGAAAGTTCCGTTTGACAGCACTGATCTAAATAGTCCAGGTATGAGAGAAAGAGAAAGTAGACCAAGAACACTAAGAGGTGATGGTAGATTGGAGCTTGGTTTTAGGTTTCTCAGGAGAAGTCTTGATAATTCATTGTGACACTTTATGCCTTTGCAGTTTAGTCTGGTACCTGTGCCTTAGTAGCTATATTAACAGTCCATTCTCTGTGGCTCTCAGTGGCTTAGGAAATGCTTAAAGGGTTGTCTGCCTGTGAACTACAGCTTAAATAAGTTAATGACTTTAAAAGTGGTCCTTAAACAAATATAATTTTAAATGTCTGGTACTGAAGCATAATGAAACTTTTTTTTTTTTAAGAGAGAGGGACAGTGAGAGAGAGAGAGAATCAGTTTTATTTAGTTTTTCATGTGGCTTTCATTGCTCCAAGACTGTTATTTACGTGAGACTGGGGTTTGGACTTGTGTCCTTGCACATGCCAGGCAAGTGCTGTAACTGCTGAACCACCGCTCCAGCGCCATAATGAAACTTTTAAATCAGGATAATTATTTGGTTGTTGATGGACTTGAATCTTCAAATATAATGGAATTAGTTTAAACTTTTGGCTTATTACTTTAAGATGGCTCAGCAGTCTGCAGGTGGACGGGACACACGGTTTTTACGTGATGAAATTCGCCAACTTGAAAAGCAATTGGAACAAAAAGATAGAGAATTGGAGGACATGGAAAAGGAATTGGACAAAGAGAAGAAAGTTAATGAACAAGTAAGGCACTTTTTTACAATGAATCTTAACCATTCAAGTTAAGATATCCTTACACAGCATCTGATTTTGCTTCTTAAAGTTATTGGTAATACTGTCTCTAAGGTTTTATAACACTGTTCATTTTGTCATTGCATTTTTAAAATATAATGGAAGCTGAGTGCAGTGGTACATGCCTGTTATCCCAGAGACTCTTTAGACTGATGCAGGAGAATTACAAATTTGAGGTGAGCCTAAACAACTTGTGAGACCCTCAGCAACTTAGCACAACCCTGACTCAAAAACCATAAATAAAAAGGACTGGGCATATAGCCTGGTGGTAGAGCATGCTTGGGTTAAATCCCTAGTACCAAAAAAAGATAGACACACATCCATCAAGTACTTCTAGTGACTTTGAGATTAATTCTTTGTATTTGGAGGCACATATTTCTGAGGACATTAGAATTATCTACATAAAATTGATGCTTTGGTCTTGAAGTTTGATATGACAAAATAGGCATTGATAAAAAAAATGAGTTTTTTAACTCATAGTTTATTTTGAGATAAAAATCATATGTATTTGTATTAATATATTTATATTACTGGTAGATTTGGAAAAAGTTGACTATATGGCCTGTCTACTTTTCCAGCTTCTAGAAAATGCAATGGGGGTCTGGGTTGCTTTAGTAGTTCTTTCCCTGGCCCTGACCAGTTATTCTAGTTTATTGAGTATTTACAGCAGCATACCAAAGACTGTGCTAGGGATATGGTGAATCACTATCATCTACTTCTTTAGGATATTTACAATCAATAATAAGCACAACATAGGGCTAATATGATACTTTAGGGGATATAAAGATATAAGAATACCTGGCTTGGGGTTTGGGAAACAGTCTTCAAACTGAGACCTGTAGTAGGAGATAGTGAATCAATATGAACGAGAACGTACATGGTTAAGGTAAAAGCATTCTAGGTAGAAGATGCAGCATTTGCTGAAGCCTAGATATGAGAGAGAGTAGTATTCAGGAATTACAATTATTAGTTTTAGCTGGAATATAGATAAAATAGCTTCTATAGAGTATTATGTGCCATGAATTTTATATACATTAATTCAGTGTTCCTTATTTGACACTTTTATGAGGTAAGTGTCATTTCTAGTACACTACTGATAAAGAAATTAGGAGGTAGAGAAAGGATAAGTAAAATTGCTGTGGCTACAGAATTAATAAATGGTAAAGCTAGGATTTCAGTCCAGATAGTCCCACTCAATAGATTGCTTTCAGCCACTATCCTATCCTGCCTTCCCAGTTTTATCTGTCCTCTGAAGAGATAAGCAAGGACCAGTTCCTGAGGAGTTCAGTTCTTTTTCTAAAAGAACACAAAAGAAGAATTTTCAACACAAGAATATTACAATCAGATCTGTACTTTTTTTTTAAAAGAGAGTGACAGAGAGAGAAAGACAATTTTATTTAGTTTTTATGTGACTTTCGTTGCTCAGACACTTCGTTGTATACGTGGTGCTGGGGTTTGAACTCATGTCCTAGTGCATGCCAGGCAAGCGCTGCAACCGCTGAGCCACTGCTCCAGCCCCCAGACCTATACTTTTAAAGTTTATTCTGCTGTCTGGAGAGTGTGTCAAAGAAGGCCAAAACTAGTAAGGAGACATTTATGTTAATTCAGGCAAATGCTAATTGTGACCTAATTAAGATAATGACTGGTGGGATTAAGATGCATGAACATGTTTGAGAGAAGTAGATATATTTGGATGTGGTAAATGATGGTGGGAGGGGAAGAATAAATGGTAAGTCTGCCTAATTTCATGGGTTAGGCCACTGGATAGGTAGTAGATAGTGCCTTCCAGTTAAGAAGGTTCACAGATGAGTTTGGAGGTTTGAGGCTTTTTTTTTTTAACTACAGATTGAAAACAGGGATACTTTGTTTTGAGCTGCATCCCAAATCCTTTTAAGTTTTGTTTTGAGACAGGATCTCACTAAATTGCTGAGGCTGGCCCTGAATTTTTGATTCTCCTGCCTCAGCCCCCCAAATCTCTGGGATCTTTAAGATGTGCACCACTGTGCCCAGCTGAGATTATTATTTCAGTTACCATATATGTTGAGTTTGATTTCCCCATATTCAAAATGAGTATCTGTAGGTCTGGAATTCACAAAAGACACTGGGCAGGTGATGAGGATTTATGGTTTATCAGTACAGATATTAATGAAGCCTGGAAAGTGATTGTAGGATGGATTTCAGAAATGTCTAATAAAGCAATGTGGGTGTTTTGAAGGAAAGCCCATTAAGATTTAGGATGATGGAGACGCCAAGGGGAAAGAACATTAGCAATGTTAAATACTTTAGTATTAAGTTTTTGGCTTCTCTCATTAAATTTTTTCTAATTCAGAACACAATGGTCTAATTTCTTAATTCCCAGATAATAATAAAAGGATGGTAATAAAAGGCAAACTTCTAAGTTCTGAGTTGTACTTTGCATCTTATTATGAGCTTTCCTTAAATTTTTTATTTTGAAATATGTTATACCTTTGTGCAGACCATAAGAAAAATTTAACATCCATAGTTGCCTTGTATAGATTGACAGTTGTTCATTCTTAATTCTTCACATTAGCTTTATCTTCCTATCAGTGTCTTTGAACACATATACATACTTCTCTCTCACTCACTTTTATTCTTTTTTTGCTGAGCCATTTGAGAGTTAATTTCAGATATTGTGAAAGTTTACACTTAAAACATTTCAGTATGTCTTTCTTAAAAAGAGGAATATTTTGCATAACTACAATATAATATCATGCTTAGGAAATTTAATATTGATTCTGTACTATAATCTAGTTCATAATTTGATTTCCTCTATTGACCCAACAATATCCTTAACAGTACTGCACACATCCCCCTACCCTGCAGCGTCCAAGGTTCCATTAAGGATCCTATGCTGCATTTGATTCTGGTAGACTTTTTTTTTTTTAAAGATAGAAGGAGATAGAAGGACAGTGAGAGAGAGAGAGACACAGCATCAATTTTTATTGAGTTTTTCACATGGTTTTTGTTGCTCTGAACATTTGGTTGTGTATGTGGTTGCTGGGGTTTGAACCCGTGTACTTGTGCATGCTGGGCAAGCACCGTAACTGCCGAGCCACCGCTCCAGCCCCTCTTGTAGACTTTTAAGTATGGTTGCACACCATTGTGACTATCTTCTTGAGTAAGAAGAAAAGAAAAGTAAAAGGTCATAAGTGGGATTTTTTTTGAGGAATAGATGATAAAATTATTATCTATATTGATGGTTATAATAACATTTAACTATCTAGGGAAACATAATAGTCAAAAATGAAATCATTTGTGAAGAAGAGAACACTTTTTTTTTGTTATTCCATTCATTGAGTATTGTGCTAAGGAACTTTATATATATCTTATTTAGTTCTTGTGTCAGCATATAAGATGAGAAAACCAAATTTAAGAGATATTAAATGATTCGTGCATACTTTATTAGAAACTGATGGATAAGGGATATAAATCTAGGCCAGTCTGATATTAGATTGCTTCATTTAAGTTAGGTGCACTGTCATATATTTCTAAGTAATTCAATATTCATTAAGAGCAAAGAGTTTTCTAACTGTGACATAAAAGAACAGTGAAATATAATGATTTTTCCCAGAAAAACCACTCATTTTATTAGGGGATTTTTGGGGGCAGGGGAGAGGAAGAGGGAGAATTTTTTTTTTAAGTGTGTGGTTCTTTTAAATATTTTAACCTTAATCTGCCAGATTTGTCCTTTTGTTTGTCTTAGGTTGATATGCAATCCTTATAATTAGATGTTCTTTACTTTATTGGAAAGCATTTAAAATTTAGATTGACAAACCCAAAACTGGGCTTTGTGTGTTAAATTGCTGTTGAATTTTATCTTTTTTTTTTTTCCATTTTAGTTGGCTCTTCGAAATGAAGAGGCAGAAAATGAAAACAGCAAATTAAGAAGAGAGGTTGGTAAAAAATTTTAATAGTTGAAACGGTTCAACAAAGATACTTGTTAAAAAAATTACAAAATGTATATTGTAAGCAGAAATGGTACCTTCTAAGTAACTTCTATTTTTAAACTGGTTGATTTTATAATACAACTTTCTATCAAGGAATTGGAAGATAAATCAAAACTTGAGTCCATTTCATCTCAAATCTTGATTTCTGTGGGATAATCCATTCTTTGATAATTTGCTAATTGAATATATGACCAAATTTTTGTTCTTATTTTATCCAGTATTCTTTTGTAATTTTTGTTGTCATGAAATTTTATAAATTCTGATTATTATTTGGTTCTTCTGAGCCAAATAATGTTTGTTTATTGTGAACAT
Source organism: Aplodontia rufa (assembly GCA_004027875.1). Lineage (NCBI taxonomy): Eukaryota > Metazoa > Chordata > Mammalia > Rodentia > Aplodontiidae > Aplodontia > Aplodontia rufa. The sequence continues at coordinate 225,203 of PVKS010000163.1, forward strand.
AGTAGCATAATCAAAATGTTGTTTCATTTGATAGTTGATAATTCTTATTTTCTTTGATTATCCAAAATAATATATACTTAATTTTCCTAAATTTTCTTTATTTTTGCTTTCTTTAATTTCTGACTATTATTTTTAATTATGTATTGCCTTTCTCATTTATAATTACCTTTTTCCTGTCCTTTTCTGGAGAACAAACGTCTAAAGAAAAAGGTGAGGCTTTAAGGGTGGTGAAACCTTGGGAATTAAAGATATGTTCTAAGAGCACTATTTAGATAATGTAGTTTTGTTATTCTGGAAAATTTCTTAATGGACTGTTTTTGGTCTACCTTCAGAATGAACAGCTTCGTCAGGATATAATTGACTATCAGAAACAAATAGACTCACAAAAAGAATCACTTTTATCAAGAAGAGGAGAAGACAGTGACTACCGATCACAATTGTCCAAAAAAAACTATGAACTTGTGCAATATCTGGATGAAATTCAGGTAAAATGAATAAAGTCAGTTTAAAGTAATGATTCTTATAAACTTTGATTTCATAGTAATGTAAATCTAGTATTTAGTCCTCCATGTTGTCATGAAATTTTATAAATTGTGATTATTATTTGGTTCTTCTGAGCCAAATTTCCCACTGCGTACTTGGAAAACATGAAATAAATTGCATCTTTGAAGTTCCAATTCTGTATTCATTCTTTTCATAAAAGCCTATCTTGGACATTAGGAACAATTGAAATCCTGTGAACAGTTTTCTTCATATTTAATGTGACTTAATGCCGATTTGTCCTAAAGGTATGTAAAGAATTTTCTTTTGTGCAGTGATTATTTAATGTTTCCATTTAATTTTAATTTAGTTTAAATTTTACTTTATTAAAAATTTCTTTTAAAATCATGTCTCCTAGGACTGGAGGTATGCCTCAGTGGTAGAGCACATGCCCAGTATGTGCAAGGCCCTGTGTTCAATTCCCGGTACTGTCAGAAAGTAGAAATAAAAAATGAAATAAAGTCATAATATCTCTGACTTTTCTAGACTCTAACAGAAGCTAATGAGAAGATTGAAATTCAGAATCAAGAAATGAGAAAAAATCTAGAAGAGTCTGTACAGGAAATGGAGAAGATGACTGATGAATATAATAGGATGAAAGCTATTGTGCATCAGACTGATAATATAATGGACCAGTTAAAAAAAGAAAATGATCATTATAGACTTCAAGTAAGAATTATTGTCAGAATAACTTATTTATAAATTTCATAGTGTTTAGTTACTATTTATTAGAAACTAGCAATGTTTTAATTTTCTAAGATGTGAATTTTATGTCTTTTTAATAATGTAATACATGTTGCATTCATAATATATTTTTTCATATGTATTTCTCTATAATTTCTTCACAAACATCTTGCAATTCTTGCCATTTAAGGGTATGTAAATGACACTTGAATGAATGTATAGATGGCAGTGTTGCTGTCCATGTATTTTATACCTTAATGGAAGATTTTCTACTAAAAACTCTTTAAAATCCTGTGGATCGTAACATTTGGTTTTATATCTTAAAATGTAAACATATTAGAAGAAATAAGCATATTAGAAATTAAAACATTGTTCACTATTTAAATGGGAGTAAACTTATTTAAAATAGAATAGTGTTCAAAAATACAGTTCTATAGTAATGAAAGAAAATTGTGTACTTACAGGTTGAGTATCCCTTACCTGGAATGCTTGGGACCACAGTGGTTTCAGATTTTGAATTTTTTCAGATTTTGGAATATTTGCATATGCATAATGTGATATCTTGGGGATAAGCTCCAAATGTAAATATTAATTTATATTTCATATACACATGATATATATAGCCTGAAAAAAATCTTTTGCGGCCTTTTTCGTGTACCTGCCTTTCTACTGAGACCTGCAGCTTGAGGTTCAGCATGGAATTTTCAATTTGTAGGATTACATCCTTGCCAAAATGTAGCCAATTTTGGAGGATTTCAGATTTCAGAATTTTGGATTATTATTGCTCAACCTGTATAAAGATACAAAAACCAATAAATGTCACCTTTAACTATAGGCCTGCTCTAATGATAGTATATTTAATGTAGTACATCTGTGTATTTGTAAATATGCATATGTAATAAATATATTTATATTACACCAATTTGTACTAGTTTTTCAATTCTTACCTTTTAGGTGAAAGAACTTACAGATCTTCTGAAAGCAAAAAATGAAGAAGATGATCCAGTCATGGTAGCTGTTAATGCAAAAGTAGAAGAATGGAAGGTGCTTGTCTCAACTAATATAATATTGCTTTAATTTTTTCTTTTAGATTTAGATTTTAATCTCTTTTGGGTAAAGGGCTTGTCCAAGTTAATAATATTTTTTTAATTTTTTTTTTATTTAAACAGCATTCTAAGTCCTAGCTAGAAAAGCTCTGTAGTCCTCTGGCTCATTTGTTATTGAGTGAGCACTTTCAAGTTAAAATTGATCAGTGGGATTAGGAATAAGGAAGGCAGTCTATCAGAATTACTTGGAAAGCCTTTTAAAAATACACTGTTCTTCCTCCTTGCCACCTTCTAACCTCAACCAATTCCATAGCTTTTTCATATCAGAAGTTGGAATTTGATGATTGTATATTTGAAAAGCATGAGATGACTGAATGGGTGATTCTTATTTTAAAAACTCTCTAGAGTCATTGCTTCTAGCAGGGTTCACATAAATGTTGGTAATTTGAATTGGTTATCATCTAAGAAACTTAGATAATATATATTTTAAACAAAAGCAGTGGCAGTGGAAATGAGGCCTAAAAAATCAATCAGGAGGGGCTGGCGCGGTGGCTCAGCGGTTTCGCTCTTGCCTGGCAAGCACGAGGACCCGGGTTCAAACCCCAGCACCATGTACACAACTGAGTGTTAGAGCAACTAAGGCCGTGTGAAAAACTAAATAAAGTTGTTTCTCTCTTTCTCTGTCTTTCTCACTGTCCCTCTCTCTTAAAAAAAAAAAAAAATCAATCAGGAGTCAGCAAATTATATGTAAATCTCTAGAGAGTAAATATTTAAGCCGGTCTGGTCAGTTGTAACTGAACTCTGCTGTTATATTTAAAACTACAGTAGACAGTATACAAATCAATGAGTTATGCTGTTTACCAGTGAAACATTTTTTATAAAAAAAAAAAAAGGTGGCAGGCCAGGTTTCACCTGTGCGTCCTAATTGACCAATTCTTAGAAAACAGTTGTTTTTACTACATTTAATTTTTTTGGTAGGGAAATCATATATGTATATAGATTTTTTGACTTAATCTTTGAATAATTATTTTATCTCAGTATATATAGTATTGCTTTGTTCTTTTAATGGCTGTTTAAGTTTGTAGATAGTTATGATTGATTCCTTATTTTGTAACATTTCGAAGGTTTCCAATTTTTTCTGCTAGTAACAGTGTTTTAATGAATATCCTTGTATAATTTTATTTTTTAAATGCCCAAGTACATTGGTAAAATAAATTGCCAGGTGTAATTGTAATATTTGTTGTAATTGCATTTCTCCAGTTTATCGCTGATGTTTTGGTTCTGTGGTATTTTTTTGATGTGAAGTATGATCTTTTACTGCATAATTGTCACAAATTTTATACGAAATTATTTTTGCAAAAAAGGGTTGTAACCATTATGTGAAGCTTTTTTTTTTTTTTTTTTTTTTAAAGAAAGCATGCCATAAGGCTGTAGTGGTGGCTCAGCTCTTGGAACACTTCTGTGGTGTGTATGAGGACCCAGGTTTAAAACCCCAGTACCGCATACACAACTAAGTGTCAGAGAAACAAAGTCCTGATGAAAAAAAAAAGAGAGAGTTGACGCTCTCTTTCTCACCCTCTTAGTCTAGCATAAAGTGTGCTGGTATTACTTAGAACTTATTTGTTATTAAACTTTCTGTGGTGCAAGATTAGGATGCACAGACTGTTCATGATATATAATGAGTTGGTGGTGATTGTTCAGTGAATTGCACTATTTCTTTTTATGTTATGTATTTAAATTTATTATTTTTCTAATACTTTTTGACCTTTGTGTTATAATTAGAAAGACTTCTTAGTATAAATTTGTTTTCTCATCTCTTTCTTAGTATCTCTGGTTTCCTCATTAACAGTTAAAGCATATGTGATTCATTTTGGTATGATGAGTGTCATATGGATGCAACAGAGATACTGTTACTGAAGCATCATTTATTGAATATTTTATCTTTCTCATACTGAATTACAGTACCTTTTTTAAATGTACAAAAACGTTGAATTTAGATTTATATTTGAAATCCCTTTTATGAAATTGATTTCACCTGTTTTCTAAAATCATGTTTGTTTTGATTATTGCATGTCTGAGTAAAAACGTCTCTTTTTGTTTCTAGATTCTTATGAATAAATTTTACATAAATTTTAAAAATAACTTGTTCCATTTTTTTAAAAAATTAATTTACTGGATACATATAAAAGTTGCAAATTAACTTATGGATTGATTTGGGATAACTGTCTGTGATATGTAGTACTTTTAAGAACTCAAACTGCTTTTCCTTTCATTTATTTAACATATTCTATTCTTAGTTGTGTTTTAACGTTCTTTCATAGATATTAAGTGTATAAAACTTTTTGTAGTAATGTGGAAGAATAATAAATTTTTGCTTAGAAATGAATTTTGAATTACATTTTTTAAAAGATTAAATTATAAAATTATGAAAATTGCAGTGCATTTTTTAATCATTTCTTACTTGAACTTCAGATTAAAAAAAATTAAGGTTGAACCTGTAGTTGCTGATACTTTTTTATTCAAAGAATTATATTTTTGGTATTTTCTTAAATATACTAATGTTGTTTACCATAAATGAGGAGTGGTTTACTAATTTTTCTTTTGTTTAACAGAACTTATTTTGTTTATTTCCAGTTAATTTTGTCTTCTAAAGATGATGAAATTATTGAATATCAGCAAATGTTATACAATCTGAGGGAGAAACTTAAAAATGCACAGCTTGATGCTGATAAAAGTAATATCATGGCTCTACAACAGGTAAAATCCTTCTCAAATTTTGAGTTATCAGTTAATTTTATTAAATTTGAAAGTGTGAACACTTATTATATCATCTGTATCTAATGTAGTGACTTCCACTACTGGGTGTATAAGAAAGTCTTTTGTAATTTTTATACCAGCCCCAAGGGAGGAAAATAGAGTTAAACTTAGAGTAAGGGTAGAGTTAGAAATAAAATTATTTTATTTTTCTTTGTTGATATAGATAGTACAACCATCGTTTTGGTCAGGAATTAATAAGAAACTATTAAAGACTTTTAGATTTTAAAATATCTACTACTCTGTTGTTAGGATTTATTATATAATATGTTAGTCCTGACGTATCCTATTACAGTGTGAAAAAAGCTAAAACGTGTGGTTATAATTTCAATGTACTACCTAAAGATTTTATTTTTAGTAAAAATACATAGAAAGAAACCACACTTTCATTATTTATGTTAACATAGTTCAAAAGAAAGAATGAAGTTTGAGACTTTTGGAGGATAAGAATAGTTATAGGGAATGGTATTTCTGAATGAAGTGCTAAAGGACTAGAAGTTGAGTGAAAGAGAAAGCACAAGATAAAACACCAATACACAAAATGGCAAAATTGTGTAACTGAATGGGTGTTGAGGAAAAGTAACATACAGTGAGTTATAAAAAGCCACAAATGTTAGAGAATTCTGGAATTCCTATTTGTCAGTGTTAGTCAGTTCCATCTCTTAAGTAGTAGAGTGACACCAGTGTAGGTAATATTGTGTAGTACAGCTGATATTTACAAAATAGAAAAGGCATAGTTTTATCCAAAATATATCCTGTCATCTTGTTGAAACAAACAAGACCTACCTTTCTCCTTACCTTTAAAACATATGTTACTATTCATGATATGGGATATATGATATTTTAAATTATTTTATAGGGTATACAGGAACGAGATAGTCAAATTAAGATGCTTACTGAACAGGTAGAACAATATACAAAAGAAATGGAAAAAAATACTTTTATTATTGAAGACTTGAGAAATGAACTCCAAAGAAACAAAGGTAATTCAATATTTTATAAGTATATCAAGTTGTTTCATTTACTATTACACTTTAATCATTTATTTCTGTTAAAATAAAATTGTATCGTGTCAATATATTATTACATGATCTCCATTTGTATTTTATCGTATTTTCAAAAAATTATACAGAATATTATGCAGATTATTAGCAGTGCTTAAATTTGTAAGTGTTGTATGTTTTTATACTTTTTCTCTGAAAATTTTATTAAGTTCATTACTAGATTGGTGGTATAAAAAATGAAGATGGTAGTGTAATTGATTATTTTTGTGTTTTGTCTCTTTTATAATTGAAAGAATAAAATTTTGATCAGTGTCAGCATTTCAGATAATTTTCAGAAGTTGTTTGACATGTTAACATTTGAAATGATCTTAACCCAAATTAGTGTCTCATCATACTTTTCTTACAGTAAGTCACCTTGACTAATACATTAAATCCATCACCCTACAGCATTAGTACTGTTGTGTATTCATGGTACTACAAACTGTAAGTATACCAGGTCATGATACAAAATGGTTATGGTAAATTGAGGAATATCTTTATTATAATTACTGAAGATTTAAAAGTAAGACTTGAATGGAAAATAGTCTCTAGGATTGTAATTTAGATAGTGAAGCAAAAGCCTCACTGAGGGATAATTGAACAAAGACTTAAAGGAACTAATGGAGCGAGCTGTAGAGATGGCTCTAAGCAGTGGTAATATGTTCGAAGGCCCTGAAACAAGAGTGTCTGTATGTAGCATGTTCAATTAACAAAGAAGTCTTGGTGGCTGGACTAGAGTGAGCAGTGGGATAATGATGAGAAAAGGTTGGAGAATTTACCAGAGGCTTTATTGTAGGGCCTTATAGTTTAGTGAATGGACCTTGACTTTTATTGTGATTGTGATATATATATATATATATATTAAACTTAATTGGTAAACCATAACTTTCATTGTGGCAGAATCAAGAAAAGAAATTTATGTCTCACTTGTGTTATCTAAAATCAGGCAGTCCAGGGTGTTACCTTTATCTGTTTATTGTAGAAGGGACATTATGCATTTCTGTATCCAAAGAGCAGGTTAGGGGTAGAGATGAGAAACACATGCTGAAGTATAGATGGGTAAATATATTGTTTATTGTGAAGGGAATGTAGAGAAATTTTGAATACATAAAGACCTCAGCGTCTTTCAAAGTTAGTTGTTAGCCCTCAGAGCAGAGGTAGTTTCTTTCTTTCTTTTTATTTATTTATATATTTATTTATTTATTTAGCACAATGAGGATTCAGTCCAGGAACACTTTACCACTGAGTTATTTCCTCAGTCCTTTTTATTTTCTATTTTGAGATAGGGTCTTGCTAAGTTGATAGTCTTGAAATTGTGATCCTCCTGCCTCAGTCTCCTGAGTCTGGGATACAGGCATGCATTACCTTAAAATAAATGTGTGGTCGCCCATCCTAGACCAGCGCGTACTATGTCTAATGTAAATGTATTAGTAAAAGCTTATTATGAATGGGCCTAGTAAAATTTGTCAATAAATTTTAGAATGATAAGAATATTGTATGTTGGTTTAGCAACAGTTTAATAAGCCAAACAAGAATGGATTTAGGATTTTTAGTGTAGTTTAACTATGATTAAACTCAGCTGCAAATTATGGAAAAATAAAGGATAGAACAGTGGTTTAAACAACATGGAAATAGAAACTTCTTCCTCTGATATAAATTGAAGTAATTCAATTCAGTATTCTTATGGCAGCTGCACAAATATCAGGTATTAGGCATCTGCGACCTCTTTATTTTGTTTCTCTGCCCATCTCAACATGTTATTTAGATCTTAGGTTCTAAGAATACTATATGAGTTCCAGCTTGCATATCCATATTCCAGTTAGCAGGATGGAGGAAAGAGAAATGAAAGATTGGCATTTCTCCTTTAAAAATGTTTATTGAAATTCGTGTATGACCTTTGTATTTCCTATGTAACCTAACTGTACCTGACTACTATAAAGTGGAAGTTTAGCCTTTATTTCAGATGGTCATGTATTCAGCTAAAAACTTTTAGTTTAGATTACAGTGATTAAAAGAGAGGTTGAGGGGCTGTAGTGGTGGCTCAATAGTTATGGTGCTTGCCTAGCCTGCACGAGGACCCAAGTTTTAACCCTAGCACCATGTACACAACTAAGTGTCGGAGCAGTGAAAACCAGATGAAAAGCTAAATAAAACTGATTCTTATTATCTCTCTTTCACTGTCCCTCTTTCTCTTAAGAAATAAAATAGAAGAGGTTGAATATTATGAACAGCAGCATGCTCTGCCACAATTATTAAGCCTTGAAAAACAATGTTGTACAGCCTTTTTAATCCATATCCCTTTAGCTAAGGTGATTTAGCTGAGTTTTACTTTGTTAGTTAACTTTGTTAATAAAACCAAAACAGAACTTTCATTTTACAAATATAAAATTTTAATATTAAAAGAACTTTTAGTGCCATATAGGAAACCCTGATTTAAAGAAATAAGTAGTCAACTCAGTTAATTCATGATTTTTGTTTTTATCCTATAGGTGCTTCATCTCTTTCTCAACAGACTCATTTTATGAAAATTCAGTCAAAGGTACAAATTTTAGAAGAGAAAACTAAAGAGGCTGAGAGAACAGCTGAAGTGGCTGAAGCTGATGCTAGGGAGAAGGACAAAGAATTAGTTGAAGCTCTGAAGCGATTAAAAGATTATGAATCGGTATGTATTTTTATCCTGTCATTCAAGAAACTTAGGATTATTCTTGGCACAAACAGACTCTTGTGTGCCCTTTACTGCATACCATTTAAGAAACATTCTATGGCTGGAGTGGTGGCTCAGTGGTTGGAGCACTTGCCTGACATGTGCGAGGACCTGGGTTTGAACCAGCACCACATATACAAATAAGTGCTGGAGCAACAAAGGCCAGATGAAAAAATAAATAAAAATCGAGTCCCCCTCCTCTCCTTTTCTCTCTCCCTCTTTTTAGAAAAATAAAAAAATAAAAACAAAATGTAATTCCATAAGTCTCTTTTCATAAAGGTTATTTTAATTAATTTATATTGACCTATTCAATCTTTTGAGTATTTTTGATCAGAAATTTTTTCAAACCTTTCAATGAAAGCATTTTGCCCAGATAATGAACTTTGATGAGACTGCAGAATTAAATTGTTTGTTTTCTGTGCTAGCTACCAAGTAGATGTGACACCACTGAATAGTTCGCTAAAGCTTGTGACAGGGATGGTTTTGTTACCTACTGTGTAAATAGACTACTTTGTACTTTTATAACTTTTAAACTGATTACAACTGAGTCAGGCAACTTAATTACTGATATATTCTATTGGTATTGCTAATTCACTTCTTTTTTTTTTTTTAAGAGAGAGGGACAGTGAGAAACAGCGCATCAATTTTATTTAGTTTTTCACGTGACTTTTGTTGCTCTGAGATTTCATTGTTTATGTGGTGCTGGGGTTTGAACTCATGTTCTCATGCATGCTAGGCAAGCGCGTAACTGCCACGCACCACTCCAGCCCTGCTAATTCACTTTTAATTTTCTATATTTTTAAGTGTTTTATATGTACTATTCTGAGTTAGCTTGCCATTAGGATGTTGTACTGGGAAGCTTCAAATATTCTGTTTTCTATCATTATTATTACTAGATTTGGTTTATAAAAGTACATAAAACCCCTTAATGTCCAATATTTATGTTTTTATTATCTGTTAAAAATAAATATAAATTAGAAAAAACCCTCATGTATACCTATCATGTAAGTTGTAGATATATACACATTTCCCCTTAGACTGAATGAAAAATAAATTCATGAATTTGATTTACATATTCAAATAAACCATGTTATGTTTAAGTTAAGTTGGATGTTTTTCAGGGAGTATATGGTTTAGAAGATGCTGTTGTTGAAATAAAGAATTGTAAAAATCAAATTAAAATAAGAGATCAAGAAATTAAAGAATTAACAAAGGAAATCAATAAATTTGAATTGAAGATCAATGATTTCCTTGATGAAAATGAAGCGCTTAGAGAGCGTGTGGGTAAGTCAACTTTTAGGGTAAGTAGTTTTCTTAACCATGATTTTCAAGTCTTTTTTGTTTACTTTGGTTTATTACTATTATTTTTAAGTAGTTGAATGCTTTCCCCCCCAAATAAATACTTACATGAAAACTACATTTAAACAAAAATAAAGCTGATTCTGTTGAAGTGGAATTGAGAATTTCATGTGGTGGGCAGGACTGGAGACTTGCTTTATATAGTCTGGTACTACCTCCTCAGTAATAGGTACTTGTTTAAAAAATGAAGGCCTGTTATGTAAATACCATATGTCAGAAGTTTTCCTTTTTTCCCTCCAAAAAAGGAGGACTGTATGATTGGTTTGTTCAAATTACTTTTTGTTTCAAAGAATTCCTGAGGACATTTATAAATGTTTAGACCTTTTAAGGACTTTGAAGTTCTTGACTTTGACAATTTACACTGCTTTTTGTTTTAAGTATTTTAAGAGTTCCATTGATTCTAAGAAGTAATTTATAAATATGGCTTTGAGAATTTATATTTTTATTTTAGTGAAAAATGCATTAGTTAATATTCTAGTTTGATATTGTTATGACACTTCAATCTGAGTTGCTTCTTTAAAGAAAAGATCTAAAAACTGATTTCATTGTATTTACTAAGCATCATTTAATGTTTTCTAATATTTAAAATTGCCATCTATAGAAAATTTTCTATAGAAGAAGGAGGCATATTTTATCTAGATTATTTATTTGAGAAAAGTGTGTAGTTGGGACCTAAAATTAAGGTAGGACCTCAAGTTGGACTTGTGGTAAATTGGCCAATTAGGTCATATCCAGGAATCTGGAAGTTGCTAAAGATGACTTCTAGTAATCTGAACAGCTGTCACAAATGCCAGATTTTCTGTGTTTAAAAAGCTTTAAGTCTTAATTTATAATTACTATACACAATCACAATACCTGGTTTTCAAAGCCTAGCTGCTTATTAATAGCAAATTGGAAGGCAGGCATATCAGGAGCAATAGATTAATAATGATGATGTAATTGATATTGGTATTAATGATGACTACTATGTGCTGCCTACTGCTATAAGCACTGTATTTTAAGTGAGTTTTATTATATATCCTCCTGACCAGCCAAGATAAATAAATAAGTAGTTATCTCTTAGTTACAAGTTTAAAGTGGAAAATTGAATCACAGTCTATTTTATTTTAAGGTTCTATTCTTAGAAATGCATTATACTATCTTTATGACAGTGAAGAAAGCAAATCCTGGTAGCTTTTGTTACCTTTTCCATAATTATTAGAATAAAATTTTAATTGGGTTCTAGCAACAATATCTAGAAAATTCTGTACACAAAGTAATCCATTCTTCATTGATACTGGCTAAATGAATTAACCTGTTGCTTGATGGTAAATAAAGTTTTTGTGTTCATTTGAATGTTTTTACACTTTTAATTATGTTGCTTTCTGTTTTAGGCCTTGAACTAAAAACGATGATTGATTTAACTGAATTTAGAAATAGTAAACGCTTAAAACAGCAGCAATACAGAGCTGAAAATCAGATTCTTTTGAAAGAGGCAAGTATGGTGGTTAATTCATTATTTTGTTGGTTGAATAAAGAAAACTAATAATTCCTACTTTGCAGATTGAAAGTCTAGAAGAAGAGCGACTTAATCTGAAAAAAAAAATTCGTCAGATGGCTCAAGAAAAAGGAAAAAGAAGTGCAATTGCAGGTATAGCCAGTTGTTTCATTCCTTTCAAAGAATCATTTGGAAATGAGTCATTTACATCTGAAATTTTCTCCATGTTAAAAAATTTTTTTGCTATATTATGGTGGTTCTCCTACAGTTTTAATAAATGAAAATAATGGTCTACAGAAAAGGTAGCTAAGTATAATTGGGTTCAATCATGAATTTGATAGGTAAAACAAAAAACCAAGTGAACAAAAACCAATTTTTAGAAATCATGGTTTTAAAAACTTTACTTGTATACTCTAATCTATAATCCCCACTATGTTATGATTAATAATACTATAACTTAGCAATTTTTATGTTAATGTTACTCTTAATAGTTTCTCTTTCCTTAAGAGTTATTCATTGAACACCTTCTTTATAAATTATTCTTGACTAAATGAAAATAATTTTTTACTGAGTGTAAAAAATTAGCATTTTGTATGTTTTTTTTACTTGGTTAAAAAAAAGTTAGTTAAATTTTATAATAGCCATTGCTGTACTTTTTTGTGAAAGGACCACAGATACTTTTTTGTTGGAGGACCAAGTCCACTAGCACATCTATGAATAATAATAGAGCATTATGGGGCTGGAGTCATGGCTCGGTGGTTCTGGCATTTGCCTGGCATGCGCAAGTACATGGGTTCAAACCCCAGCATCCATGTACACAACTAAGTGTCAGAGCAACGAAAGCCATATGAAAAACTCAGTAAAAATTGATTGTCTCTCTCTCACTGTCCTTTCTTTTCTTTTTTTTTTTTTTTTAAATAGAGCATATGGTTTTTTAGCTTTATGGTTTCTATAATCATAAATTTTCTAGTAAAGTGAAGCTCCATAATTTATTAGTGTAATAAGCAGCTTACTTAAAATTTATGATTCTTATTTTTTATATGTAGTTTTGAATATTATAGTACATATATATTAATTTGTACTTTTAATAGATTAGACCAATAATTGTAGAGAAGATAAAATTCAGATTGGTTTCTCACTATTAATGTGAATCAAGGATTTTGAAAATAATTCTCCATTTTTTTAAGTTAAAAATTGATTCTAATTTCTAAGAATTAAAATATTAGACTAGCAGTAGTTATTTGTGTTTTTAATTTGTTAATTCTGTCATGTAGGATTAACCATTGAGGACTTGAACCTAACTGAAGACTTTTCTCAAGAAGATAGAATAGGAGAAAGTAAACTGAATTTCATGAGCCTCAGAAATATGAGCGAAGCACAATCAAAGGTAAATAATAAAGTATTGTTATGGCAAAGAGAAGAAAGGAAACTGTTATCACCATTTCATTTTTTCCTTATCTCAATTTGGACACCTCTTCTTTTTATAGTTGTGATTTAAGTAAAGAAAAATATTTGCTTAAATAACGTGTTGATCCACAGATTGATTAATGAGATATTATTTACTCTGAATACAGATAAAGAGTTCAGATAAAACAGAGCTGCTGCATAGGAGATCATCATTCAGTGTTCCACAATCAGATCAGAATGAGAGGGAGGAGAATCTCACCTTACAATCATTATCAGGAATGTTGTCTGATATTCATCACAGTGTAGAAAGTGGAGTGGATCCTTGTGTCTCTTTCAGTAGACATTCTTCATCTATGCAAGGAAAAGATAATTCAAATACTGAAACTATTACAATAAGAGAGATTTTTAAGGCACCATGTCTACAGTCTTTAAGAAATCTAGAATCATTAGTCAGTACCTTCACTAGAGAGAGCTATGAAGAAATAAATGACTATTTATGCTCTCTTTCTGATGACTGTATGAAAAAAGTATCAGGAAGCCATCAAGCACTAGAGAAGACTAGTGTCATACAAAAAAGCAATTCATCTTTTCAAGCCTTAACTCCAACTTCAGACTCAATGCAGAATTTATCACTGAGGCAAAAATCTACTATATTTTGTCAAAGAATTGATGACGGTACAACTGACTTGGATAAATTACAAGTAGCAACATCAGAAAATGAACAGGCTCATACCCAAATAAAGCATAGCGATGTCAGTCTGAAAGAAGATGAAAAAAAAAGTGAACCCTTACAGACTGAGGTTTTGAAAAGTAAGCTTGAAGTTAATCTTTCGGCTCCTGTGCTTATTCCTGCACAAGCAAAGTTGTCTCAGATAGATCCAGTTGAAAATCTCATAGAACAGCTTCGAAAAGAACTAGTATTTCTTAGATCTCAGGTGAGCTTTCCTCCTAGTTATATTCCTGGGATCACTTATTTACAACTTCTCTAAGTTCTATAACAGTTTTAATGTTTTTGTTTGCATATTAACACAAATTTGTACACATTCTTTTTTTTTTTTAAAAATCTAAAAATGCAATACATTTGATAAAAACTTGTTAGCTTGACTAATATGTGACATGTTTCTTTAGAATGAAGTCATAGCACAGGATTTGTTAATCAAAGAAGCACAAAGTAGAAATGCAGAAATAGAGCTTGAACGTCATAGAAGCCAGGCAGAACAGGTAGTGTAAAGACAGACTCTCAAGAGAGATGACTGTGGTATTAAAGACAAAAGGTTTCCTTGCATCTATCTCTTAGGGTGTTTGCCCTAGGAGGTTGGGGGAGGGAGAAGGCGGCAGGAAGATATGTTTTGCCTTTTAAACCTAAGTTTATTTTTATGATGACTGATGTCTCTGTAGACTGGTTTTTGGTGTGTTGTACCTCAGTTGATCAGTCTTCTTAAAACTTGAAACCATAGACTGTTATAATATTTTGTAAAAAAAAATCAATTTTATTCTCTTTGTTTTGTTCAGAATGAATTTCTTTCAAGAGAACTAATTGAAAAGGAAAGAGATTTAGAAAGAAGTAGGATAGTAATAACTAAATTTCAGAATAAATGTAAGTTACTATTAAAGTTTTATTTTTCTATACCTGTTTTTCCTGTACTAAAATTATGAAGTGAAAGTACTGAAATGTGTTGTTTTCTAGTCTTTTTTTAATCTTTAATTAACTCTATAACATATGTAATTCAGTCTCTGTCACTGTTTTTATTATCAAAGAATGATATTAATCCTAAATATTTTGAGGAGATGTATGTCTAGTTTTCCTTTTGTGTTCTCCAAAGTGAAGTTAGAAAACTGAAGATTCTTAATATAAAGCACATTTTAAGTTAAAAGCCTGCTTGTGATTTATGTGTTTCAGCTATGAAGTAAATATCACATCTATGTGCACATTATTTAAGTAGGTCTTCCATTTAATTCATTCATGTTGTGTTTGTAATTGATTCTTTTGGGTATGTTTATGTATGTTTTTTCCCAGTGGTTAGTTTTTCTATATGTGAAATATTTGTCTTCTGTATAGAATAATGTAAGTTGTGAAAATCTCTTCATTAACTGAAAAAATATGTAATTACAGTAAAAGAATTAGTTGAAGAAAATAAGCAACTTGAAGAAGGTATGAAAGAAATATTGCAAGCTATTAAGGAAATGCAGAAGGATCCTGACATTAAAGGAAGAGAAACATCTCTAATTATCCCTAGTCTTGAAAGACTGGTTAATGTAAGTTACTGTCTCATATTAATGTCCATCCTCAACCCCTGACCTCCCACACTAAAGATGATTTTCCATTGCACAATGTTTCCATGGGTTCTGATTAAAAATTTGCAGTCGTTTTAATCGTTGCTTCCCTGTGTGTAACATGTAACTTTTTTCAGGCTGCTTTTGGTCCTTGTTATTTGGTTTTTGTGTGTATATAATGTGCTGAGGTGTGTGTGTGTGTGTCTGTGTGTGTGTGTGTGTGTATTTATCTAGTTTGGCCTTTAATATCTTAAATTTATGCACCACAATTTTAAAGTTTTCTACCATTATTTCTTCAGTTATTTTTCTGTTGCATCTCCTGAGGACTTGGTGAAATGTATGTTTTGATATCTGCTCATAGGACCTTAGGTTCTGTACATTTTTCCCTCTAATATTTTATCTTTTCTTGTGTCAATTAGATAATTGCTATTTATCTGTCATTAAGTTCACGGTCATTTTCTTATGTCATCACTGTTCTGGTTCAAGAGACAAGGAAGCTTTTTTTTTTTTTTCTTATGACAAAGTATTTGAAGCTCCTTTTTCCTGGTTGTCTTCTCTCTGGAATTTCCTCTTTGATTTCCTGAGACTTTGAGCTCTATCCTATATTTTCTAGTCCGCAAAGATGATAGATTGTGGCAACTGTGGCCTGTCCTCAAACTAAACTCTTAAAAATGGCAGGCTAAATTCTGAATGGTCTTTTCTTCTACGATTCAAGTTTGCTCCAGAAGTACTTTTGTTCATGTTCTAGAACTTTCAACTTTTTAAATTAATTTGTTCTATGTGAGAATGTAGATCTGTTAGGAAATTATGCCACAAACCTGGAAATGGAATACAATAACTTTATTTTAAAGTTACCCATTAGTGTAGGAAGAATTTTAGCCATTAAGTAATATTCTATTTATAGTTACTATATGGGGACTTAGCAGTTCCACAGTATTAAACTTGATATAATACACATTTTAGTTTAATATTTAAGTAATGTGTCATTTACGCTATCTGAACTTATGCAGATTGTTATTAAATTGTTTCCAAAATTCTTACTTCTTTTAAATAGAAAAAAATTCTTATTAACTGAATGGCTTTTTAAAAACATGATTAATCAATAGTTGAATTCTTTCTAACACTATAGTTGTTAGCAGAGAGCAAGAGTGACACTGGTTATGTTAAAAGTGTCCCAAGGCTAGAAAATAATTTCATAGAATTTTATGCAAGTCCATTGATCACCTTTATATTTTTTTCTCAGTCTTACTTCTCTTGTTGGTGACTTTGTTTTGTCTGTCCTTACTGATGTCTAAAATGTTTCTTCATGCTTTATTTATGTGATCATCTTTTGTCTATGATGGTACCTAATGCTGATATTATATCCCAGATAAGCTTAATTTTCCAAGGGAAATTCTACATATTGATCAAATAAAAATAGAATAAATAATCCCAGGAAATCTTCCCTTCTGTTTCTCTGGACAATCTCTGGACCTTCCCTAGACTGCTGCTTGTATAGGGTTCTATTCTGGATTATTGTGCACTTTTTTTTCTGCCGAAATTCACAAATCACCTAGGAATACTTCTTTTAAGAAATTTTCAGAACTCATGACTCTTTACACATTAATTGTGGTTTATGCACTTAGTTCAATTGTGTTATTACAGGATATTGTTCAGTATCCCAAACCACCATCTAATTCAATCTCAGTTTACTGAAAGCCTATATAGATAGATAGCAAGGTAACAAGATGACTAATAAGACTACTACAAGACTACCTTGTGGGTCAAAGTACTGCCCTTTACTTTCCATCTTCCTGGTGTCCCCTTTGATTTAATATAATGTACCACTTTGCTTGGCCTATTCTAATCTCCTTTGGATAAAAGCTTACTTTTACAAATCAAGTGCCTAAATACCACATCACCCTCCTGAATATATTAGATTGTTCACTTATTTAACATCACTCTTGTGAATATATGAGATTGTTTCACTTATTCGTCTGCCGTTCTGAAAGCTTGTTTTGCATTGAAAAGTTTTGTTATATATAATTTTCTTCAGTGTATATATTGAATAAATGTGTACATGGTATGTGTATATTTACACATGCATTGTTGCAGAATTAGGACCATGAAGCTACTCTGATATATTCACATTTTATGTATTTTTTTTGCTTTATCATTATTCGTGGATAATTACTTTGTTATCCACTTGGTCTTCATTATCATATATGCTTCAACTCTGGATAGGAAGCACTGAAAAATACACTTAATGTAGAAGCTTTTCTAACCCTTTGCTTACGCTTATAATTCAGATGCTGCTTAGTTTTAAGTCTTACATATAAATTACCTCTTTTTGACTATCAAAAACCCTGTAAAGTGGGGAGAGCAGCATTTCTTCTACTTTAGAGATAAGGAAATGAAAATATAAAGAATTTCATTCACTTTTTCAGTTAATAAGAAACTGGTTAATATTTGAACCCTAGTAATCTTAATCTCATTTTTTTTTTGTCTGTGAACCTATTAACTTAATGCTGTTATGTGTTGAAATGAAATAATAACTGCACTTCATGATAAAAGTTAACTGAAGTTGAATAAATTTATGTTCATAAATAAGACATTGAAATACAATACCTTTTTTTTTTTACTATGCTTGGCATTCAGAATAGAAAAATTGTTTAAAAGTCAGTTTTATTTAAAGGTAAATTTTTATTTACTATGACTTTACTGTTTTATTCTTGTATTTCAAATGTATGATATAAATATACTAGGCTATAGAATCAAAGAATGCAGAAGGAATCTTTGATGCCAGTCTGCATTTGAAAGCCCAAGTTGATCAACTTACTGGAAGAAATGAAGAATTAAGACACGAGCTCAAGGAATCTCGAAAAGAGGCTATAAATTATTCACAGCAATTAACAAAAGCAAATTTAAAGGTGAGAATTTATTAAATAAGAGAAAATACTAATCATAAGTTAATAAGTTTAATAGGAATTTTTTTTCTAAGATTGCTTTATGAGAAAATGTCCCTTGAGTTAATACTTTGAAAAATAAGAAAATTGGATTGTACTTAGTGGAGTAGGAATATAAGTGTCTGATATAAAAAAGAACACAGAAATTATACCTAGGTATTTCAAAATAAAAGCTAAGGTCTGATTTCATTAATTCTTGTCAGTCCTAATAGTCACTTACTTGTTTTTAAAATATATATGCAGTAGGAAAAACATGAAGTATAATTTACTATTTTCAGTCTTTAGCTGTAAGACATGTGGGTCTCATCCCTGTATTGTTTGTTTCCAGATAGATCATCTCGAGAAAGAAACCAATCTTCTACGACAATCAGAAGGATCACATGTTGTTTTTAAAGGTGTAGACTTACCTGATGGGATCACCCCATCTAGTGCCAATATCATTAATTCTCAGAATGAATATTTAATACATCTTCTGCAGGTACTGAAAATCTTACATGGGAATAACAAAAATTATTGATAGTATGTTTCTTATTTTAGTCTTCATATATTCCTTTGAGCTCTCAGAATTTAACAATGAGATATATTATTTATGGGTTATGACATTAGAGTAGTATGTACAAAAGAAATTCATTCTATTCATCTGCATGAAAATCAATTTCACATATCTTATTTGTATGTGTATGTCACATATACATTGTTCCCTGTTTTTCACTTTTGTTTTCTATATCATGGATGTGATGAATGGCCTAATGATAGATGCTTTTCATTATTTCATTTGAAGTTTAAATACACATAACATTTGACATATAGTTCAAATATATTTACAAAAATGTGTTCAAAATTCAGTGGAAATGTTTTTGATTATAAGTACCACTGTGCTCCTGTGTTAGATTATTCACGGATAACCTGAGTTATAATTATCAAATATTTATTTTTGTGTTTGGAAATTATATTAGTCTTTTCTTGAATATTGAAATTTGCTTGCTATCCAAGTCAGGTAGGGGTAACCTTCACTACTTATCAGAATATTGCCTTATAGTTCATGTTATATCATTACCTTTAAATTCATAGCACTTTTTTATAACACTCTTTATGATGTCTTTCACTCTTCTCTAATAAAGGGACATTATCAATAAGTAATGGCAATATGGCATCATCCTTTTATTTGTCATAAGAGTCGTGGTTTTCAACTTTATATAAAAACTATATGAAATGCATCATGATAGATTAGGAGCACCAATTGGGAATGTGAAAACATATCCTAAGTGACGAAACAAGTAATTGAACTCTCAATCCTAGTGAAGTACAGAGCAATGGAAGTGGTAAGACCTTTGGAGTCAGAAAGATCCTACTTCAAATGTTGGATCTGAATATCTAGAAAGCACCTGCCACCAGGCCTGGCATATGTACTTGGTAAAGGGATCCCAAGTTTAGTGCCACTGAATTGTTTTGATGTTGATCTTTTAAAATCTCAATGTTTTTATCTTTAAAATGAAATGATGGAGAGGATAATTTGAGCAGAAGTATGACAATTTATTTTCAGAAAATGGTATGTGGCTGAGTAACTGGAGGTATGTGTTTGTAACTATTCTGTGTATATGATGATAGTTTGTGCTGAAAGGTAGCTTTTCTGTCAGATAATTTGTGTGCTTAGTGTAACCATCATATATGATAAAAGTATTTTCAACTGTCTCATAGTACTTTTTGATACATATTTCCTCCTCCATATGGCTTGTCCTAAAATGTTCAGATTATCAGAGTACTGAAATATCACATAATACTTCACTAATATGTACAGTTTTTAAATGTTTTATGTATCAACTAAAAACTTTAAATTTGAAAACTCATACAGACTGTCTATGCTGCTTATGAGTTGGGGACTTTCCTCTTAATGTATTTTTCTATAGTTTTGTAAGAATATAATCTCATATCTAAATTCAATGGATGCTATGGATGAAATTATGCTGAGTGAAATCAGCATAACCCAGAGAACCAAGGGTCGAATGTCTTCACTCATCTGTGGAGGCTGGAACCAGACCCTGGCCATTGAGAAAGGAGGTCTGTTATCACGTGTTAAATCCGGATAAGTTGTAATGTTATACAACCTAATACATTTTTAGAAATGTTTTGGGAAGGGGAGGGGAGGGATGAGGGTGGGTAACTGGGGGGGCACTCTTGGGGGTAAATCTAATCTTCAGAACCTACATACATATGATATTCCTTCATTATAAACTTATATGATTGTTCAACAAATAAATTTCTCAATAAAAAAATTTTAAAAACAAAACAAAACAAAGTGAATTGTGTTTTTCAATTCTTATTTCTAAACCAATTTTTTTTTTTTTTTTTAGGAATTAGAAAGTAAAGAAAAGATGTTAAAGCATTTGGAGGATTCTCTTGAAGAGTATAACAGAAAATTTGCAGTAATTCGTCATCAACAAAGTCTATTATATAAAGAATATTTAAGGTATAAATTTTAGCAAAACTTTTTAAATTTATATTCTGACTCAAAGACAGTGACATGAAAAGAATGTAGGTATTTTGTTCTGTTCTATCTTCCTGCCTCATCTCCTCCTCCAATTGTTTTTTATTTTTTTTTTTATTTTTTATTTTTTATTTTTTGAACAACCTTACACGATTTTAACAAAATAATATAAAATGTGTATAAAATGTGTAAATATTCTGGATATTGCAATTATCTCCAGGAGTGCCCCCCCCAATTACCCTTCCTTATCCCTCCCTTCCCTTTCCCTTTATAA
>PVKS010000164.1:0-138127 GCA_004027875.1 Aplodontia rufa
AAAAAAAAAAAAAGTTATTCAAAGGCTCAATTCTAGGTGTCCCCTGTGGGGGACATTATCATTCATTTGTTAATCTGGGAGATACTTATTTCTTAGATCTTTAGTGCTCTGAAGTTTAACTGGGCTTATGGTCCTTTTCTCCACCCTCAGGTTGGGGAGGGAAAAAAAGGACTAGAGAGAAAAAAATGTGCCTCAGTGACTAAAGAGCAGCAGAGGCGGACCACTGTTAGAGCCAGCCAACCAAAATGTTGATGTCTTATAAAATACTTAAAGTGCAACGTCCATTGCTTCTGAGGATTTTTCTTCGGCAGAAATAACTGACTGAAAGTGTTAACTAGATGTGTCTCATATCTTGGTTTTCACAGGTAACCTAAGTTAAAAATGGGCAAATTAGTTTTAACATAAATGGGATTAACCTTTATAAATAAGTCTGCTGGAGAAGACATCTCATTATTTTCCATAGTTAAAATACTAAAACAACTTTTAAGTTTAAATTTAAGTACCCTTGGCTTCTTAAATTCCATAATGTAACATATATTTGGATCTATTAAATGTGCTTTTATAAAGTAAAAAAAAAACAAACAAAAAGGATTAGTTGTTTCTAGGTCTTAACCTAAAAGCAAGGTTACTAAGAACTAAAATTCTAACAGGTGTAATTATATATACAAAGAGTACAAAAGGTTTCATCTGTGTTTTGATTAAAGCACTGTAAAGTATTTGATTTCATTAAAAGGAGTAAAATTTATTTAAATGGAAAAAGATGGAGCTCCTATACTGCAAGGGGGAAATTAACAGAGGTTTTATGGCTTCTGGATGGAGATAATGATCAGTCCATGCTGAATAGATATTAGAAAGGAAGCCAGGGCTGTTGGATTGACATGACTTTCTGGTTAACTCTACTTTACTCTGTTAATCCTTGGGTCTAGATTTTTCTGTGGCTTCCATTTGAGTCCACCCTCACCTCCATTTCCAAGATGGGAAAAACTCTGAGATGGAGGAGTTAATTGGAATATTTGGCCTCAGGGGATGGCCTTTACATTTGAAAGGAACTTTGATTTGGGCCATTACCCTGAGTGCCTGAGGTTTGGTTAGCCTGTCTTGTTGGGTTTTATATATGCCAGATTGTCAGATCCCTCTCCTGGGATGAAATTTGTTATATAAATTAGCTGCACAGATAACATTCAAAAGGATTGTTTCAAATTGCAAATTTAGGAAAAAGTCAACAACTGAAAAGAAGGAAATATAAAAAGTTATAGGTGTGGAAATATGTTTTCATATAAAGATTAAAGGGTAGGAAAAATTGTTCTGCATGAGAAAGTACTTTGTATGGTAAAGAAATATTCTTGTGCTAAAGTTCAAGATAGAAAAGAGGACAAAACTAAGTACATAAATAAGTTATAGAATGTCTCAGTAAATTGCAGAAGGTTTGTAAAAGGTAAACCTCAAAAAGTTTGTATATAATTAAGTTAACTATAATTAGGATAATCACTAGAAGTTATTTAGGTTCCCTGCCCCCAAGGTCAAATGTTAATGTACTAAAATAAACTAGAATCTAGTTCTCTATGAGTTGAAGTAACAAGGGTTTCTTAAAACATTGATCTGCTCTTATCTATCAGGATAATTTATTATATCTGTTAGGTTTTATTTTTTAGGGAAGCTAATCTTAAAGGAATTAGGGTTGGTACAACTCTGGTTAAACACACAACTATAATTTCAGGTTATTACACTACATTTTAGGTTAAACTTGGTTAATATAAGAACATCAGTATAATTGTGATGCTGTTACTGGCTTCTTTGTATATTAGATGTATTCATGTCTTCCAAGTCTTTTAAAACGTAAAGCATAGGAGAGTACTTTATCAAGTTGATATTGCCAAATTAAACTTGTTTGTAGCAAGAGTCTCATTCAGATTTATATATAAATAACAAATTTAGTTGGAGATTTATTTATGTCATTTAACATTTTGCAATTGGATAAAGGCAACCTGTTATCTATGTTATATACAAAATCTTGTGTTACTTTTTACATTGAGATAAAAATTTAAATATATTTTAAAGGATAATAAAAAGTCCAATTTGTTCAGATGTGGACAATGTAGAATACAGAACCATTTGCCACTTTTTTTATTTCCACAAAAAGAAAATTAAAAACTCTCTCAGAAGGAAACAATATATAAAAACCATATAAAATGATATTTAAGACGCAAAGATCAGCCTCAGAAATAAAACACTACCTAAGATTTGTCAAGAGCTGACCTTACCTGAGTTAAGATTCTGCCTCTCACCTTATTCCATATTAGGATAGTTCCAAAGTAGGCTGAAATTAAATGTATTTAAAGTTTAGTTCAAAGGATATATTTCTGTTGTGACGATTACTACGATCTCAATGTATACAGGGGATGCAATATATAACTAAGTAAAGGTTTGAGATTATAAAAATTGTTTCTTGGTTCATAGCTATTATACACACTAAATGTTTTTTCTTTTGTTAAATCCACTTTGACTCTTCCTTATAAAACTGTATAACTGTTGTCTGAGTGTTTTGCAGAAGAACAACTTCTCATATAAAACCTAGTTTGAGATAATAAGTCATCACCCATAGGACAGATAAGATATAAGGCTGACTTCCAGCACTAATACTAACCCCAACTAAATAAAAGGGGTAAAGAACTATAAAATTATATACATTAAAGTTAAAACCCAGTACTTCTACATCAAGATTGGTGAAACTGGCCTGCTGAATATTTAAAACCAAAATTTGGAGACAAAAGTTAAGGGAGCAAAAGGGGCAAAAAAAAAAAAAAAAAAAAAAAACCAGCCAAGATTTTGGCAATTGCCTTTTAAGGTCCGCCAGGACCCAGGGAACAGTGGGACCCTTCTACAAGCCCTGCACCTCTGATAAATCACCTGAGCTCCTGATCAGGGGAACAGTGAGGACCCCAGAGAATAGCAAGCCAACCACAGCACATGCTGCAGAAAGAGGGTGGGGGTATTGGAGAGGAAGATGTCCTTGATGCTTCCCAGAGAAGCCACATGTATTCAGCAAGACCCTGACCTGTCCTGGCAGAAGGCACTGATAGAGAAAGCTAGAGGAGATTAGAAGCTTCTCACAAGTTCTCAACAGTGGCCCCCTGAGGAGTCCCACCTGACCCTTAATAGTCTATAGGAACAAAGTCAGTTTTGACCAACCTGGTCTTAAGCACCTGGCAGGGGAGTGTAACCAAAGCACAGCCATACATGGGCATTAAAAAAAAAAAAAAAACAATGATTTTTTAATGTAACTTGAGATGTATATCTGTGTCAGTCCTCCTATAATTGGAAAATTATAAAGAAGGGTTTTTATGCAGGGGTGTTTGATAAGTATCACAGAAACTCTGTCAGAGTCATAGGTTTACTCTGAGTCAGTTTGAGACCTACAAATCGTCCTAGCCTCCTGCATATAGGCAGACTTACTCTGTATTTGGGGGATGTTCTTTTGCTGGTGTGATTATCTAGCCCTAATAGCTATTATGAATTGCTTTATGGGCTCCTTTACTCGGAAAAACTGCATAATTCTGTGCAAGAATCCCACAACATCTCCATGTAAAAGAGAGACAGATGTAATCACAAGGAACCAAAGTCAAGCAACTTGGCAGCCTCATGCTAAATTGAACATTTTAGAAGAGTCCACCTGTAACTTAGGGGCCCAGGTCTTGTCTGCTGCACTCCTGCCATAGGACCAACTAGGTCTGTCTGCTATTTATGGTCAAAAATATGCAACTCCAAACCGCCAGGCTAAGGGAGAAATCAAGAGTTGGAGTAAGATTACCAGGCCAGAGTTAGGCATAGATAAAGATTTTGAGACAAAGCAGATGTAATGAAGGGGAAGCAAGGATGGCTAGGAACTGTGGAAGTCTGAATCAGGCTTTGGCCTGATGGTCAAACCAGACTTTGAGGGGAGCTCTAGAGGAAATGGAGCCCTTCAGACTTTCTATTAAAAAAGAAGATGGTCAGGAAGGCCAATGGGCAGCATAGAGGAAGGAGAGGGACTGTGAATATCTGGTTCTTAATGGAGTATCCTTCATTCTTTCTGATCCAGGTTCACAGATGAACCTGTGCCTCTCACCCTGCCTCTCTGCAAGATCAAGAACTGATCAGTAAACTCAGCTATTTAGCTGATTTTGTGAAACAAAATAATGAATGCTGGCCATTTGTCAAATGTTTTGGTGTCTTCTGGACAGAGATTATTCATGATCACTCTTACTGCTTCAAAATACTATTTTACATTAAAATGAAAACATGAAGTGCAAAAAGAATAAAGTTTAGAGTCAAAGTGACTTAAGTAACAATCACTGCTGTTTGTAGGTCTATGACTTGAGATAAATAAAAATTTCTGAATCTCAGTGGCCCCATATACATCATGGGGTCAACAGTGTCGACCTTCTGTGAGAAATAAACAAACTGATGTTTATGAAATAGTTAATACATAGAAGGTGCTCAAAAACAGTAACAATTATTACTATATTTCCTGCTGAAATTGAAACTGAACTTTCTATAAATAATCCATCCAGTTCATTTAAGAAATATTTATTTTTTTAAGAGAGAGGGACAGAGAGAGAGAGAAAGAATCAATGTTTATTTAGTTTTTTTCATGTGGCTTTCATTGCTCTGACAGTTGTGTACATGGTGCTGGGGTTTAAACCCACATCCCCATGCATATGCCAGGCAAGTGCTGTTACCACAGAGCCACTGCTCCAGCCCCTAAGAAATATTTATTGAGCAACTACTATGTTACACAAATACTCTTCAAGGTACATGAGACTCAACAAGAACAACAAAAAGTTTCTATCTTCCTGGAACTGACATTCTATTGGGTGGTTTTTGTATTACATGCCACTACATAGAAAGAGAATCTTCTCCCACTCAGTTCATAGTGCAAGTCTCATCCACCTGCAGTTCTGCCAGTAACTGGTAAGACCAATGAAATACAACTACAGGGAGAATGATCTACAGATTTCCAGAACACCTTCTGCATCAACATATTAATAACCTCCTAAAGACAAAGATCCAGTTCTGCAGAATGGATAATATCTATACAAAGAACAGAGACTTGAATTTTGCAGTTTTCTTCATACGGGCACACCAGTAACAGCATTGGTATTTCAGGTTAATCACACACTGCAGGAGTTGAAAACTCAAATGCCATCTTTGGGACCATGGGTAAATGAGTCATGGTTAAACTGTCTTTATAAAATGTGCAGACTAGGGGCTGGAGCAGTGGCTCAGCAGTTACGGTGCTTGCCTGGAATACGTGAGGACACCGGTTCAAACCCCAGCACCATGTATACAACGAAGTGTCAGAGCAACAAAAGTCACATAAAAAACTAAATAAAATTGATTCTTTCTCTCTCTCTCTCTCTCTCTCTCCTCCCCCTACCTTAAAAAAAATAAAATGTGCAGAATAATACCTTCAATTAATATTTCTGGAGAAGAAGTTAGAGGGATCAGACCTAATTTTTCAAGAAAAACTGAAATCAGTATTTCTACATGGATTCAAGTGACTTCTAAATGTAATGCTTCAATTATAATGATTCAGCCCAGGAGACCTATGTTTGTTTGTTTATGAAGCAGTCGTGTAAAAAATCTTCAATTCTTTTTCATTTTCTATGCTGAAAAAAATATTCTTAGCATTGCTAAATGTCAAATGGCAGAGATCTGTAATTTTGTGTGTTGGTTTGTTGTTTTTATCTGAAACCACAGTTGTTACCCAGCATCTAAGAAAAATAGCAATCAGCCAGGATATCCCATAGTTTGTGGAGAAGCTATAAGACTGGAAAAGTGGTGGATTAGAAGGAGCAGGGTGCTCTCAGCCTGAAGCTGCTCTCGCCCTGGCTTTAGACACGGGAGGCTTGTTTGCAGTTACAGATTCTGTATTCTCTCAGCGCGGCTGCAGTGAGAACACACATCTGTGAAGTGTTTGCCAGCATGTCAAGAGTAACGGGACTCTTGAAGCCATTTCAAACGCCATACCAATCCTTGTGCATAACATCTTTAAAAAAGATTGTTGCTTTAGAGATCTTAATATTTTTTAAAAACCCCGAAATATAATACTTTTATCCACTTAAAAGTGGAGTTCGTTTTCACTAAGCAAAGTTGAACTTTTAAAACTTTTTACCAAGCAAGCCTCTTTTTGGTGGTGAGCAAATAAATTAGCATGTGAGTCCTAAGTGCTCTTAAAATCGTTTTGCTATAGACCTGTCCACTGTTTATAATTCTTGAATAAGGCTGAAAGTAAAGAAAGCCTTTCTCTGAGGGTTTATGAGCATTTTTCCATGAAGCAGAAGTCAAACAGAAGATCAAAGAGAGCCAACAGAATGCACCAAACTTGGAACGGAGCAGGCTGAAGGGCAGGAAAAAGAAGCCAACCGCTCCAGATAGTTTGGGAGATATGTCTTCTTATTTAAAAATAAAATAAAGCTAAAACATGATGGTCTGAGTGTATCAAACTGACATTTCAGAGCAACATTGTTAAAAGTGTTGGTCTTTGATATTTTACCCGTAGCATCAAAGACGTTTTAAGGCAAGTCAATCAACTGTAAATATGAACAAAATCAGGTGAGTTTCTTACCTTTATTTCTAATAGCCGTTTTCTTTGGGCTTCTCTGAGTCTGCAAAGGATGTGTTTTTCCAGCCTCACAATGGATTGATGTAGTCTTGAAATGTCTTGAGAAATAGAACACATTCTGTAAATTTTGAATACGAATTAATTGATGGTTTTAGTTGTTGAAACACTATTAACTTACATGCCTGCTAATCATTTACTTTAAAATAGAAAAATGAAACAGAAGAAATAAAAATAATATATTTGCTAAAAAAGGCATGAATCTATCCAGCTATGATTAAGCCCCAATAAATCTGTTTCTAATCATTCATTGGTATTTAAATATATAGTAACTACTCTATTAAATTTAATTCTCTCTATTTAATGATAGCTATTCTAAATTTAATGACAGTCATTTGAAATATACACCCACAGATTATTAACAACATTTTAACAAGATTTTAAACCATGGAATGTGAGTATGAACTCATCAAATGGCAATTAATCAATTACTATTTAATGCAGAATGCGTGGATTGTTAAATTGAAGACTACCCAAGTGAGAATGCTTTGAAAGCATTTCAGTGAAAATTAATTTTCCAGGGGGGCAGGGTGGGAATACTATTCCAGAATAAAATTAAGGATATATAGCTTTAAAATATATTTATTTTGTATAAAAATATGCACTTAGAGGAGCACATTAAATTTTTTTGATTGGGAGTTGATTTCATCAAGAATGCCATTTCAACATTGTAAGTTAAGTGGTTTTAATTTTTCTGTTGCCAATTAAATATGTACTAAAATTATTATATGCCATTTTATTCTAGGGATTCACAATCAAGTTTTTACAAAACATTCCTTTATGTTGAATATAAGAAAAATTTTTTCTTTTAAGTTATGGTGCCCACTAAGTCACCATATCTTAAATAAAACCAAGTCCATAATCTAAATAATTGTTTCTGGCCACCAACAGGGTTTGCTTCCTACAGATGGACTCTGACTACTACATCTTTATGGTGGGCTTGAATGACCCATGCCTTTACAGGTATCCTCTTGCACATCACTGGGCCATTTACTGGGACCTGAATATAGCCTGGCAAGTTCTAGTGATGTAAGAATCCCAACCAATAAAGCATATCAGTGGACACTTTGTAGCATGTGCCATTTATTAGGGTTTCCATTAAAAGTATTATGTTTCCATACTTTACAACCATAAAAGAGTAAATAATTTCAAAGGATTGCTTGATAGGAGACTTCTGTTTTAAATGGAAGTTGGAAATATCTGAGAAATCACTGGAATAAATGTACTCAATAGACCCAATGCAGTGAAGTTCTTTTTAACTATTTTCTTAAGCACATAAAAAAAAAGATATACCATTTCCTCCAACATTTTTTGAAATAAGTTTTGGTTTAGGGTTTTCTCTATAACATTTGACTTATAAATATTTCTTACAATGCTTGCTTTCTCTTTCTTTCCCTCTCTTGCTTTCATTCTTTCATGCAGAAGCTGACAATTCTGAACACCAATAGGTTCTGGCCTCCTTTACTGTTCTAAACTATAGAATATGTTAGAGCTTGATATCAGAAAGCATCATTACATGCTATTGAAGGAAATCTGCTGTACTACTTGATAAGTTGGAAAATGTATACTAAATACCCCTATTGAAATATTTCCTTTTATAAAGGACTAAGCAAATAATTCATCAATCTGTGCTGTATGGAGGAGCCAAAACAACATTCTTTGCTTCGAAGAGATTACATCAAGTCAATTTCAGAATAAAATCATTTCTTAGAAAATATTGCTAACATCAAACATTTGAAGAAAAGTTAAGTGGCCCATAAAATATTTACTTTCATAATCCA
Organism: Aplodontia rufa; assembly: GCA_004027875.1. Taxonomy (NCBI): domain Eukaryota; kingdom Metazoa; phylum Chordata; class Mammalia; order Rodentia; family Aplodontiidae; genus Aplodontia; species Aplodontia rufa. Next base: position 8,443 of record PVKS010000164.1, read on the forward strand.
GTTGGAATCATTCAGGTTTGCAATTATATGAACTTCTCCTTGATCTTCCTGTGTAGACGTGGCATTACAGAGCATACTTTTTAAAGAGTTGCAGTATTGCTGAGCACCAGCCAAAGGACATCAGCACTACTGGGCATCAGGTACCAGCTGATAAGTAGACAATACCTGAGTTGAAAACTGCTTGATTATCTAACTGTACAAATTAGAGATCTCAGAATGGAAGAGATGAACTTTTTAAAACTAAAAAAATAAAATAAACTATCAATAACAACCCTTGGAACCAAGAAGCATGTGTTTCACAGTATCAGGTGGTTTGCCTTGACTTACTGAAGGAGGCACTAGTAATTGCTAATAGCATCTCCCAGACTTGCATGCCTGATTCATACTGAATTCTTGGTCTATATTATATTTTATTATTTAATTCTCACAAAGTCCCTCGTCTTTGTTTCACAGATGAGGAAACTGAGGCTCAGAGAGGCTGAGTAACTTTCCTAAGGACACAGAATAAATGATCTTAGTCCAAAAATGTCACATCCATATTATGCTAGGTATTTTGAACCCAAGTCAGTTTGAGTCCAAAGTTTATGCCATTAATTGCCATGCCCATTATCCCTCCTGCTTCAGGGTTAGGTAGGGCCAGAGGACAGAACCCAGAGCCAACCCTAAGAAGGTTAACTGCTAAGAGGTACAAAGTTACCCATTAGCTGTTCTCAGGGCCCAGGCTCCTTCCTAGAAGAGCAAGTTTGGTTGGTAGGGAACAAAAGTGGGAGTTACACTGGCAGTCTTTAGGATGTGGTAAAATAAATAAATCAATAAGTAAAAAAAATTTAAGAAGACCTAATTTCCAAATGCTGTCAGGTGGGAGATAAGTGAAAGCTACATGCTCCCTGGGTGCTGCCAGCCCTAAGCCACTGTGTAGTGGGCAGCTGGTGGATCCGCCTAGCTGAGATGCCAGGTGAAGCGGCTGAAGATAGAGAAGGACAACCAAGACCTATCTTAAGGTGGACAGGCTTTGTCCTTCCCAACGAGGTCCCTGCAGGGAGACCCTAGTGGGGCAAAGCTGGGAACAGAGCAGAAGAGGAATCCAGGGCAATTAATCACCTTGCCTGCCGAGGGAGTGCAGATCAGAAACTAAAGGGAAAAACCAGGGCTTTGCTTCTACAAAGCACTCAATCTCCTGAAAGAAACAGCATAAATAGAGTCATATTTGCCAATGAAGGTTTCTAAATGTTTAAACTAGTCGGTAACACCACGCAGATGGAAAAACTAATGCTTGCGGAAGTTAATGATTTGTACCATAGTCACTCAGTGCATCAGAGATAGAGCAGATGTAAACCCCCCAATCTCTGGATTCCCAGATCTGCACATAAACCATCAAAAATACAAACCTCCGAGCCCTGAGATCCGCCAAGCCCTTTGTCTACTGTGTGGTCCCCTGTCAGCCTCCAGCATTGCACTAGCCAGAAGGGATTCCTTACCCTTACACAGGGTGTAAGTCTTGCTCAGCTACAGGACTGGGTCTCCGTGTTTTTTCTTTCATTCTTCCATTCATTCGACAAATATTTATTGAGAGCTTACTAATATCAGGCACTGTTCTAGATGTTAGGGACACAGTGGTGAATAAGTCTTTGTTCGGCTGGGGTGCAGATTTAGGAAGGGGGCCAGGCAATGAATAACAAATGCATCAAAACAAAAAATCAGAGAGGGAAAGTGTAGCATAGAAAGTGATAGCAGGAAACACCTGAGGGGGAGGACTTGCAGACCAGCTCCTGAAAGGTTTTTTGAGCTGAGATCTGAATGTCAGGAAGATGCCAGCCACGTGAATATTAGAGGACAGGGATGTCTCCACCAAGGCACACCCCCTGTGGACCCCCTGTTATGTCTCCTTCACCTGCGTTTCCCCCTACCCAAGATAATTTGTTAGATTGCAACTGAGGGGAAGGGATTTCCTTCGAGGAATAAGGTGAAATAATGTATTCTGAATTTTAAAGTTTCAGTAGTAAGTGTTGATATTTTGATTATTAATAATATTAATTTTTATTAATATGAAATCCCCTACTTTTTTTGTTTGTTTTGGTGCCAGGCATTGAATCCAGGGGCACTTAACCACTGAGCCATTTTATTCTTCATTTTTTTTTTTTTTATTCTTCATTTTTAGACAGGGTCTCAACTAAGTTACTCAAGGCCTTGCTAAATTGCTAAACCTGGCTTTGAACTTGCGATCATCCTGCCTCAGCCTCCCAAGCTATTGGAATTACAGGCATGCACCACCATGCCTAGCTCCCTACTTGTTTCATAACAGATTAAGACAGAGCATTTGGGAAGAGAGGCCTCACCAGGAACCAACCCTGACAGCACCTCCTCCTGGGCTTCCAGCCCCAGAGCTACTAGAAAATAAGTCTGTTATCTGAAGCCACCTATTCCAGTATTCTATTCTGGCAGCCTGAGTAGATGAGTGCGTGGCTATTGACATCTGCACACCTTTTTCTCTGACTTACTCCCTGCTCTGCTCCTTCCCCAACTTCCTTCCAGCCACACTGATGTCATTGTTGCTCCCAGTGCCTGAAACACTCTCGCTCAGAAAGTCACAGGCTCTCTCCCTCCCCTCCATTTGGGCTTTGCTCTAATGTCCCTTCACAGGGAGACCTTCCTTGACCATCTCTGTTGAAAATGATGAAGCCTCCAGCAGTCTACAGCACATCCTCTTCACAGGACTTGACCATGTAATAGCTAATTAAATTTTATTTTGGTATATTGTTTGATTCCTCCTACTATTGTGCCAGCTTCCTGAAGGCAGGGTTTGGGTGGTTTGTATCCTGCCAAATGGGAGTTGGGGGAGAGAAAGGAGGCTAGTTAGTCAGATCAAGACTTGGCTTGGGGCTGGAGCGGTGGCTCTGTGGTTATGGCGCTTGCCGGGCATGTGCAAGTACACGAATTCAAACTCCAGCACCCACGTACACAACTAAGTGTCAGAGCAACGATATCCATGTGAAAAACTCAATAAAAATTGATTCTCTCTCTCTCTCTCTCTCTGTCCTTCTCGCTTTAAAAAAATAAATAAAAGACTTGGCTCACTGGGGACAGCTCTATTGAGTTTTTTGAATAGTTCCTTAGATGCCAACTTACACATAGTAATAAAATGATATAATAAGGGCAATAAGGAGGTACTACTGGACCGCACCTGGTAGAGGGCTTGTCATAGAGTAGAGGTTCAGTAAATACCTTATGAAACACAATCATTGTTCCCACACCCATTATCTCCACAATCTAGTGTCTCCCCCACTCCTATCACTCTCATCTGATTATTATCATCTAGAAGTTTCTCAAGTCAGACAGAGCAGGGATCTACATGCTGACCATGCCTACAGTGATGCTGATTCTCAGCAAAGACTTTTAGAATCAATTACATGGATGAATTCTAAAGTAGCAGAAAATCTGAAACTCTTCCACGTAGCCCGTTATAGGGCCTCCTTTTGCTCGGCTCTGAGCATAGCGTTCACATCAGTCCACATACCAAACCACCACATTTTCATCTTTAAGGAAAAGAAAAAACTCAGAATTTCTTACATAATAGAATGAGAGAACAGTTCCACAAAACATAGTGATAGACCTTCATGTGTGCATTTCACAAGCTGTATGAAACCCACAAAGTGCATCTATGAAAACATTTTAAAGTTTCACTTTTTAAGTGAACTATTTTTTATTGCATTAGAGATTGCTTGGTTAAAAAGAAAATGAGAAGCCTTATGTAAAACAAAAAAACTATCTGCTCAAATAATCATCCTTCAATTCTTTCTGAGAGTTGGGAGGATGGTTCTCCTTTGTTGATGTGAGTGTGTGTTTGTGTGTGTGTGTGTGTACCTGAGAGAGAAAAAGAGGGAGGTAGGGAGATTTTTTTGAGTAGAAAGTTCACTATTGGAATTGGCTGTGTTGTTTACATGACAGTCAGTTTTCAGACAATCTCTAGTCTGTTGGCTATTGGTTTAGGGGCTTTTTTATTCTCCATATCCATCACCAACCCCCATCCACGACCAGTCTCTGAATATGCTCATGAGTATCTGCACCAGATAGCAATGAAAATCAGTTGATCTGTATTTAGGTAAGTAAAAGTTAGATGTCATTGGTGGTTAAAACTATTGACCAAAAACATTAAGCTCTGATATTTCTCTGCAAATTCCCATGATCTTGGGACCCTAACCCAGCAAGCCAAATAAGTTGGTCATATGGTTACATACATCTTTGCAGATGGCAGAGTGATTTCTCCCTAAATCCAATAAAATTTATAATATTATGTCCTTAATATGTTAGCAGAGAAATTTTTAATTTTTTACTTTGAGAAGTTTAATGCTTCCTGCTTGTTTGTTGTTTAAGTAAAATAAAAAAGCTACTTTATGGGGTTGGGGATTTAGCTCAGTGGCAGAGCGCTTGCCTAGCATGCACAAGGCCCTGAATTCGAGTTTGGTCCTCAGCCCTGAAAAAAAAAGCTACTTTATTGATTTGCCATATATTTGAATTGCTCTATTCCCAACAAACATTTATTCAGTGCTATTAGTATTAAATCATTAGAAACACCAGAAGAAAAATACAGACATTTCTTGAGACTATAAGTAACAAAAGCTTAGTACGAGCGGAGGCTACTTCAGGACAGTTGGGCACCTTTACGTTTCGTGCCTGTAAAATGGTAGATGTTGGAAAGTTGACCTGTTTTTGAAGACAGAAAAGCAGTATGAATAGAGGAGGCACCTTTTAGATATGCCCCCAAGTCAATTTTAGATTTTCTTAAGCCCTTCTGTTAGTAGATTAGGAAGAGATCAAAGTTGAAACTATTAGTCAATAATAACCTATAGGGTTGTTAAAATATCAAAAGCAAGTAATAAAAATTAAAATGAAGTTTTAAAAAATCATACTATATACAGTGTGACCATCTCAATCTTCAGACTCCCATTTCTGTCAATAGCTTTCTGGATGTTCATAAATTTTAGTAACTTCCTAGTAAGACAGCCCCAAAACAATGTGTGGCAGGACACAGAAAGCTGGAATACATAAAAACAGAGTTTGGGTGTCTATTTTGACTGTCTAGGATTTATTAGGAAGAAAAAATGGCATTGAAATGGAAAAAAATCCCACATGCTTGTGCCCAGATAGGTTGGAAGTGATGCGATGAATTTGCCATAGTGTATGTACATAAATGTGTGGGCAGCTCATCCAGGGAGAGGTAAACACAGAATTCTATTGAGAGAAAAAAAAAACTAGTGTACATCAAGGAACACTGCACGATGGCTGCCAACAACCATTAATCTCTTCATGACCTTGTAGATATCAAGATGCCAAATAAAGCTTCTAATTTCATTCATCCCTCAAAGAAATTCATTCTTCTTTATGAAGTTATGAGAGAATATAACTTTATACATTATTTGACACCTACATGGAGTATATGGCCACCTTGAGAAGATTTCATTCTTAAAAATGAAGATGTTGATAAATCAACAGCTGTGCACCTCAAGGAAAATGGTTTAAGAATGATCATAGCCCTCAGACTTCAATGTGATTATGATCCTCATTCATCTTGCCATGATCAGCCACCCACATCACAGAAATCTCTGTCTGTGATGCATCACCAACGCCAGCTCACTAACAAGGAGAAGAGACTTCAAAAAAAGCATTGAATTGTTTCAGATGGGGGAGGTATGAGCAAACCCTTCAGAATTAATGTAAATACTTTAAATTTCACAGTAAAAGAAAACATTTGTGTAATTGTCCAAAGAACCTAGTAGCTGTTGGCTGTGGTTAGCAGGGTTGTGGCATTCCACATGCTAACATTGTTAAGTGACAACTCTTCCAAGCATGTGGATTTACCAGAAGCCACCTAGCACTCTTCACATCCACATCTTGATAGGTTTTCATGGAGAGATTCCCCTAAAGATATTTTGTCCCCTGGACTTCTATAATTCTGTGTCTTACACACCTTACCAATCAAACACAATGTGTTACTTCTTACCACTTCTGAAGTGAACAGCCAACAATATAGCCACTTCTGCATGAAGAGCCGGTTTTCCCACCTTGAAACACTACTTCAATAAAGTCTAGATGAAATATATATTTTATTCATCTGAATAGGAATTGAAAAAGCCTTGCAAATAATGATTTAAAATTCATTCAAGGGGTTGGGGATTTAGCTCAGTGGCAGAGCACTCGCCTAGCACGCGCAAGGCCCCAAGTTCGGTCCTCAGCCCTGAAAAAAAAATATAAAATTCATTCAAGTGATGGTTTAGCAATATTATTTTCTTCGTCATTGCAATCTCAATAAATATTTATAATGGGGAGTGTGTGTGTATGTGTGTGTGAGAGAGACAGAAAGAGAGACGGAGGGAGAAGGACTTTGGGGGGAGAGTAGATTATTGGTCAGGTTAAGAATTTTCCTATTTGTAAAGCGTACAAATGGCCACAATGTTTATCAAAAACTGCTTAATATGCTAATTGTCAGGGAAACGAAAACTAAAATAGCTATGAGATGTCATCTCATTCCTTTTAGAATGGCCATTATAAAAATACAAAAGATAGCAAATACTCGTGAGGGTGTAGAGAAAAAAGAATCCTCCTGCTTGCTGGCAGGAAGGTAAATTAATTAGCACGTCCATTTTGAAAAACAGTATGACATTTCCTCAGATAGCTAAAAATAAAATTACCATATGACCCAGCAATTTTACTTGTGGGGATTTATCAGTGCATCAAAGAAGCATCTGCAATTCTGTTTATTAAAGAATTATTTATATCCTATTCATATCCTTCAGATATGGAATCAACCAAAGAGTCCATCAACAGATGAATGGATAAAGAAAATGTGGTATAAATACACAAAGGAACACGACTCAACCTTAGAAAAAAAGAAAGGAAATTGTATCACTTGCAACAACGTGGATGAACCTGGAGGACATTATCCTAAAGGAAATAAGCCAGGCCCAGAAAGACAAATACTGCATGAGCTCACTCACGGGGAATCTAAAGAACTTGGAGTCGTAGAAGTGGACAGTGGAATGGTGGTTCCCAGAGGCTGGGAGTGGGGCTGGGATGTAGAGATGGCAGTCAAGGGGTACCAAGTTTCAGTTAAACCAAAGGAATAACTTTGCAAGATCTATTGCACAGCATGGTGACCATAATTATTAACAATAACATTGTGTATTTCACATTTGCTAAAAAAAAAAAAGTAGATTGTAAATGTTTTCAGTACAAAAAAAGTGTTAAGTATATGAGGTGAGAAACAGAGCGGCCATAGTATAAACCTGGTCCTGACTCCTTAGACACGCAGCTGTTGGGTCTGTGGAGGAGAAAAGTCAGGAGAAACCATGATTTTCCTTCCAGGTTCACACAGTGCAGTAGTGAGTGCCATCCACGCGTGGCATTCTCCTTGTAGCTCTGTACTTTCAAGGGGTCAAAAGAAAATGAAGCCAACAAAACCAGCACCATTGACCAAATTATTCAGGACCAGTCCTTAGTCTCTTTCTCTGGGTTAGTTGTTGCTTCTGACAGTTCCTTAAACCGAAGCAGCCAATATCCAATATAATCACTGCAGAAATGCAGAGTGTGACTGGCACTGAGAGAGCAACCACCTGGAGGCTATATATTAACAAGTGCGTGCCTGAGATCGGAAACGGAAGATAGAGAGCCAGAGTGTGGGAAAGATGGCAAATCACACTCCAGGGTCAAAACCGGATCCTACTGAGGGACTGAGAGAACGATTATTTTCTCGGGGACACCTCCTTTCACAGAACACAAAACCCCTTAGATTTGTGCATGAGTTTTGAGAAAACTGGATAGTTCTTACCCTCCAGGAACACTGAAAAACTCCCATAAGGGGAGCAGTCCATTGAAACAGGGCATCCCGAGGGATCCAAAATGCAGTCAAAAGTCATACACCAAACCTTTGTGCCCCTTGATGATACGTGCCCCCCACAAACTCCCTCACCCCCAGCTCTGATGTTCTGTCTCTACCTCTCGCCCAGCCATCAGAGAGCCAGCTCCTCTGGTTGACCACAGCAAAGCCAATTCAGATCACTTTGTAGCTGCTCAACAGATTTTAGTTCCATTTTTAGGTGACCTATTTACACCAACTGTTTTCAAGCTCACTACTCAAAATTTACTTACTCAGTGATTTCTAAAGATTCCAGTCCCATAGACCATTGAATTCACATGGTTCGATTACTGAGTAAGTTCTTAAAATCTCATTACTAGAGTGTGACATTTATCTGAAGTCAAATCTAGCAAGGAAAAAAGAAAAAGATGTGACGGCAATAAACTATTGAAACAGAATCATAAAGTTGGATGTCAAACAATAGGGTATTGTAAATGATACCCTCCCAAAAAGGTTCTCTCCGATAGCCACAGCTAAGAAAAACATATGATAACAATAAATATGATTTCCACGACGCCACAGCCCTTTCACCACTTGTTCCATGTGGGGATGATAAGCAATAGCTCTGTTCTGCATTTCTTGTTAAAAAAGAAATACTTCTTGGCAAATAATAAATTTATAGCAAGGGAATTTCTTTGTGACTCAAGCTTCCATTTCTTTAACTTACTGCTTTAAAAGACATAAATCCTATTGGTCTCTGTGTGGAAATTTTGTCAGGGCAACGTGAAATCAGTGGGAATTGGTAAGTGTCTTGGAGTTGAAGGGGGAAATATGCAATTCGCTTCTGGAGTTTTTCAGCTCTCTGCAGCATTCCTAGTCCTTTCAACCCAAGATGTGAATTCATATGACTTCATTAACACTGGATTAGGCAGTGGCCCACATTAATTCATTATATGTTGATAAAGAAAGATCAACTGAAAAAAATAACATGGCACAAAAGGAATGTGTAGATCCCGTCAGCCACCTGTATATGTATTTCAGAATACCGTACCCTTATTTACCTTCTAGAAACTTCTTCATTCTTAAAGCTATTTCAGCAGTAAAATGGATTTATTCCTCCAGTGTTTGAGTACAAACAGGGCCCATATCATAACAGAGATACTCCTTGCATATAGTTTATTTTACTTATTTGAACACTTCAGTGATTTTTAAAAATCAACACTCTTTCAAAAGAAAAGAGTACATAATTATATAAGGCAACTGAATTAATTGAAAACTACCAGAATTAACCTCACAGAAAGTAGCTCTGAAGTTATGCGACCCCAACTATTATCCTTTTCTTTAGAAACTATCAAAGTTGGACTTACACAAAGGATGCTAGTGGACACCCCAACTATCATCCTTTTCTTTAGAAACTATCAAAGTTGGACTTACACAAAGGATGCTAGTGGACAGTGGTAGCCACTAAGCTGATTGTCACTGCACTACTATAGAGAGTGAGCATTTAGAAAACTTTATAATAAGTTTACAGGTAATTTCTTTTTGTATGTTGAACCTAATAGTAAATTTTAGAGGCTTGCATTATGTGATTTGGGGGCTTTTGGGGTTTTTTTTTAAAGATTTTTAAAAATTACATTTTATTTTATTCTACTAAAATATTAGCTCATGATCCATTGGAAATTTTAAAACTCACAGACAGTTTGAGAAGTACTGGTATAAACTACAAAGCAATCTGGATACTCAGGTCACTATCTTTCACACACACACACACACACACACACACACACACACACAGCGTCCTTATCTATGTAGCAGAACAGACAACTCAGCACAAAGCTCAAAGCTCAGTGAACTCATTTCCTCAGTCTCTCCAGATGTGTCACAGATGAGATTGTTCAGAAATAGGTATGACTGGATTAAATGACTGAAGCAACTGGATTTTTTGGGTCTTGGTTCCTTTTTTACTTTCCTACCTCACCCCTCCCCCTGCACTTCCTTTCTTCTTTTCTCCTTTTTTGTTTTTTCTCTGTAGAAAGAGTACCATCTTTTCTCTCTTTAAACGAGTTAAACCAAGAGCCCGCATTCACATACATCACTAAAACACATCAATAAAACTCAGTGAGGTGGAGGAAGGGGGGAAAGAGTTTAAAGATGTATAAAGAAAGAAGAACATGGCTGGGAAACATAGGTACACTCTGATCTGGAGACAAGTGTCCACAGCAAACAAAAGACGCATTTCTTTATGAATTCCCAGGGGATTTCCCTGGGAACATATTTTAATCAGCTACAAAAGGATTTTTCCCATTGATTTTTTTTTTTTTAACCAGGAGCATTTAACCACTGAGTCACATCTCCAGCTGTTTTTATTTTTTCTTTTGAGAAAGGGTCTCACTGAGTTGCTTCCGACCTCTTTAAATTCCCAGGGGCTGGCTTTAAACTTGCCATCCTCCTGCCTCAGCCTCCCAAGCTGCTGGGCAAAATTTTAGAAGAATTCTCCTTGGATGTTCACCTGTGAAAATCCAAAGAGGTGTTGTCTAACACAGTAGGGAACATTCCCTTGGAAGCCTTTGGGTAGGAATTAGTGAACCCATCCTCCCCCTACCCTCCTCCCTGTGGAATTGCCCCACAATCACAGGCTTTCCTTGGGCCCAAGTCTTTTCTCTTGGATTGAAATATGGGTGGTTAAAAATAGGACGCCCGAAAATCACATTCCTCCCCCAGTGCCAGGGCCACCCTTTACAAGTCACTCAAGACAAGGCAGATTTGTTCTGCCTCACCTGCTCATCGTTAGACACATGCCCAAGAATCTCCGACAACTCGTGTTTCATTTCACAATCAGTGCTATGTGCTGCCCAAGCTCACGAGAAAATACACAGAAATGAATTTGTATTCCTTAGGCTAAGAGATTCATTTTTCTTTTTCATCTGTTCTGAAAACTGAATTCCCTGGGTTGGGGTTTTAGACTGCAATTTTGTCTTTTGCTCTTTTCTTGGCTCCCTCATGCCCCTCCAACCCCCCAGGGTCTTTGGCTTCAAATCAAAACAGCTTTCAAGTGGCCAGGACCAAGTTCCAAAGCTGCTACGTTTCCTAGAGATTTTCCTTCTTTCCCAGATTTTTCTAAGCCCCGGTCTCTGTAGGCGGGCATGCACATCCAGGTGGGGCTCTGACCGTAAGTACTGTGCCTGGGCCCCTGCCCCAACTGCAGAAGTTTATTTGAAGTATGTTACTCTTTGCCTGCTTCTTAACTTGAGGTCTGATAGTCTTACAGTGTCATTTTTCCCCCTACTGTAAATCAAGGGACAGCTGTCTTTGGAATAAATTCCAAATACTTGGTCTGGAAATGAACTTCGCAGTGGGTCCCTCCTCCATTCTGGCTGACATTTCCCCATTAATTTCTTTTTCTCTTTCATCCATTCATTGGCTGATGAGTCTATAAATACATCTCATCTGCTTTTACTTTGCTTTTTAAGAATAAACTGATACCAAACACACTGTCTTAATTACATCCACAGGCAAAGCATAACAAGTTTGAATGTTGTCACAATAGAGTTTTAAAATTTGACATTGTTAATTATGCCAGCTGTGATAAAAGTGGGAAATGAAAATCTTAATTTGAATGTGTAAATGAGTGATTCATCCGAAAAGGCATTTTAAATATTAATGCATGAGAATACCCAGAAACTGACTAAGAAAGGAAGGGAGTTGGCTTGGTAAGGAAGCTAGAAACGTGGCCCTATTCCTCTTGCTCAGGACACCTCTGAAACTGATCACGTTAGCTCTCCCAAATTCAAATCAGACAAAGGAGAATATGGTCCCTGTTCCACTCTTGAGTGTCTGTATTATGAGGTGGCTGCTGATTCATGAGGATCTGAATCACAGGGCACATCAGGAAGGAAGATGTGGGGCAAATTCTGATTCATTCCCAAAAGATGGTAGTTTTTGGAAAATCCTACTTTTTGAGATGCAGACAAGATTTGAAAAGGGATAAGGTATCATTCATATGTTCTTGATAGAAAATTACTGATTTTAAAACCTTTGACTGAGATGGTACAACTGATAAATTTCAGGTAACAGTAACCAGTTCAGCTCAATTCACTTGCTGAATTTTGTAAAGAAATCCTTATTTTCCTGAGTTTTTCTCACATAAGACACGTTATTATTTCACAAAAAGCAATGGAAAATAAGCATCCATTTTTGAGTGGGAAATAAAAGTCAACTGAAAATTTCTCAGATATGAAATTATTTATAATGCTCCAAGTCTCATATAGGAAGAACCACAGGAAAATAGAAGTTAAAATACTGTAAGTCACGTGTGAAAACTGGTAGACATATCAAAAAAGTTTAAAGCAAACCAAAAGAAGAAGAGTTACAGATGGCCAATGGCCATCACTGACATTGATAGAGAGGTAAGGGAAGAATGGCAGTCAGAATCCGTGCTCAATCAAACTCTGCGCCGGGCATTTTCACATGAATACCTTACTCTCTTTGCAACAGCTCAGAGATAGATGTACCTTTGAGGGAGATATATACAGACAGTCCTCAGCTTTCATACATTCAATTTTCATATATCATGTGTAGATAGCTGTAAATAACTTGCTGTTCACAAAAACCATCAATTCATGAATGAACTTTTTGAGACGCCCCCTCGTGGTATCTTGACAGCTAATAATTTAGGTTGGCAGAAGTACTGTCAGGCACACAGTACTAGAAGTTCATGAAACTACTCAGTTTCTTTTCTGGGCACAAGAGAAAACTATATACATCTCACAGCCTTCTTGCTTCTAGGTGGGATCTTGTGACAACTGATGACCAATGGATATGAACAGATGTGATGGGTCTACTTTTAGCCCTGACCCTTAAGAAGACCATTATGCCATCATGAAAATGGAGGAAAATTGAAAAATAAAGGTATAGATACTAGTACTGAGAGTATCATGAACTTAATATAAAGATAAACATTACTTATAAGATTAAAAGTGATAAATCCTTAACCTCAGTCAGACCCTCACTTAAATAGATTGTCTACATATTCAATTGCAAAAAATAAAATAATTACAGAACATATGGGAGATGTTAAAATTTAAATCATTCAAATAATGTGTTTGAAAGCGAAACGTCCATGGAGACAGACCCTTCTCCTTCCCTGACTAAAAGATGAAATCCATTGTTTCATTATCTTACAATCAACTTGAGAAAATGTTTTCAGGATCAAAGGTACAACAGTGCCTATCTCCTCATTTTCAAATATGAGAAAGTTAAAAATCAGAGAAGTTGAACAATGTCCTCCAAAGTCATGTTAATAAATAATAGATCTAAGATTCATTCCAAGATTTGCATCAGCCAAAAGTCTTATTCTTTATATTTTAGCTCACTGCCTCTCATTTCTGTAAAATTTGGATGTCTGCCTATCTTTGAAGAAAAACGTATAAAATGATCTTACAGCGCCCCCTTTGCGAGCTTTGATTGTAGGGTAAAGCTGTTCCCATAACATTTTAATCTTGTCAAAGCAAAGCCTTGTGAAGACTTCCCCTTAGCTACCCAGTGGATGAGAGCCCAAAGATATGGCTTTGGTCTGCTACGCCACGCTGCCGCTACAAAACAGCATTATTCCTATGAAGTATTTCCATTAATTTAATGTGGAAAATAAAGTTATAACAACATTAAAGAGTAAGCTACAGTTTCATGCTCTACACTGTTGGCAGAAAACTTGGCGTCTGTCCCAGAATTCTGCCCCAACTGGCCACGTCTCAGGAGGAAAGAATTCCCCCCATCTCTCTACAGCAGCCCATTCTGCTTAACTCAGACCCCCACAGAAGGGTGGGGATGAATACAAAAGGTTTCCAAAGACAGAACTGGCAAACAGAAAGCTTGGAGACTCCCTACCTCTTGAAAAGAAGAGAAAAATTCAATTATTTATTAACATCATAATGGCCCTCAGAAGAATGTCATAAAGGCATCCTTTGTCACCACTGCCATACCAAAGCAAATGTATATGAAACGCTTCGACTGGAAAAATTATTTTTCATCACCCATCCAAAAACTTTAACCTCATGGTATTTTGAGAGTCCACTTTTACAATAACTCAGTCCTGTAGTATTTTGGACTCAGTAAAATGTATGAAGTGGTTAAACTTTTGTTTGTTGGTGATATCGATGCAAAAATGAGCTTTATAAAAAGTTGCCAGTGACCATGTAGCTCTGAACCCATAATCACTTTCTTAGCTACAGTTCTACCAAGATTCTTGCATGATGAATGTTGCCTCTGAAGGTTCCCCTGCTACGCCGTCCATACAAACCCCATGGCTCATCCACTTCTGTGCAAACAACCAAGTCCTCCTTGTTCATGTCCCTGAGCTGTGCTTAAAAGCAGAAAATGAGACATGATGATGAATTGAGAGGAGGAGGAAGCAGAGGGATGGGTACTCTCAGCATTAATATTCTTGTCAATACAATGAAAGTAAAATCTTGCTGCTTAAAACACTCCTGAAGAGAAAGTTGAGTCCCTCGGGAAATGTGTTGGGGCTTTCAGGCCCCAGAAAGTGTGTGTACTATCTGGAGGTGTGTATCCAGCAGGAAGTGGTATAGTGTACACCCAAGGGTTTTTTTAAAAATATTTTTTAAGAGACAGGGACAGTGAAAGAGAGAATCAATTTTATTTAGTTTTTCTTGTGGCATTCATTGCTCTGACACTTCGTTGTGTACTTGATGCTGGGGTTCGAACTTGGGACCTTGTGCATGTCAGGCAAGCGCCATAACCGCTGAGCCACCGCACCAGCCCCTACCCAAGCTTCTTAATGTCAATGTGCGTATGAGTCACTTGGGATCTTCCTAACATGGAGGGTCTAACTCAGTAATCTAGGGTGGGCCTGAAGATACTCTCTTTCTAATGATCTTCCAGGTGATGATGCTTTGAGGAGCAGGGTTGTAGAAAGTAAGAAGTCCAAGACCAGAACACAGGAAATATGAGAACCTGGTCCTAAGTGTTTTTAACCATAAAGTGGGGACCAAGGATTATTGTGTCAGAGGTTTGTGAGCATTAAGCTATTGTGAGCATTATGTGACATAATGTTATTTACCATGCACATAATGAGGACTTACTTCATTGAACCAGTATTCTATTCTCATTGCTTTGCGTGTGGGGGCAATTTCCAAAACACCAGTGTCTTTTGTCAACCTGGTCCTTCAATGACAAGACTAAGGAGTGCAAGATGAGGTGAACTGAGGGGGTGAGGCAAGTGGAGGAGGTGAAAACCAACGCAAAGCTGGCAAGAATCAAAAGAAGAATCCCACCTAGGTTTCGTTGGTGCCTAGAGAGAGTGAACGCTCAGTGACAGATGTGTCGCTGTGAAATTGCATTAGGAGAGGTATTTCCTGGAGAAGATGAGAGACACGCTTTGTGGGTTTTTTTATACCAAAAATAAAAGCATTGAAGTAAGACGGCAGCTACCAAAATACCACATGGCTTTAACCCTCATACTTGTGATTCTCACAGAACATTTCCATGGCAGGGAAAGCACGGACTTATTGAATGAATGCAAGGAAGTTACCAAATTGTTCTAATGCAGACTCCACCAAAATTTAAATTCTCTACTTAACTTGGAAACTGTTCTCTAGTTCCCTAAGATGCAGATAGAGTAAGTTCACTTATGAAAACAACAAATTAAAATGACCTTCAATTTTATAAGCATTTGTTGAGCGCTTACTATGCTATGTTATGTACCTGTCACCTGAAATATAAAAATAAATAAGTCCTAGTTCTTGCCCATAAAACAGTACTAATTCAGTCAGGAAGACACATATATTAGCAAAAAATTGGAAAGCATTTAGTAAATTCAATGCATATATCCACTGAATATTATGACTGTGCAAGTGAAGAACACTTAAAATAGTAATCACTTCCCAGTAGCCCAAAGGCTGACTAAGGCTGGTACGTATGGTAGATATTGAAATTTTGCATTTTGATTAAGTTAAATTAGTTGTTTGTATTTAATAAAGGAAGAGTTGTGCTCAATTCCCTCCCGATATCCATCAGCTAGTGAAATACTGGATGCTCCTTCTAAATGAGATGGATGTTCCCCCGTTTGCTATTCTCTGCAGTGTATTTCATCAGCCTACAGAGGTGCTACTCATTCACCTTCTCAGTGCAGGTCTACATAAGCAGTTGAGCTTTTGGTTAAAAAGTTGGTAAAAAAGCATAAAACTTTTTCCTAGAAATGTGCTCACTTGTGAAAATAATAAATTATTTAGGGGAATAGGTGTGAAAGAAATGAAAAATGAAGGTGAAATCACATTTCTTTTATTCACCCACATACTTACCATTTGACGTCATTTGCCTTCTGCTGAAGGAATTTCTTTTACCATAAGTGAAGGTCTCTTATCTTCTATAACCTGCAAAATTCATTTTGCCCTGACCTTCTATTGTCTTTAGGTTTGCATGATTACTAGCAAGCAGGCAGTTGGTAGAAAATGAGGGCAAGAAGAGCATTTCCAGTAGGAAGGATCATATAAGCCAAAGCAAATAGAAGAGCAATAGTAATTGCAGGTTTCAGGAAAGAGCAACATGTGTTATGCACCATAGAACCAATTACTGCAAGGGCTTCAGGGTTACCATGCTGGAAGGCGAAATGTGAGGCTGCAGCTGGAATCCAGGGTCAAAATCTGAGGCCTTTTGAGAATATTGTCTAAGAATTATGCAATAGAAAAGAAACAAATAGATAAATAGATGAAGAGTTGGGAGACCCGGGTTCAAGTTCTAGCCACACCCTTTTTCCGTGATATTCTGCCTCATTTCAGGGCCAGGGCAATGGAGTCCAGCCAACAATGCATCAAGCCTCTCAAACTGTGAGCTCAAAAGAGGCTTCTCTTCCTTTAAATTGTTTTTGTCAGGGATTATCGCCAGAGCAATGAAAAGCTGACCAACACTCAGTCCTTTGTTGGATTGCTTCTCTTCTTATCGTGACTGCAGGTGAGAGGAAGGATATGCTCTTTTTTTTTCTTTTTCAATTTGTAAATAATGAAATAGAGTCAATCACAAGTGCAGAAACAAATTTTGTCCTATCAATGTTTTAAAAGATAGACTAGAACAGAGAAGCAAACTCTTGATTCCCAAGACCAAAACTCTTACATTCTTCTGGTTTCTTGTGGGTGAAACCTCATTTTTGACACATGGTCATTGTGCCAAAGTATTTGTGTCTCTACTCTATTGATCCATGTGTGGCCTTGATAATGCATGTGTGTTATCGACCATGCCACAAATCAGTCTCTCCCTTCACTGGTGACAATTTTATCACACAGACCAGGTACACATGAAAAACCTGGAACAAAGAGAAACTTTGACTAGCAACATTGTTTTCATAGCTAAATAGGCTTCATGACTATCACTCACTGATAAGTTTTAAACCATTTTCTTACAACATGGGAATCACCAACCTCTAAATCAAAGAGTATTTGACAGATCTAGGGAGGTGAGAAGCCAATGAAACTTTGGATCATAATACAGTATGATTTCCTGGAGAATTTTACCCAGATTTCAGCAACTGAGTACAAGTGTGTCTTAGGGTATAGGCTCTGAATAAGACAAAACATTTTATGGAAAGCAATTTTACTTTGGAGAGGACAGCAGGTAACAGGTTTGGTGGGCTTCTCCAGGGGGCATATCAATAGGCCTCCACTAGCATGCGAGGTGACTCTTCATATTGCTAAGGGAAAAGAGTAGGGGAAGATGCCAGTAATTGTCAATCATGGATTTTTTTTTTTTTTTGTCCTTAGCAATGTTGGCAGTGACAGCAGCTTATGTAAGAAAAATGAATAGATTAGTCCATTGTTTCATTTGGGTTATTGATTTTTGCTTTCCTCAAACAAACGAAAACCTTCTTTGATCAAGTATACTACAAAGCATGAAAATTAACATGAATATCATTCCATGAATACTCAAAGCTCCAAGATGAAGGAGCAAACACAAATAGCAGGAAAAGAAGGCAGCTCCAACAAATTGGGTATTAGCCCAGAAGTAACCAAGGATCAACCTTATATTTCTATGCTTTTTCTTTTAAGAAGCTTTCATTTAATATAAAAATTATTTTTTCCGGTGACCTGTGAAAGTGGTGAATACTGCTCCAGAGAATGATCAGTATCACAAGTATTATGGAAGAGATTTCCTCTGGGACAGGACTTCTGACTAAATGATTTTAGAGGTTGAATTGAAGATGCTGGATTTACAGTTGAAGAGGCCCATCGAAGGACAGAGGAAAGATTGCACCTGACCTAGGGCCCTTGAAGCACTTCTGACAGGGTTTCTCAAGTGACAGCATCTTGCAGCCCCATTCACCAGAATATTCCAGTGAACATTCACTATGTGGAGTCAGGCAGAGAATGAGGTCTAAACACCCCTAGAGACTTGCTGCAGCATTTTAGGGTTCTCTGTGGTTCACCAGCCAAGGCCAAGTTCCTGGTCTTATGCATAGAATGTGGGCTCCATTAGCTGCAACATTAATAGATATTATAGACTTTCAATTAACCCATACTGATGCAAAAAGCACAAAGAAGGGGCTGGAGTGGTGGCTCAACAATTATGGCATTTGCCTGACATGTGTGAGGATGGAGGACGCGGGTTTGAACCCCAGCACTACGTACACAACTAAGTGTCAAAGCAACGAAAGCCACATGAAAAATTAAATAAAATGGATTCTCTCTTTCTCATTCTCTCTGTCTCTCCTCTTTCTCTTAAAAAAAAAATATCCAGCACTAACAGACCATTTCCTGAACTAAGAAGGTCCCTGGAGAGGTCACCTCTTGAATGCAACCTTTACTAGCAAATTAAACCTTACTTTCCCATCCACCAGCCCCTCCAGGGCTTGGGGAGTAGTACAGGTGCCATCACAGTGTGTCTGAATTGGCATCCGTCTGGCAACTCACAACTTTACACCCAAGTTTCCCACTCAACAGGTGGGAAGTCTCTGTTGGATCTATAATTTCTGGAGTAAAAGACAAAGTAGTGTTGCCTGCCACAGACTATCATGATGCTTTTGGCCCCAGAGAAGATGTCCCAGGGACTGCTGGGCAGGCCCCTGCCTGCGTGCATCATTTTAACAGCCTGACTTCCCTGGGGCTGTTTTTTAGACCTGCTAGAGCATCAAAGAAGAGCTGATCTCAGCCTAGGCTTGCCAACGTGCCAGAATTGATCCAAATTTCCCATCTTTAAACTTGAAAATGCTCTGAGCACAGTCAAGTGAACATTTTTCGTCTTAATTTTTTAAAAAATTAAGTAATTAAAATTAAGAACCTAAAAGCTGCTTCTGTCCTTTAAACAAGTAATGTAAGTTGTGCAACTTTCTCTGTTAACAGATATGGGGCTTCCAAATTTTACTTGGTTTTGCTGCCACCAGATCATGACGGCTGGCAGCTGCAAGCCTAGGAGGACACAATTCATCCTCTTTTTCTCAGCGCGGACAATCCGGCAGGGCTGCAAGGGAAGTGGTGTGTGTCCGTGCTGCTGAGAGCTTTCCTGGAGGTTTCATCAAAACTGAAGCCAACCCCAAAGGGTTCTGTCCAGGAAATCACATTAGACGATGCCTTCCAACATCTAAATGCCCATGCCTTAAACAGTCTTAGCTTCAATTCAGTGACAGGCAAGAAGAGGGAGGGAGGGTACACTACAGGTAGGCAACACAAAAGAGAGCACAAAAATAATACAGCTGCTGTGCTGCCCTTGGTTTTGGCTTTCAGTGATCGATAGCAATTAGAAGTAACAAATGTAGTTGGTGGTAAGAGCAGGTCAGAGGAAGAGTGCACAAGAAATTCTTTTTTCTGGTACTTTCCTATTGTGGGCGACTGGAAGTTAATTCAGGACATTGCTTCTGCCTTTCCCAGGCACATCCTCTCTTTTTTTCTTGTTTAGGCAGTAGACTGTGATGGTGGAGGGGAAAGCCACTGACTTCAGAGAGATCTGAGTCCTGGGCCTGGCTGTGCTACCACACTGCTTACAGTTGTGTTCATAACCTTGGGTGATGATAAAAACCAAGTAGAACAAGCATTTATTATGTGCAGGGTATTCTTCTCAATGTTTTGTGTCTATTAATTTAGTTAATCATCACAGTGATGATAGCTACCATTTTCACGCTGTTTTATACACGAGTCAGCAATTAAGTCACTTGTTCAGTGTCATACAGCTCAAAAGTGCAGGACCTGGGGCTCCAGCCCAGACAGTCTGGCTCCAGAGCACAAGCTCTTAACCACTAAACTCTTTGACCTATCTAAGTCCCTGTTTTCTCATCTAAAAAAAAAAAAAAAAGTAGCTTATAAGTCTCATTGAATAACTACATTGGTTAAATGAGATAATGCACACGTATTTAACAGAGGGCCTGGAGTATAATAAGCAATCAAAACTGTAGGCCATTATTTTTTTGCCTTTCTTTTCCATTCCTTTTAGAACAAACTTCAAGAGATGGAACCAGCAGGGAAGATGTGAAAAAATCTTGCCAATTTCTTTTCTTCCCCATCCAGGGAGTCTTGTGTTGGTATGCTATTGTCCTGCATAACTAACACTCGAAAAAATAATAATGAGGCCACTGAATGTCAGGAACGTTAGGCATTATGAAAACTTCATCATAGAAACCTGTCCGCTTCCCAAAGCTGCCTGTCTGTTCTGAGTGGATTTAAGATCATCAGCAATATATCCATTGCAAACCCTTGTAGTCAAGAGAGTTAACTGCTTTGTCTTTAAGACTTTTGTCTCTTGAAGAATACAGGCCTCTTTGATTTCAGCTGCAAGGGTGGTTGGGTGGGAGCCAGAGCCTGTAACATGCCCTTCAGCTTTCATGCATCTGTTGTGTGGCCATCGCAACTGACTGCATTGACTCGATTGGAATTACAACTCAATTTACACCCTATATTTTCTCTTTTCTTATTCTGTGTCATACAGGACTAGAGATTTAACAGCATTTCTTTGACTTTCTGGCCTCCTTTCCAGATTTTATTTGTTTTCTATAAAATATATTACAGCATTCTCTGCAGTCAATAATAAGTCTTCAATCAAACACTCTTTTCAGGTTCCATTTCCTGGCAGCAATCTCCGATCACCTCCTCTTCCATCTTGCAGGTACAAACAATTCAGGGGAAAAAAATGTACTTCAATTTTAAAATGAGGCAACAGCTATCTCAAGAGGTGAAAGAAACCAGCTATCATGAAAGTGGGAAGGGTGGTACCTCTAAGAGAAAATTTTAACCATATCAGGATTTATTTTCTGAAAAAGTCACAAGGCTGGGCTGGAGCAGTGGCTCGTCGGTTACAGCGCTTGCTTTGCATGCGCGAGTCCACGGGTTCGAACCCCAGCACCACGTACACAGTGAAGTGTGGAAGCAACGAAGGCCAATGAAAAACTAAATAAAATTGATTCTATCTTTCTCTCTCTCTCTCTCTCACTGTCCCT
Source organism: Aplodontia rufa (assembly GCA_004027875.1). Taxonomy (NCBI): domain Eukaryota; kingdom Metazoa; phylum Chordata; class Mammalia; order Rodentia; family Aplodontiidae; genus Aplodontia; species Aplodontia rufa. The sequence continues at coordinate 29,718 of PVKS010000164.1, forward strand.
CTCTCTAGTCACAAGGCTGAAGTAACTGGTTATAATCTGACACACCAAGTGTTGTTCCTGAGGCTCACTTGTCACATGATTTAACAGAAGCCGGTTGCTTGTCTAGGACTCAGTTTTCCCATCTGTAGAATAACACTCTCTGACATCTTCACTGCCAAGGTTAAAGCATTTTACCATATGTTACCTCTTTATTCCACAATCATGTAGACTTGGGCTTTAGGACTTGAGAAGAAACAGAAGCAAAGAAATTGTGTAACCAACTTGTAGCTGCAGTAGAGCTGGGATAAGCATTCACGTTGTTTATCTTAATACTAAGAGCTTTTGTTTTCTAGAAACTTCTTCATAAAAAATGGAATTATTAACATAGAAATAAAGCATCTTGCTTGCAAGTCACTTGATTTAGGAATTTAAATGAACTTAGGGGATTTAAAAACCCATCTAATAGGAAATGCTCATGTTGAGCTAGGAAAACCATTGGTCTGACCAAGCTTCATATTAAAACAAATAGTGCACGCTTATGGACTACCTTCTTGAAGCAATGACTACCTCAATGCTCACAGTGACCCTGTGAAATGCATTAATAGTCATTACCAGATCCATTTTACAGCCGAGGTGCCAAGGAGAAGAGTTCAAATGGCTTCTCCGGGGCCACAGAGGAGGTCAGTACTGTGTGGAGGAATTCTTGTATTTGCACTCTCTCTTTCTCATCCAAATAGAGAAAGCAGGTTTTGTGGTGGAAGTTCTCACAGCTGAAATCATTCCTGCAATAATAGTCATGTTCACATGATGTTAGCTTTGGGGTACAGTCCCAGCTATAGCAGTTCTAAAAATTTTTAAGTAAAAGCAAGTGACAGATCACTGAGAAAACACTCTGGATGTTATCTTTCTCTACTTATAGTCATTGGGTTACCAGAAAATTTGAGGGGACCCGATATCATTCATAGATTATGAGACTTACTTTCTTTTTCTTGAGTTAACTTATGCATTGATGGCATCCAATCAAAACCTGAGGGCATGCGTGTCCTGGCTGAAAATAGTGCAGGCTGCCTGTTGATCCTCAAGACAAGGGTATTTGTGTGAGTGGTGAAGAGAGAGAGAGTGTGTGTGTGAGAGAGAAAGAGAGAGATGTACATTAGACCTTGATTCCATGTTCATTGTAAGTCAAACACTGTGCCCACCTGTTGGGATATAAAAGTAAAAATATTCTCCCCTCCCCTCAAGGAATTTAGAATTTACATAAGGAAACAGAATGTATATTACACATGCCAGGCTCTGGTAAAACCTGAAGTTTAAATATTTGCTACCTTTTAACTTTTTGTAGTTGTAAATGAACAGAATATCATTAATTAATTAATTAATTACTTCATGCTGTGCTAAGGAATAAACCCAGTGCCTCACACACGCCAGGCAAGTGCTCTGCCACTGAGCTACAACCCCAGCCTGAAATATGTGCTATTTTTCATTTTCCCAAGTTCATATTTCTTCAACATTTGGAATCTTGAGATATTTTCAAGAAGCACCTAATAATGCCACTATCGTTTGTTCTTCCCATTTGAAAATTAATTTTCTGATCTCTCAATCAGTATTCAGATTTAGAAATTTGTAAGTAGTCACTGTACTGGAGCTTCCTTATAAAACAGCTGCATCATCAAAATGCAAATACAAACTGCTGAATTCACATTTGTATTCCATTCTTTTATGCTAAATTGAGGTCTCCTGTCTGCCAGGTTCTGCACCGTGGACTGAGCATTAAAAAAAAAAAAAAGCCATCAAGCATGCAAGAGTCCTGCCTGACGGTGTAGTGGAAGAGACGCCAGGGAGGGGAGCGCGGTTGACCCACAATATGTGAAGAGCACCTGGGGACACCACATGCCACGGGAGTGTGTAGGGGTGCCGAGTGAAGGAAGGCTTTATGGAGGAAGTGAGGTCTGAGCACTTCTGAAAGAACAGAAAAGCTCCCCAAGGTGACAGGAGTTTGAGGACTTTTCCAGGCACAAGAATAAGCATGTGCAAAGGTAAAATGGCATGATTTGGGGGTCTCCTGGGAGTCTGCCCTTACAGAGAAATCCTCCAGAGAAGGTTGAAGAGTGCGGCAGCCTCCACAAGAGGAGCACAGCAAGTGAGTCAGACGCCGCTAACCAAACGTGCCCGGCATCTTCTCCCCTGACCTGCGGTCTGCAGGACACCTCCGACTCCTCCCCTGTCTCGCTGTCTTCCTCTGTCACATAATGTTAGTGTCTGCTTCTAACATCTCAAGCACAGGAAAAAAAAAAAGACATTGCACTCCATCCCTAAGACCAGACACACAGCAATATGTCATCCATGGTGGTGTTGTCCTTGTTAGACTCATGAAAGAAGCTCCTCGAATGATGGATTATGGTGGAAATTCCAGGGCAAGGTTGCTTACTGTGTATTAGCCATGCATCTGATACTTCGCCCTCTGAGACTCACCACTTGGATATTTTGCTGTTTGTTAGCATATATGCACACAATTTTTTTGTTTTTTATTTATTATTTATTAGATGATATAGAGTTACAATTGAGGGGGAAACATTATCAAATATTTCAGAACAAATGAATACATACTTAGTTATCTAGGGCTAATGCCATGTCATGGATGCCCAGATATGCACACAATTTATTGGATCGATGATTCTTCTCTCTCAGCTACTATTACTTTTTGTAATAATAAAAATTACAATAGAAGAGTGCAGTAAAAGCTGAGAATAACTTGTGGATTTTCTTTTCTTAGTTTGATCCATTTCACAGAAAATCGTGGTTGCTTCATTTTATAGAGATTAACATTATTGTCAAAGTGTCCTTTTACAATACTTTGGGTGAAAACCACTTGTTGGGTGATCATTGTTCTGTTGCTTTCCTTGAGTAATGAAAGAGGCTTCTATAGCGAGCAATCTGTTATTTTGACATTATTTGCAAGGAGAAGTACTGTATAAAGATAATTATATTCTGGCTAAAGGTCTAGCTTGGGCTAAAATCCCTTAACAAAGAACAGTTACAAGTATGTCTTTGTTTCAAGTTTTGTGATAAAAAAAAAATCATTGAAAGCTTATGTAGATAGGCCTTAACTGATAACTATCCCATGACATAAAAGGCTAAGCACGTTAGGTAAAGCAAATTACGTGTTTTTAACAATCCATATTAGTGAAAATGATGTATATTCACTCAGCAATGCTTCATCTACATTGACACTGTCAGATAAAAAATGTGCGACACATCATTTTTAAAGAAGGAATGACTATAATGACCTAGTGGGAACTGGAATGATTATCACAGGCCAAGAAAAAAATGTAATAATGGGCTGCAGTGGTTGCTCAGTGGTTGGAGTACTTGTCTGGCCCCACACCAGATGCACAACTTTCAGAGAAACAAAGGCCAGATGAAAAAATAAATGAAAATTGATTCTCTCTCTCTCCCTTAAAAAAAACTGTAATAATATTAGGTTTCTATATATTTAGGGACTAGTAAACACCAGGCACATACTAAGTATTCTACGTACTTACTAAATCATTTAATCCTCTTGGTAACCCCCTAAGGTAGGTTCATTGTCTTCCTTGTTATAGGTGAGGAATCCAAGGGGAGAGAGAAAGAAAGTGGCCAAGGTTTATTAAAGTTAGCCATACACACAACCAGGAATGTCTAATTTCATTTTTATACATGTTAGAACCCCCAGATTCCAACAGGCCATGAGGTGTTAACAGTTCCTCCGTTTCCTTCTCCTTCTTTCCTCCCTTTTCCACCTTTCCTCCTCTTTCTTCTTCACAGTGCTGTGGATCAAATGTGGGGCCCCTTGTGCACTAGGCTAGTTCTTATCAATGAGTGACACCCCCAACATCTAAGTCCCCTGAGTAAATTGTGACTTTAAAAAAATAAGGGACTCAACTAAGTCACACAACTGGTATGAAGCAGAATAAAAACCAGAAGTCAAGTTTCCTGACTCCAAGAGCTTTGCTATTCCACCTCATACACCAAAGGGCTAGGAAGAAAGGGAAGTGCTGGAAAGTTTGCCCTACGCAAACACACAAACACATGCGCAACAAATAAAGAGGCGCTGCTGTCTCTCTTAGTGCTAATAAAATGGTAACTCAAAATAAAGCATCACTTTCAACTTTTTAGATAAAACTTGGTAGCAACTTAAACTGCTAACAAGCCTAGTAACAAAAGCCAAAAAAAAAAAAATCCTCCTATTTATAAATTCTCATGAAATGTATGGTTTTACTGATTATGAGATATATTTTTATTTTGTTTATTCAATAGTCTTCCAAAAACTAGAGACATTCTGAATTATAGGTAATGACTTTAATTCTTTTTAGCATAGGGGGAAAGTAGTAACTCATTATCTACCTGTTTTAATCTGAAAAAGGAGAAATTTTCTGAAATGAATTGTTAATGACAACTCTGAGAAGAAATGAACAAAGAAGAGACCTTTTGGGTCTTGTTAATTACCAAAATTGAAATTTTAAATTTTAAAATGGAGACGAGAGAATAAAAATTTGTCCCTCTTGGTCTGAAGTAGTGGCTCAGCAGTTACGGCACTTGCCTGGCATGCACAAGGATGCGGGTTCGAACCCCAGCACCACATACACAACAAAATGTTGGCACAATGAAGGGCATATGAAAAACCAAATAAAATTGATTTTCTCTCTCGCACACTGTCCCTCTCTTAAAAAAAAATCTGTCCCTCTGAAGGATGTTTAGAGGATAATATCGTTCAGAAAGCCAGTGCCAACAATTTATACACAGCATGAGGAGTAACAAATTTGCTTCTGTGTTTTTTATCTGAAGAAGAAAATAAGTCCAAAGGGAAAATTCCCAAGAAGGTTCAAATTTGATCTTCAACCTCACAGCATAGGTCATGTTTGCCTGTGTGGTTTTATTGCTTAGTTCACATACACAAATTAGCACTCTTCTAAAAGCAAGTTTAAAAAAATATATCTATATATCCTGATCTTGATGAATCAATGTGATTATTTAGCTCCTCACAAGTTCAAGGTGGGTACTAAGAGAAAGAAGTTTCTTTAAAAGGACTTTCCTCTACCACATTTGTCAATGATGTGCAGTCAGGGGCTTTTAAAAGCAAAGAAACTTAATGGTATCATACTTTCAAATTAGTCATCAGGGAATTTAGTGTCAAATTATGTAAATAGCCAACACTACAGAACTGCTTTCTGTAGTTACTCCTTCATAGGGAAAAAATAATATAGTAATTTACATTTTAAATCATTGGGATTTGATGTTGACCTTTACTACAGTAAAATCCAGTTGGGAGTGGGGAGAATCTTGCTATGACCTTCCCTCGGGAATAACTTTTTATAGTTATAGTCAGATAAAATATGATTTCACTGTAGGATGAAATCTACTATATTCTACCATCTGTATTATATATTACTGTGAAATTATATTGAAATTAAATTGAAGTAATAGAGTAAGACCAATTGTCCAACCAAAGACAACATTTTGTAAATCATATGAGAAATCTAAGGTACAAAATGTGTATTTTTCTAAAGTTATGTAACAGAATGATTTAGAAAAAGAGCAAGTAAATTGTTTAGAAGCCCAGGAATTCATAATCATGTGTGAAATTCCAGGTTGAATAGAGAAGCTCCTTACTGCCTGGGCATTACCACATGAACCACTTATAAATATACTGTGTGCATTAGCATTTGAACTTTATCAAATACCTTTCAACACTTCAGAGGCCACTGACAATCAAATTCACTTATAAGAATACATTATAATACATTAGTGCATTCTCCATGTCTCCCTCGCTCGCTTGCTCTCTCTCTCTCTCTCTGCCAACTTAGTGAAGCTTTTATAATTCTGCACTTGGGAGCTTCCACAGGATAGTGTTAGTTTAAGACAAGAAAACTGTTAGAATTATTTTATTTACTTCTTGAAACAGACACCAGCTCCCAAGTTTGTGTTTTCATTCAAGTTTGCTCATGCCCAGTTATTTGATCTTTTCGCATTAGTCTCATTTTTTACATTTTGTGGAAGAAAAGTTTCTTCTTCGTTTAATATTGTCGTAAATTTTTACATTGTTTGTGAGGATTTAGAAGGTGCCTCTTAATTTGGAAAGCATTACCATTTTTTACCATTTCAAATGTTTCTTAAAAATTAAAAAATTCAAAAAACAAGAAGCACCAATTTGCCCACTTTAAATATTTTGAATGAATCTCTTTTTTAAATGATGGAGAGAGGAGAAAGAAAAAAAGAAAAACCAGGTCTCTTTGGCTAATGTTCATATGACCACCTACTCTGGGTAAATGTAATGAAATTGAGGTATTGGGGTACAACATCTGGCAAGGACTTGTGAATTACAATTTTCTTTTACAACTGAAAACCATATCCTGGTCCAGTCTCAGTGGGATTTAATGCTGTTAGAGCACACGAGGTTTGTTTTGATCTGTTATGGAGTAACACACATCGCTTTCAGTTCACACTAATAACATCCCCGTGTCTGGTGTACACCAATCCAGAGGCTACTAATTAAAGGTTGGAATTAACCAAACACAGTTTCACTACGAAACATGTGAAACTTATTAAAACTTAAAAGTAACTGCTGATTCTCTGTACAGGCAAAACTAAAGAATGCGGGAGTCTTATGAGATTACTTACGCAAAAAATTTTAAAGCACATTCAAGATGCTTTGTGTCTGCCTATTTAGTACACAATGTGTTAACATAATAGAAAAATGTGCTAAACTTTTAAGATTACAGAAACCAAGAGATGAAAAGAGTTTAACAAGGAAGCAGCCCATTTCCCTCACCAGGGCTAACTTCCACTGAGTCTTTGTTCTAGCCAGTATTACAGAAGCAGCCACTGAACAATTAACTTACCATTTTCTCACCAGAAAAATATTGATTTGGAAATGAAAGGGAGAACTGGGACCAGGAGAAGAATGTAGAGAGGAGGGAAGCTTCAGTAGCTAAATTGCCTAATTCAATCTGAGACTACAACTTTATTTTTTTTTAAAGAGAGAAAGACAGTGAGAGAGAGAAAGAGAGAGAATCGATTTTTATTGAGTTTGTCACATGGCTTTTGTTGCTCTGACACTTAGTTGTATACGTGGGTGCTGGGTTTGAACCCGTGTACTTGTGCATGCAGGGCAAGCTCTGTAACCTCAGAGCCACCGCTCCAGCCCTTTATTTTATTTTTTATGTACATGTAACATACAACACATACAGAACAGTATACATTTTATGCATATACAGTTTGCTAAATTTTCACTAACTGAATCTAGCCATAAAATCAGCCCCTGATTTTATGCACCCTGTAATCCCAGCAACTTGGGAGGCTGAAGCAGGAATATCCCTAGTTCAAAACCAGCCTCAGCCACTTAGTGAGGCACTAAGCAACTTGGCAAAACCCTGTCTCAAAAATAAAAAATAAAAAGGGCTAGAGATGTGACTCACTGGCTAAACACCCCTGGGTTCAATGCCCAGTACCAAAAAAAAAACAGCTCCCAGACTAAGAAACTGAACAATATCAGCACCCTCAAATGAAGCAATGTACTCATAGTGAACATTTAGATCTTGCTCTATGCTGTGATAAGAAAGATGTGAAGCCCTGTACCTAGAAATTGATAGGAATGACAACAGCCAGTGCTGAGTTCTCTCTGCTTGTGTTTCTGACAGGGTTACTAGGTACCTACATGGCATGCGTGATTCCGACTGCCCAAGCTGAATCGGAGAAAGGCAGAGATGATGGGAAAATACTTCAAGTAAAGCTCTTTTCCAGGGAGGTGCTCTCAAGGTTGTGAATGAACTGTGTTTGGAGAGCTAAGATCCCAGGTTGTAGAATTAAAAAGATACCATCCCTACAACTTAATAGCAGGGAAACCCAGTCCAAGTTATTTAACCTCTCTGAGTCTCAGCAGATGCATCATAAAATAAAACACATCAGTCTCACTGGGTTATTAAGAAGATCACATGCGATCCCCTACACTGTAAGTGGCAAATCCTGGACACAAAGTAGTCATTCAAAATGCATTTATCATTGTAATGACAATGGGCCAAAAGCCGATTCACTCACCAGAGAAAAGACTTCCTGGTTTTCTCCTCTATCAAATCTCAGTTCTTTCCTCCTCGTATGGATTTTGTTATCTATTAGCCAGTTACAAGTTTTAAGAGTAAACATTTCACAAACTCTATTGGTGGGAGAACCAGTGTACTTTATCGGTTGTTTTTTGGATTTGCAAACCGGAGAACTTTAAACAAATGCTTCCTCACGTTTATTTTGTACCATGTTACCAAAGTTTGGTATGCATAAATGTCACCTGCATTTCTGGTGCCCCATATTTTAATTTTTTTTTTTTTTTTTTGTAGATCTGGGGTAGGTCCAGGAATCTGCACGTTTTCCTACAGAATCTGCCTGAAATCAGTACCCATGTTATTCCCACATAGGTGGCCACCTTTCCAAATGTAGACTCTCTGAGTTCAGGACCTTGGAGATTATAAAGAGCAAGTGCAGAAGCAGAGGAACACTTGCTGATGTGATTTTCCATGTTAAGTGGATGGCAGTGGATGGCATCCACATCTGCCACTTCCCAAACACTAGGAGAATTTTCTAGGGAAGAAAACTCTCCAAACATGAGGGTGGCTAGCCTTCATTTCAGATAGATCATTAGCATTTCATTAAAAGTCCTAAGCATAAATGAGATGCTAATGAAATTGGTGAGTAAATCAATGCAACTTTAAAATATATGAAAGCAAAAAACAAGATTTCTGCTCATGCATAAATGTAACATTTTTCTCATGGATTTCTGTTTCTTGAGCATGCTTCTTGGCATCTGATATTCTCTACTTTTTTGCATTTTCAGTTATTCTTGTTTTTCTCTAAAAATAAGTACATTATACCACAGCCCAGGACATTTTTGTAAAGCAATTTCATGTGCACATATACACAGTGACATGTATGTGTATATATGCATGCATGTACCTATGCGCATGTCTATATTCATCGAGATGAGCATGATGCTTTGCTGAATATCTCTTCCTGGCCTCCATATTTCCCTCCATTTCCTATTTTTCTATTATCATCATTGCCTCATCTGTACATATTATGCCCATATTTCTGTAAATGATATATCCCTCAAAATTCAATGATGACTCTCCCATGAAAATAATTTGATATTCTTGGTAAGATTGCCATCCAGATTATAAATTTAATTTTCCTCAATGGAGCTCCATAAGCATTTCTGGAGGACCTACTATGTGCCTGATTCTATTAGGCTAGATCTGCTATTTCATAGTTGATAGGTGAATGAAAACCACATTGCACTGAAGCACAGGTTGGAATGAAGATTGGTGCCACCTCTTGCAACCAGGGAAGCACGGGTAGCTAATCAGAGCCACAGAAAGGCAGAATCATTGGTCCCAACATCTCTAAATTTGCCTTTGCATTCCCTTCCTGGCTGGTCTTCCCACTTTTGTCGGTTTCCTCCTCCTCTGCTGTGGGCATCATCATGGAAACTTGCCTACCCAGTTCTAGTCTGGCCCACGGTTGGCCATCATCAAATTTGCCCACCTAGCTAAGGGGCAATGCTGATGTAAGGAAAATGGGGCTGGATGAAAATAGACCAATATCGTTATTTATCTTGAAGAGAAATTTGGCTGTTAAGTATGATTATTTTTCTTTTCCCTTCAAATGTTCCATAATTAAAATATAAGATTCATAATTGGAAAAAAGAAACTTAAGTAAGGAACAATGTATCTTAAAATGGTTAGCTAGCCCCCACTATTAGAAAATATAGAGTCACTGGACTTAGTGTTATTTTCAGGTATTCTTATTTATATTTTAAATGCCAGTTGCTTTGAGAAGGAACCTTCAACAGAATACACAATTACCTTTTTTCTTGGATATCAAAATTTCAGGCATGAGTAACATTGAAGATGGTTTCATTTCCTCCCTCCCTGTTCCCCACATTTTCTAAAGTAAGCATAGTTAACTTTTATAATTATAAATGTACTAATAAGTGCTGTTATTTGGGAAAAATATTTTAGATGCCCCAAAGCCTGAAAATATTTAGGTTTCACCCTAATTTATTTCTTCAGAAATTGGCCTAACTTGCTTTCACAGTGGTGAACAATTTCTTAAAATAGCATCCAATGAATTCATTTGTTTTCATGATTTTATAGTTAGGTACCTTGTGAATATGTTCAATTTCTAAGCCTATTTGGTGTTGGGATACATTGAACCCAAGAAACTATACAATCATTTTAACAAAATTCAGTCTCGTTAATGTATATCCTTTTAAATAGGCAAGCAGCAAATTTACAATGTAGGACTTTGTGAAAATATCTAATTACCTAGGATTATCACAATTCTGGAAATGACAAATTTTAAAATTTGTAGATTCATTTTAAGACCACAGACAAGCCTGAGAGAAGGAGCCTATATTTACTGTGACCAGGTGTTCCTGGTCCACTGTCTTTAATAGCAGAGACCACATTGCTCCGTCCCCAGAGCTCTGTTCAGGAAGGCATAAAAGGTACGAATGTTTAAGAGGGCCTGGTAAAATCTTCACCTTAACTGCTCAAAGTGTACCTCGTTCTAGTGGTAGAACTTAGCAGCTTCCAACTAAAGGTGAGAAGTGCTGAGATTTCTAAAAACAGATGTTGAAGTCAGTAAACTGCCTATGTCAAGCATAGCATCCCTTTGGATCAAATAGGAGTTTAAGAAGTTGAACTTATTAAAACAAACAAAAAAACAACAACAACAACAAAAAAAAACAAGTGATAGAATTGACTGAAGCTAGGCTTAGCCTGACTGGACTCATTATAGAATATCTAGGTTTCCAATGAGGAGCAAACCTTAACATTGAAAACATAATTTCAGATATACGATACATCAAAATAATTCTAATCAGAAAAAGGAGAGAGATGCATACATCAGTCTGTTTTAATTTACAGGACCCATGTTTTGTAAGATTTTAAGACTTAATGTTTTAAATACAACAAAAGACCATTTTCTTCTTCAGAAAATAAACTTTTTCTTAATATTTTTAATATTATTTTATTATTCCATTTACAACTTCTTCTTCTTCTTCTTCTTCTTCTTCTTCTTCTTCTTCTTCTTCTTCTTCTTCTTCTTCCTTTTTTTGTACTGGGAATTGAACTCAGGGATGTTTAGCCACTGAGCCACATCCCCAGCCTTTCTTTTATTTTTTATTTTGAGTCAGGGCCTCACTAAGTTGTGAAGTTGCTAAATTGCTAAGGCTGGCTTCAAACATGCCATCCTCCTGCCTCAGCCTCCCGAGTCACTGGAATTATAGATGTGCACCCCTGTGCCCAGCAAAGACTTATTACTTTTAGTAGTAAAAAGAGTACACAAGCAGTGTTCTCCAACACTAAGATCCAGAGCCACCGGGGGCCCTGCCAGATCCTCTGGTAACTCGTAGGCCTTGGGCTATACCCTCCCTGAGGTCTGTATTGCCTAAACCAGAGCGGCAGTGGTACCAAAGCATCCTGGTTAGGGGCCAGTGTGTATTCAAATCCCACTTACCAGCTTGTGATCTTGGGTGACTTAGTTCAGTTCTTTCTGCCTCTGTTTCATTGCATCGTAACACTGTTATAAGGTGTCAGCCTATGTAAAGCTGTTAAAGCAATGTCTGATACACAGCAAATTGTTAACTACCAACTGTAGGCATAAATACAGTCAGTATGAAGATACAAATGAGCAAGATGGAAGAAAGAAGAATTGCTGATGGTATGGAGAAAATCATTTTAGAAAGAAATTACAAATTGCATGCATTGTTTTCAGTTACATGGATTTGGAGTTTTCTGTTCTCTTCTATCTGCATGGAAGTCTCCAGGATATTTGAATGGAGATTTTTATATTATCTTCTGAACGTTCCCAAAAACAAAAAATATCTCCCACAAAGACTAGATAGCAGACACTTGAGCATTTTCACCTGCAAAAATTATGGCCAAAATTTGTTCTCAACTTCATTTAGAGTCCACACGTGTGTTAAGAGGTGAATCTCTTGGGACTGGAGCGGTGGTTCAATGGTTACAGCATTTGCCTGGCATGCTGCAGGATGCGGATTCAAACCCCAGCACCATGTATACAACTGAGTGTCAGAAAGAAAAAAAACTCAGATGACAAAATAATGTTGATCCTTTTTCTCTCTCTCTCTTAAAAAAAAAGATGTGAACTTCTTGGGAATCAAGCATCAATTGCATCCCTGATTCCAAAATGTTTTTAATCACAGACTGCGAGTGAGAAATGGCACAGAAGTATAAGGAGGCTGTCTAATGAATGGGAAGCTCAGTGATAAGAGCCTAACTCAACTGATTTCTCAGAGGCCTCTTCAGCAGTCGTTACAGCAGTCAAAAGAAGGGGCAGGTAACAGTGGATTATTACCTTTCACTCAACACTTCTCCCTCTGCCAAGAATTTTTTAAATGTCACAGGAATATAATTCACATGCTTCACAGATTGTGAACAATTTTCCTATAAACCTTCAAGCATGTATCCAGCAGCACCCAAGCTCAATATAATCTGAGCACGACAGCAAATGCCCAGCACACCATCAGTCCTGCCGCTCCAGGGCCCCAGGGTCTGCAGAAGAGGCCTCTGCAGGCAGAAAAGCAAATGCTGCTGGGAGTGGTATGATGGGAACACACTGCTGCTCTGCCAGAAGCTTTGAGGAGCTGGGAGCCCTCGCCAGAGGGAGCGGAGTGGGAGTGAGAAACTACCCCTGATGGTGGTTCTGTCAACTAGCTGATGGGGAAAGGGAAAGAGTCTCAAGCATTGCAGCGCCCATCACCCATGAGCCACGAACTCATGGAGAACCAGGATCACCTCTTTTTAATATTTGGATGGAAAGAGTTCAGCATGTGAAGCATGATGACCACTCACCTTGTTGAAAGTTAACTGTATGCTAGGCACTGTGCTCACGGCTACAATCAGCATTCTCTCATGTAACCCTAAGAACCCTGTGCGACATTTAAGGAAACTGAGGTTAAGTGTTTTTCACAGTGACACCCAGGAATAATGGTGACATTAATAATCATTTTCAATATGTGTTTGAGTGCAAAAACATAAGTAAATGTGCTTTAAATTTGGAATGTAGTGCCCCAATATACAAATTCATTAAGTATTCCTATATTACTAGAACAGAAAGGGAAGAGGAGGATCTTTGCAAATTAGTAGGATGGCTTCACAGTGGAGAAGCACTAATTGCATATTGCAGTTTGACACGGTGCTGTCACCCACCCTCCTTTTCCCCTTATCCTTTTTCTGGTTCTTGATAACCATAATGCTTGCAGCTTGTCAGTATCCAAAAAATAGTAGCAATTCCCTCACAGTAGCAGCTACCTATTAGTAATCTAAACACTTACTTGTTCTTTCCTTCATTCTATAAATATTCACAGAATATCTGCTGAACATCGTGCTCTGGGGAGATGATGGTGAACAAGAAATGGTCCTGGGGGCTGCAATGGCGGCTCAGTGGTAGAGCGCTTGCCTGGCATGTTTGAGGACCTGAGTTCAAACCCCACCACCATGAACACAACTAAGTCAAAGAAGCAACAGCCAGATGAAAAAAATAAATAAAATTGTTTCTTTCTCTCTCTTCCTCTCCTCTCTCTTAAAAAAATAAAATAAAATAAGGGGCTGGAGTGGTGGCTCAGCAGTTAACAGCACTTGCCTGGCATGCGCAAGGACATGGGTTCCAATCCCAGCACCACATACACAACAAAATGTTGGAGCAATGAAAGCCACATGAAAAACTAAGTAAAAGTGATTCTCTCTCTCTCTCTCTCTGTGCATCTCTCTCTCTCACTGTCTGTCTGTCTCTCTTTCTCTCTCTCTCTCTCTCTCTCATTTAAAAAAAGAAAGAAAAAGAAATGTTTCCGCTTACGATATCTTACAGACCAGCAAGGAAGCCCAGTGGTAAATCAAACACTAATAATTGCTCACTAGTTTATAAATTAAAATTGCAAAGCTTGTCATCATAGATTAGAAATGTTAAGTGATGCCAGGACAGCTTGGAGGAGTCAGGGAGACTTCACTGACATGAGGTTAACTTGAGACATGAATGGAAGCTTTCTGACACAGGAGGAAGAGAGGAATAGGGAAGCTGTTTCACGCGGAGGGCACGAGGGAGCAGCGTGTATAAAGCCCTGAGAAAGGAAGGAGCTGGATGCAGTGTGATTATTTGTTTCAGTCATTAAATGATCAACTCTTCAGTGGTTGCCTGTAGAGTACTAGCTTCTAGAAACTCACTGGGGAGTAAAAATAAGATACTGCAAGACAGACCACCAAGAGGCAATGCACGGGAAACTCCTTGGAATTACGGATCTAGGAGCAACTTCTGCAGTTTTCATGAATTCACCATTAAGACCCTATGGCCTCTCTCAGGCCCTTCCTGCCACCTTTCCCGCCATACAAGATGAGAGAGCAGAGGGAAAGGGGTAAAAGAGAAAGAATCCTAAGAATCCTATAGTCTCTGGCATTAAAATGAATCTCTTCCAAAATATCCATATGATAATTATTCAGCCAAGCAAAATAAGGCAGTGGCGCTCGTTTTGGTTCCATTTCCCCCACATGCTTCCTTCCATGCCTCCACCCACCTTTCTCTTAGACTCATGCATCTGCCAAAATAAACAGAGATGGCTTAGAAAGAAAAAGGAGAGGGAGGAAAGGGGAAGGAAGGGGAAAGTAAATCCCTCCAGGACGTCTTACACTTTGGGATTCACGCAACAAAATCATCTGAATGCCAACCTGGCTTCTGTAGTTTTTAAAAGCACACAACAACCCCATCGCCCAGCTTAAGTGGCATGAAAAACATCCTCACAAACTGATTGCATTCAAGGTGTGTGGTCCAGAAAGTCAATCCGCGTGGAGGACAAAGCCCACACCTCCTCTTTGCAAGTTCATTGGTTTCCTTCACTTATTGTTTTCTCCAGGTAAAGCCTGCAACCTAAGTAGGATCAGGAAAGTAAGCAGCCCTTGATAAAGTACAGGAAACATAAGAGCAAGGAGGTGGAGGGAGGTGCAGAGGAGGGCAGAGGCCTGGGGAAGCCTCCCTTTCCCATCCTCCGCCTGAGGCTGAGTGACTTGTGAGGCACAGGCCATGCAACACAGGGCCAAGGATCACTAAATTTCTGCTTGGAAGCTACTGTAGAACTGAATCCCAGGTTACTCAGCATTTGCCTAATTTTGAACTCCTCTGATAAAACAGTCCCAATTTGGCATGGAAATAGAACAAAGCGACTACGGGCCACATGTGGGCCTTTCAACATTCACAACCTTTTTTCAGAGGTCCAGGTGGAGTCTTAAACTTGGCCACCTTTCCATGCAGAATCACTCCTTGTTTATGATTGGGTTCTAAAAGTGATTCCTGAAGAAACTATCTAAACTTATTCTTCCTTCCGCTTTGAGATTTAAAGCAACCCCATTGTTCTATTAAAAAGAAAAGTTTTACTTCAACAAAATAAATAAATCCTACCTGAAAAGTAAAACACACATATATGATAGGTCAAATTCTCTCTCTTTTTTGGAGGATGGATTCTCGGGATTGAACTCAGGGGTGCTTAACCACTGAGACACATACCCAGCTCATTTTTAATCTTTTTTTAAATTTTGAGACAGGGTCCCACTAAGTTGCTCTGGGCCTTGCCAAGTTGCTGAGGCTGGCTTTGAACTTGCAATTCTCTTGCCTCAGCCTCCTGAGCCACTGGGATCACAGGCGTGTGCCATCATGCCTGAGGTCCAATGCGTCTTGAGCAAGAACCAGACCTTGTTTCTTACTGCCCTCTAGGTGGTAGTAAAAGCCTCCCCTCTCCAATGTGGATTAGTATTGCAATTCTCCAAATCCTCTTTTCCTTCAGCTTGGTGTTCTCCTCCACCTTTCTGCTCTCCCCTTCCATCCTCATCATGCCCAGCGAATTCTCTCTTCTTTAGATTTTCTCTGTCAATCGTCCTCACAGCAGGAAAAGTCTCAACTATAATATTCTTGTTTTCATACTGTCCTCCTCTTAGCTTCCACAAGAGCAAACCATGGTGTTGCCCAAATGTGGTGGGGAACACTGTATTTTTTGGTTAAACCATAGGGTAAATGGTACAATGTAGAATGGCTGCAAAAGCAAGTCAAGGTGAGGACTGTAGAAGATTCTGGAATACTGGCCCGATGCACACCAGTTTATATGGTTCTGTAGTGCTCCTCCCAACCACTCTTTCTCCAAAACAATTTTTTTTGTCCAAAGGCCCTGCGCAAAGGACACAGAGGACCAGGAGAAGCAGTACCAGGTGAGAAACCGTTGCCCTGAAGAAGCCTAAAATCCAGTTTTCTTTCTGTAGCTAAGAATTCTTAAAGAAAAACATTTTCCACCGAGGGCCTTTTCAGCCACCCTCCCTGCGGAACATTACACAGATTCACATGACTTTTGCAATGCACAACTTGAGCTCATATCACAATAGAGACCTTGCACTTCTCGCCTGAATTTAGTCTCCTGTCACTTCCACCAAACTTTGCTCTTCAAAGATGAACAACTGCGGACAGCAGCACAAATTTTACTGATAAAGCTAAATTGGCCCTAGTGACACGGGGCAATGTGAACTGACAGGAATCCAGACCAGGCAGGATAAGAAGAGGTGCTTGGAAACTAATGTCTTAGCTTTTGAATGTTCTGTTCCCAGGCTATGCTCCCGGGAGTATCAAACTTCTGGGACATTTAATCTGCAGGTGAAGGTGTAGTACCTCAGCCAAGGATGGTTGGCAAGATAGGGAACAAGCCAAAAACAATTATCTCTGGAAGCATTAGGGAATGCAAAGGTATACTTTCAAATAATTTTTTATGGGGATGGAGAGAGTATTTTTTGTTTTGTTTTGTTTTTCCCAAGTAGAACTTTCTTTAGCACCACAAAATTAAAGGATTTTGTAACCCTGTCTTCTTTCCGTCTTTCCCAGAGGAGGAAATTGTAAAGGCTGGCCCTTGAAAAATAATATAGTAAAATCTAACTTTATTCCCCTAATCTCTTAATAATACTGCAGCTGGCCATGATCTATTTAGCATAACATGAAAATAATGTATTTGTACCAAGCAGATTTGAAATGCTTTAAAATAGTGAAAGCTATTTACTTGATTGATTAAGTTAAAGTGTTTACATAAAAGTGTCATATTTTGACATCAGTCATACAACACCACATCTGGTACTTCTAATTAAATTGTGTGAAAAAGACTACATTTTTTATTCAGTCACAACAATATAGCTAATGGGAAGTACAAACGTATTCGTCATGCCCAGAGCCTGGGATCTGCAGTTATGGCATGAGTCTGCTAAAATCCCCACATTTGGATTTTGCAAAGCTTTCATAGCCTCTAACACATGTTTTGCCTGAACAAAGACTAAGAAACTGGGCCCCACCTCTATGAGTCAACGGTTATTATTTTTCCTACTTTGATTTAAACCTCTCCAAGCGCCATCAGTGAGCAAAAATGTAATGAGAATTAGAATAAAGTTGTCTTAAGGAATTGGTGCTCAGAGCCCAGGTAAGGCGTTTTGTTTTGTTAAGCTTTATTCCTGCAGATTAGGAAAAAAACTCAAGAAACTTTAATGGGGGAATAGGGGAGGAAAACTCTATTATTCATTCAGAGAAGGAGCTCATTTGTATCTTCGTTCAAGTGTGGAACTCATATGTACCTTACAAATAGCCAGCTCCTTACCTAAGCACTTGATTTAAAACATTATTATTATTTTTTCCTTCCAAAATGAAGATGAAATATTTTGCATATAGCAAATAAAGGACAAAATGGCTTGGCTGGTTAAGGCATACTTCCTTCACTTTTAATATAGACAAATAATACTTCAAAATCCTTCTTTTATTTTTTTAAGTTAAATTATGTCTGCCCCATGTGCAGATTCAATTTACTGACTAAGTACACAACGGAGTGCAGCCTCTCTGGGAACCATCCATTTGCTTAAGAAGGTAGAGGAGACACTGTTGTATTTTCTTAAAGAGATTCCTGGCATTTTTTTCCTCCTTCGTTTCGCCTTAAAGACTACCTTGAGAAATGTTGCCCAGCAATAAAACGAAAATGAGTTCAGGTTCCAAAATCAGGAAATTTGGGTAGTAAAATGCATGTTATAAAGTCAATGTTGAGAGAAAACCAAATTGAGCTTTTTTATTTTTATTTTTAAAGAGAGAAGGACACAGAGAGAGACAGAGAGAGAGAGAGAGAGAATCAATTTTTATTGAGTTCTTCCAGTGGCTTTCCTTGCTCTGACACTTAGCTGTATACGTGGGTGCTGGAGTTTGAACCCGTGCACTTGCGCATGCTGGGCAAGCGCAGCAACTGCTGATCCACCACCGTAACCACTGAGCCACCAATCCAGCCCCAAATTGAGCTTTTAAAAATGGGTTAAGTATTGGCCATGAGATGCAAAGACCATCCGACCTCGTACAGCATTATTCATCCTTCCTCGGGCAAATGCTGACTCCAAAAGGCTTTGAAGCAGCAGAGGGATGTTGGCCAAGATGGTGAAGCATTTGAGCACACACATGGGGTATGCACTTATTTACCATGTACTAGGTTCAATTTAAAGAAAATAAACGTGCAGGCAGGAACCATGAACAAATAGAGGGCACGGTTTTCTATAATTTCGAGGAGACTTAGGTAATGCTCTATGCGGTGTTTGATTTAAAATGTTAAAATATTAACAGAAGTTTTCTATAGCAGAGTGTTCCTATCACAGTGAAATGACTCATAAGAATGCTAAATTCAAACCAGATGGTCACAAACATTAACTGAAAAAAAAATCAGATATTTAGGGGTCAGCATAGGTCTTCATAAAAATGAAGACCTTGTCTGAGTTAGTGAAAAACGAACATTTGGTGATAACACAGAAAGCAGGAGAAAATATTAGTGACTTTATTTTAATTATACAAGCCACTGTCAGAAGAGCTAACATTTACAAAACTTTTTATTGCCATTTTAATTTGAAAAAGGTGACTATGGGAATCTGCAGACTTCAATAAACAAGGACTTCAATGCTTCCTCTGCAGACGGAGTGGGGGACCCGTTAGTTCAACTGTGTGCCATGCTAATTATCTGCGAGAGCCTCCTCTCTTCCCACCAGGCAGTAACCCTTGCTGAAGATTTGTGTGGTATAGAATATTCCAACCGTCAATCCACGGCCTGATGCCAGCCTTTGCTCCTCTTTCAACAGACCACAGAATAAAATCCTCATTGCTGGGTCAGACACCCACCAAATCTCTGCTCTGTTCTTTAAAATACGTTTTCTTACATTTCTCCTGTTTTGTTTGTTCCTCCAGAGCTTTTTTACCATTTGCAGATCGTCTGCAACATGTGCTGTGTTTAAATGTGTACATACCCTACAAGAAGAAAAATATGTGGTCTCAGAATTAATATTGTTTTTGACTTATAGGGAAATTCCAGTTGTGTTTAACTTGGACTGTGGGATCCAGGAACTTTACAGAGAAGAGAAACGAATGTGTTTTGAGCAAAAATGTGTACGGGGAGTTCCCTACTGTTTTGTTGCTGGGATCTTGGACAACACAGGGAGAAATGACAAGCACATAATTCAGTCTGGCAGCTATGCCACTCAGCGCTGTGAGCCTGTCAGTTCTTACTAGCTAAGTAAGGGCTGGCCTGCTTTGGTGCGAGGATGAGAGACCTCCCAGGAACAAGTAGGTACTTCAGGAAATAGGGTTTCTTATTCAGTAGGTGGCCTCTCCTCTCTGGGTCCCTGTGAATCGATGCCCCGCGTGGTGTTGGGGCACTGTGCAGCAATGAGCTGTTTACCTTTCGGATGAAACTTAAAACCACAGACCTAACCATTTGTGGTCACCAGAGATCTTATGGCAGACTCTCTAAGAGCAGTTGTGTTAACTCCAGAATCCTGGCCTGGGTCCAAGTAAAGTAATTACATTCCACCTCCCAAAACTCCCCCTGCAGTTTCAATTGAATCCGATAGTCTCAAGCCTGCCTCTCAAGGCAGGGCCTGCTCAGTGGTTAGCATTCCACCAAGGAGCAGCCTGTAATTCCATGCTGGAAGAGGGAGTCCCTAGTTCTCACCAAGGTGTGGTAGCATTTAGTTAATTAGAGCTCTTAAAAGCATGTGGAGAACCTCGGTTTTAAAAGTGCTCATAAGACACAAAATGACAGCAGTATTCACACACTCTGTAGAAGCCACAGTCAGTGTGATCTTAGGCTGCTTGAATGCAAGTATTAATTTAGTACAAAAACTAGGTGGAGGTGGAGACTTCTGGGTCACTGTCTTCTGACCCAGAGTTATACCATCTGGGACAGGGTTCCCAATTCAGCAGATGCATTGAAAAGAAGCATCTAATTTAAGTAGAGCATGTCCTGAGAGGCCACCAGGATGAGGAAAGATCTAGAAATGATGTTACTTGAGGAATGGTTAGAGGAACTTGGGATATTTAGCTACAAAGGAAGAAAGAAAAGATGGATTGAAAGCAAGAAAACAGGTAGGCAAGTCAAAATCTGAAGCACAAACACACTTCTGTAGCCCACAAAGCAGAACCAGGACCAGAGGGTAGAAGTTATAATGAGGCAGAACAAAACCTTTCCTCCCAGCCTTGGCCTAGAATCTCTTTATTCACTGCCTCAGTACATCAGTTCCACTCTTATCCATCCACCAAGGCCAAATTCAAGTCTATCGCCAGAAGAAATTCATTCCACGATGAACTCACTCAGTACTTACTATAGCACCAAATTGGCCCTTGTTTTTGGTTCTCCATGGCTAGCTCATTCATTCTGAATGTCTAATCTCACCAATATGTCTCTGAAATTTACCAGACGGTGACCTGTTAATGGTTTAACTATTAGGTGCCCCCCTCCAATTTCATGTGTGGGAAAATGCTAGAAAGTTTAGAGATGAAATGATTATATTTTGAGAACCAAATAAACCTTTCCTCCTTTAAAAATGTTCTTGTCAGGTTTTTGGTCACAGCAGAAGAAATGTTAACTAAAATAGGAACCAAGTATTATAGTTCTCAAGATGTGTAATAGTGGTAAGAAAAGTTGTTTCAACACAATGCTTAGTAATTTATTAAGAACCTATGACATGTGTGCTGGGTATACAAAGAGGAATAAGACCAACCTGCCATCAATGTAGTCCTCTGACTGTGTGCCAAAAATGATAAAATTCAGGTTGAATGTTCCTTATTCCAAATGCTTGGGACCAGAAGTGTATCAGATTTTAGGACTTTTCTTTCAGATTTTGGAATATTCATATATACATATGAGATATCTTGGAACCCATGTCTAAATATAAAATTCTTCATATTTCATAGATGCCTCATACACACAGTCTGAAAGTGATTATATGCAATGTTTTTAATAATTTTGTGCATGACACATCTTGTGTACTTCAACTCACTAGACTTAGCACATCAATTTGATGTTCAAAAAGTTTTGGATTTTGAAACATTTTAGATTTGGGAGACTTTTGGATGAGGAATGCTCAAGTTGTAAGAAATAAATAAAAGAAAGAAAATTACCCACCAGATTGGAAGAGAAGATTTTTATGAAGAAAGAATGCATTTTTAATAGGCCCTAGTGTTGGGGAGAAAGAGATTTGAGGAAAAAGACAAGGGCATGTAAGTGGGAAACATTTGTTAGAACTATGTAAAGATGTTTCTTGAAATAGAGGGTATAGAGAGAGCATAATAGGTGCGAAGCTGGATACAAAAGGAAACGCCAGTTGAAAATATACTTTGGAGGGGCTGGAGCGGTGGCTCAGCGGTTTCGGCGCTTGCCTGGCAAGCACGAGGACCCGGGTTCAAACCCCAGCACCACGTACACAACTAAGTGTTGGAGCAACTAAGGCCATGTGAAAAACTAAAATAAAGTTGTTTCTCTCTTTCTCTGTCTCTCTCACTGTCCCTCTCTATTTAAAAAAAAAAAAAAAAAAAGAAAATATATTTTGGAGGGCCCTGAAAAATTACTACTTAACTCAGCAAATTACGGTTGGCTACTGAAAGTTCTGTTTGTGGTTTCAATGCATTAAGATGAGACTTGTGTTTTAGGATATGTTTATGGCAGGGCTGTGTTGGATGGATTAGAGCTGAGACTGGAGTCTAGGTCAGTACAATTACAAGTCAACCTGAGAGTAGGCTATGGGGCAAAAGTCAGGGGGCCAACAGCTCCACGTTGGAGGTGGCCCCAGTCTGCCTCACTACCCCGGCTTACTATAACATGGCTTTTCCTGACTGCTTTTCTCTGCTACCAACCCCACCCTCGTGAGCTAAAGAAAGCTTAATTAATAGCTAAGGGACTACACCCAAACAGGGATGGGGTTTGTCCTGGGAGAACGGGGTCTGTTGTTCCGTTGCTTAGGCCTGGCTCCAGATTGATGGGAAAGTTCACAAGTTCTCTCTCCTCATTGGAGACAGCCAGCCGTGAGGCATTCCTCAGACCCATTTCCTCAGGGAATTTGATAAGAAAGGAACGTGATTAGTAGGCTCTTGAAACTGCTGTAGCTTAAGAGAAAAGAAATTGAAAATCATTTCCTGACCCGGATCCTAGTTTTACCTTTTTGTGCTTCTCTTGGACACAGAGACTTTTCCTTTGCAAACAGTGCACTCTGCATGTCCTGAAGGATTAACAAAGTCACTCTGCTGCACTTTGAGGAAAACACAGTGCCTCTTGCCTTAAATATAAGCTCTGACATCTTACTACTCTCACAGGCTTCATATTTCTCTTCCAATACCAAGGTTAAAAAATAATAATGAAATATTTTTAAAGCCTGAATGAAATCAATGAATTTTCTTCCTTTTTGACATAAATTACAACTTGTTCCAACAACTTGACAAGTTACTATTTCTAAATTCAAGGAATGTATTTTTGAGTCTCCCTTGTTTTGAGGAGACTATAAAAAGCCTGAAGATATAATCGGACTAAATATTTTATCAAGATGAGAGCAAGCTGATGACATAGAATAAGGGTGTTTCCAAGAGGGTTCAGGGCCAGAAAGGAAAACAACCCAGTGTGGTAATCTGTCCCAAACATGCTCAGAGTAAGAGTCCTCTCAGAACTATGAGAAGCTGGAAGGTTCTTTTATTCCAACACCTTCCCTTTACAATGGAGAAACTATTAAAACTGAGAGAGGAATTTTCTTAAACCCAATTATAAGAGATAAATGCGTAGGGGCAGATTAGCAAGAAGCCTTTAGGGTTTGTTCATTGAGCCTGTTCTGTTGATCTACTAACTACAGATTTTAATACTGAAGAGACCCAAGTCTAAATACAAATTCCTCATATTTCATATGTACCTTATACACACAGCCTGAAGGTAATTATATGCAATGTCTTTAATAATTTTATGCATAACACATTTTGTGTACTTCGACTCACTAGTCTTAGCAGATCATTTGAGTAACAGTTCACACCCTAAACCATGTAAGGGTTTTTACAGGGCTTATCATCAACTAGCCCTTACTGTTAATCCCACTCATCTCTTCCAATCCCAGAATCACCTAACCTTTCACCAAACAAAATGATCCACAAATTAGATCCAAGAATGAGGGTGGACAGACAGGGGGCCATTCAATGTCACCTTCCCCTGGAAGTCAAAGATCTTCCCTTCTCTTATTTTGCCATAGCAACAATATTTTGTCCTGCTTTAAAATGGAGGTGCAGTATTATTCCATTCAATATACAGCTAGCATATCTTCTGCTATTCTTGAAAAAGAAGTTCTACTCAGAATTTCTGTAAGTTTTCTTGTACTTAATCATGGGAGTTGTCATTTTAATTGAGAACATGAAGCCAAGAAGGAGGAACACAGGAATTTTTTCTGATATCTTCAATGTGATGAAAATTGTTTTTAATGAAAAGACATATTGCAATGCACTCTGTATTTATTCTTTTTTGGGGGGGTACCAGGGATTGAACCCAGGGACACTCAACCCCTGAGGCACATCCCCAGATCTTTTATTTTTTATTTTGAGATAAGGTCTCACCAAGTTGCTTAGGGCCTCACTAAGCTGCTGCGGCTGGCTTTGAACTTGCAATCCTCCTCCTCAACCTCCCGAGCGTCTGGGATTGCAGACATGCACCCCATGCCTAGCTCATTTACTTTTTTTAACAAATGCTTACTGAGTTCTTATTATGGATTAGACACTATAAAACTTGCAATTAACCTCATGATTAAGATCCGAAATAAACAAAGGTCTAGTTACCTCACTAACTAGAAGTATGATCTTAGGATTGAGGTGTATGTTTCTTCCAATGATGAAAGCAATTAGTTAGCCTTTTCATAACAGATATGAAAGGGATAAGTTTTATTATGAATTGATACCAGTTGCAAGGAAGAGCAACACAAAACTTCATATGAACTTGAAATAATGCTCCAGACTTCTTATTTCCCACACAAATATGTATCTGGCCACAACTTAAAACCTGTTCTCTCACATAGTTCTGGCATTACAGAGGGAAGGAGGCATGAAACAAGATTTGTCCCAGCTAACACATGGTAATGGGGGACTCTTTTGACACATTTTATTGAAAGTTCCATCAACTATCTTTAAATGATATATATTTTCAAAATATAAAATGTGGAAAACATTTACATAATGTTTTAAGTTGGATTTTTTAAGAAAGAAAACAGATTTTAATATTTGTACTATCACTATTACTATTAGTGTCTTAAATACAAATAACAGCTTTCTTGAAAAAGGATTTTTGACAAAGAGAGAAACTGATAATTTAATCAAATTGGCCCACTGTACAGATTTTTTTTTTTTTTGAGACAGAGTCCTGCCAAGTTGCTTTAGGGCCTCACTAAATTACTGAGGCTGGCCCTGAACTTACGATCCTCCTGCCTCTGCCTCCTGAATCACTGGGATTACCAGCATGCACCATAGTACCTGGCTGCAAAGATGGTTTCTAAAGGACAAAAACAAAACTCACACATGTTGTTGGAACTGGTACTTCTGTTATGGGGACACAACAATTCACTTCTAAGAATTTGTCCTATAGGTGTGCTCACACGAGTGTGCAAAGCGCACGTACACAGACGTTCACTGACATAGTAACAGCGAAAAGCTAGAAATGAGGAACTGAGTATCCTTCAACAGAGACTGGTTAAATGAATTGTGACATATCCACAAAAGGGAAATCAAAAATTGCTTTAAAATGATTTAGGTCGGGGGCTGGAGTGGTGGCTCAGAGGTTACAGCGCTTGCCTGGCATGCGCAAGTACACGGGTTCAGCACCACATACACAACTATGTGTTGGAGCAACAAAAGCCATGTGAAAAACTCAATAAAAATTGATTCCCTTTATAAAAAAATGATTTAGGTCAATATGGGCTGATAGGGAATTACCATAAAAAATAAAGTCTTTGAACTCCAAGTTTCATGTTTGATATACCGGTTGTCCATTTCCGTCAGGGACTGATCAGGAACACAGAAGTCACTATGTGTTCCAAGTAGGAGAGGATCTAATATAAGAAAGTAGAAGCTTTCATAACTGCCGGTAGAGCAGACATTGCTGATGATCTCGGTCTACAGCCCTCAGCTGGTGTGTCTCCAGATCTCTTCTGGAGGCCCTCCTGATCCTCTCAGCCCACCCTAAATAAAAGACTCTCAGAAAGCCACCACCAACTATGGCAGCCACCTACAGTACAGGCAGTTAGCAGGAGCTCACCCAGTGGCATCTGTGACCGTTCATGAGCCACCTGCCCACACATCTGCCTGAAACTGCCTCTGGAGAATAACGGCCTCTCCTTCTCTTCTCTCTTCCAGATTTCCCCCAGGGGGCTTCCACTCTGG
This sequence comes from Aplodontia rufa, assembly GCA_004027875.1. Lineage (NCBI taxonomy): Eukaryota > Metazoa > Chordata > Mammalia > Rodentia > Aplodontiidae > Aplodontia > Aplodontia rufa. The sequence continues at coordinate 55,503 of PVKS010000164.1, forward strand.
CTGACTCAAGTCCAAAGCCAAGTGGAAAAGGGGACTCCGGGAAATGTGGTGCAGAGGAAATTGAGGAGGGATGACAGAGATGTGGGTTTGACCACAGACAGCCCATCATTCTGCCATTTTCAATAGGAGTTAGTACGCCTGGCTAGTGGCCACACGTGTATTTGAAACTAATTTTATTACAAAATAAATTTAACTTATACTCAATTTCTCTAAAACAATATCTTTATGGTATTCATCCAATTCTCTCTTGAAGGTAGACATCATGTCTCATATTGAGAAACTGAGAAACCAAAGAAAGGAAAAAGCCCAAACTTGTGACTCTACCCTCCCCCCACAAAATATACATGCTGCCCTTTTCGTGATTCTTTACAATAAATGGAAGAAACTACTGGAAAGTTTGCCCTTTTATTTGATTTGCTAGTGGCTCCGTTAACATTTTAATTTTCTCAGTGTTCATTTGTGCAAGTGCTTGACAATGTTTCATGTGCTTTCCCAGCAGTCCCTGCGGGAATCTGGGGTTAGTCTCACTTCACAGATGAAAAAGTCGAGGGTGAGGAATTTCCTCAAAATTACACTGTAGCTGTTTTGTAGATCCTAGATCTGAACTCCCACTCACCTTAAAATCTGTGTTCTAAACTCAATGATTCCATATCTTCTTGAGATGAAGAATGAAATGAACCAAAACCCTTAATCACCAGGAATGGTAGCACACTCTTGTAATCCCAGTGACTCAAGAGGCTGAGGCAGGAGGACTGCAAGTTCAAAGCCAGCCTCAGCAACTTAGCAAGGCCCTAAGCAACTTAGTGAGACCCTGTCTCAAAATAAAAAATAAAAATGGGCTGGGGATGTGACTCAGTGGTCAAGCATCTCTGGGTTCAATCCCTGGTATAAAAAAAAACTAAAACGTACAGTCTTTATGAAATCTGATTTGGGAGGTTGGCCCAGGAGGGGAGGAAAATGCCTTATGCATTAGTTGAGATAAATATTTGATAAATCTTATACTTAAATAAAAATGTTGAATGACTTAAAAATCCCCTCTAAGATATTTGTGCTATTGTTAATTAAGCGTCTATATTGCCAGCATTACCAAGCCACCCCATCTTTTTTTTTTTAAAAAGAGAGAGGGACAGTGAGAGAGAGAGAGAGAAAGAGAGAATCAATTTTATTTAGTTTTTCATGAGGCCTTCCTTGCTCCAAGACTTCGTTGTGTACGTGGTGCTTGGGTTGGAACTCAAGTACCTGCACATGCCAGGCAAGCGCCGTAACTGCTGAGTCACTGCTCCAGTCTGCCAACTCATCTTAAAAAGACAAAACTCGTAGTGCAAAAGGATGAAATTAAGTTTTTTCCCTTGGAGAAGAAGAAACTGGGTTTCTCAAATATCTTGAGTAAATGCTATAACAAAATGTAACCCAGTGAGAAAACATTTTTCAGTTTAAAGAGGGACTTGTTGCTCCTTGGGTAGGTGATTTTATCCAGTCCCCAAGTTCTCCTCCATCTCAGCCTCTGCACTGTGGATGCCCCTGCTTTGCTTCGATGAGCTGTTGTTGGTCTGTGCAAGGCCTATTAAGCTACAGGCTTTTCATAAGGATGGCCTTCAGTGCACCATGCTGGTGGCTACTTGATTAACTACTTGATTCAAACAGAAGGCAAGTTCAAAGAGAACCCAAACTATGAGCAACCTGGTAAACTTTGGTTTCAAAAAAAAATTCCAAGAAGCTTTCTGGAGTTAACTTTTCTGCTAAGAATAGATGTAGGTCATTGCTTTACCTATGTAAAAGCATAAGCCTCCCTGACAACACTTGGGCCCTTTGGTCCTTGATAATCTACATCACACCTTGACCACCACAGCACTCTACAATCTGACCACCAAGTATTTTCCCACCTTCAGATTACATCCCAGTCTTCAGCCTGGGCTCTGCACTTCCTTGTCTCGTGCTTTCTTCCAAGTTCCTTTCTCTCTAAAAGGAAATGTGGTGAAGAACATTGTACTAATCTCTTAGATGTGAAAGACAGAAACACTCAAATTAGCTTAAGAAAATAAAAGACACTTAATTGGCTCATGCAAGTAAAGAGTATTCTATTATTAGATGCAGTTGCATCCCTGGACTCTGATGATATCAATAAGATTGCTCTCTTTTGACTGATTTCCTCTGTATATTCTCCTTTCCCATGCACACTCTACCCTCAGGTATCAAGATTTGCAGATCTGGTATCTCCTTAACAACCTCAGTTGAATGCCAGATTTTTCCCCCCAAGATGCTTTGTCAAAAGGTCTGAAATTGAGGTTTATGGATCTAACTCAGTTCCATGTCCCCACCTGAATCATTCACTATAACCAAAGTAACACAATATTCTGCTCCTATAGGCCCAGGTCACTTGCCCATCCCTGAAACCAGAAATGGAGTCAGGCAGTTCCCCACAAACTACCTGGAATAAGAACAGAGACAGGAAGGTAGGGAGCTAGTACCAAGGAAAAGGGAGATGGATGTTGAATGAGTAAAACTAAAAGAAATGTCCACTACAAAGACAGGCTCTTACTTTTCCCAGAAACCAAAAGCCTTGGGATTGGGACACACGCAGGAAGAGGTGATTAGCAGTCTTGAAAAGGCCTACAGTTCTCAATATTTCCCCAAGAAGTACATTGGTGCAAAAATTTTTGCAAGAACTTATTTTACTTCACTGCTGTTTTTATGAATTTCTACTATTTTGAGACAGAAATACTAAAATTGTGTCCAATTCAATAAAAAGAAATTCTTATAATTTGGAGGGTATACCAATAATCCCATGCTTCAAAACTATTTTCTTTTTTTTTTTGTAATTTTAGGTCCTTATCTTATATATAAATACATTTTCATAGTTGAAATCTTGATGGTAAACAACATTTAAAAGCTTAGAAATTTCAAGGTTATGTAATTCTAAACATCTTTCTACATTTTTGCAAAAACAATCTACTGATCTGGTTCAGTGATTGCATAATATCCCATTGAGCAAAAGTCCTAAGGCTTCCTTAACCATTCTACTGAGCAAAATGTAGGTGGTTTCCAAATATTTACAGCTATTTGGTCTATTATGGTTTTTTCCTAAAGAATTTCTTCCTTAGGTTACATTTTCTAAAGTAGGATTACTAGGACAAAAAGTCCCATACAGAGGAACAAAAACATGGAATTTGAAATTAGATATCCCTGAGCTGAAATCCCAGCCTTGCCACTATGTGACCAGAGGCAGGTTGCCCACCAAACCTTTCTGAATTTCTACTTTCTGTCTGTAAAATGTGGATAAAGGTATCTATTGGCTAAGGGTTATGGAAAGGATTATATGGAATAATTTATGTAAAACAATTAGCATAGTTTCTGACACACAATAAGTACCTTCAAAATTATATTTAACATTGGAGTTGCTCTGTGATCTTAATGTTATAGTGTCATTTTATTTTCCTAGAAAATTTTTATTAATCTGAACAAAAATCACCCAGCCTTATTACATTTGTAAAATATATCAGCCAATTTATTTATTTATTTTTATAAAGAGAGAGAGCGACAGTGAAGGAGAAAGAGAGAATTAATTTTACTTAGTTTTCCATGTGGCTTTCATTGCGCCAACGGTTCATAGTGTACATGGTGCTAGAGTTTGATCATGTCCTTGTGCTTGCCAGGCAAGTGCCATAACCGCTGATCCACTGCTCCTGCCCTATATTTGCCAATTTAAAATAGCATTGCAAATATATTTTAATTTGAAGTTTTCTGATCACTTAAATAAATCAAACTTTCCTCTCAAATCTCAATAACTGAGTTGCTTAGAAGTGAAGTACTACTTAGAATTAGTGTTTCAGTGTTTCTCAAGATTTTTCTTACCTAAAATACCTGAGAGAGAGATGATGTATCTCATCAAAAACAGTAACAGTTTGTGGCAAAGTTTTTCCACCTTAGAACTATACCCCTTGGAGGTCATACTAGAATTGGAGAGGGCATGCCCCATTCAGTTAAACTCACCTAAACACACCTTTATATATTTATTTAATTGTATCAAAGACAACATCAATAGCCACAACTTTTTGCCATCCTTGTTTTTCTATGGGTGTGAGAGGGGCCTCTGTATAAGATTGGAGGACTGAGAAGCAGACCACAGTGGGGTGAGTATACACAGAGTGGGTGGGTTGAGACCGTGTAATTATGGTACTTGACAGCAGTAGACAGGCTCAATTCTACCCCTGTAACCGGAGTGAAAGCCAGCAAGTGATTAAGTACTGGAGTGATGGGAAGATGGTGTTATGGTGCCCTGAAAGACAGAAGCTCATTCACACTTGGTGACAGAATGATAGATGTCCCCACCACTACCCTGATCCAGTGGCAGAAATGGGCTACAACCACACAGGACCATGGTTACCCCAATCTCAAAAGGCCTTTTTTCACCCAGAGGCAATGTTTTGGGGCCATGGAAGGCAAAGGAAAGGATTGAGTAAATTTTAAAAACCCAATGGAATGAGCAAGACATGGAAGAAAAGAAGCCCATAGAAAGAAGAAAGCATTAACAATGTGAATTAGTAAGAAAAAATTAGATTGCATCTTCTTTGCCATCCCCACCCCAGAAGGAGAGAGCTACGTCAAATTTCTACGCTTCTCAATTGGTCTTATAATACTGACTTTCCACTACTACTAGTCCCAACCCTCACTCAGAATGGGAAATTAGTAGTAGTTTATGCACATCAAAGACTGACTGAGCAGCCCTTGAGGTGAAAATGATGGATCTTGGGAGGGCTTGAGTTTCTGAGACTGGGGGATAGGTAGGGGACAAAGTGACAGAGCCTGCACCGCTGTTAGAGGGAGATAACTGATTTGGGCAGCAATGACAGTGGCCCTCGAGATGGAATGTGCCAGACTGCTGCCCGTTGTCCCCACTTTTTGTTATTCCTTAAAATCAACATGCCTGGGGCTGGAGTGATGGTTCAGTGGTTCCCGTGCTTGCCTGGCATGTGCAGGGACACTGGTTTGAACCCCAGCACCACGTACACAACAAAGTGTCAGAGCAACGAAGGCCACATGAAAAACTAAATAAAATTTGATCCCTTCTCTCTCTCTCTCTCTCCCTATCCCTCTCTCTCTAAAAAAAAAAAAAAAAATCAGCATGCCTGTCTGCAAACATATCATGAAAGGAACAGCCTCCTAAATGACTGGAAACAAATTCACAGCCAAGCAGGCTACGGGTTGAAGCATAGCAAATTCCACCAAGAAAAGGGAAGTGAGCTTTCCGTTAAAGATGCAATGCCTCTGCTGTCTCTCAAAACCAACTAAAACACCAGTGAAGAAAAAAGCTTTAAAGCATATCTAAGTGTAAAGAGAAAGAGAGAGAAGAGAACAACAAAATTTCAGAAGCTAAAACACTGATGGACAAATGGAAATTAATCCAGTAGACCTGGGAGCCAACCTCTAAGAATTCTGACAAGCAACCTGAAAACACGGAGGACCCACAAAAGGCTCAAATCGAGGTCATAAAATATCTCCTGTAATGGAAATAAAGACGGAAGCAGACACAGAAGTATCTGTTGGAAGACTGTTTGGAACCAATTAAACCACTTTCTAGATGTTTCCATTCCACTCCAGCAGGAAACAGAAGGCTCAGCCTCTAGGGAGTGAAGTAGAGGGTCCCTGTACTGGAGGGCACCACAGCAAGGGAATCATGTGGAAAACAGAAGGATCAAGTGAAAAGTGACATTCTTTATGTTGAGAACACCCAGCCTTCTTCTCCCACGGAGCGTCCAGAACTCTGAAATCCAGACAAGAGACGGCAAAAGTCTTGAGTAGGTCACGTGATCAGCCTCCACAAAGGGGACCTAACTGTCCATACACCAATAGCTCTTCCATGCAGGAGCTTCCAGTCTACTTTTTAAGTTCAAATATTAAATATGAGCAAACCATTAAAAATTTTTGAAGAAATCTTTTAATGTGGAAGACTGGAGGCCCAATCAAATAGGAGAAAGCATCATAGAGAAAATGAACTAAGCTGTAGAAAAAGGTGCCCTAAAACTGCCATTGCTATCTTAAGGAAGAAACAGCATTTGTAGCACAAGAATTGGAGTCTGAGAGAGAAGAAAAAAAATCTTGTATATAAATACAAGATAAAATTGAAATCTTGTATGTGAGTATATAATAAAAATAAAAATTGAAGAAATTCAATTATATTTCTAAAGGTCAACATTATTAAAAGCATGCTTATTACTATTTGTATCTATTAAGATGTTGAAAATGTTTATGATTTTCTACTAATTCTGAGATAACTATCAACAAATAGAAGTTGATGTGGAAAAATGTCCAATGACCATCAGTAAGTAGGACCTTAGGACCATAGGACTAGGTTGTTGAATTTTAGTATTTGAAAACATTGTAATTTTATATAACCCAATCTGTACCAAATGCTTGACAATTTGCAATCACCGTTACCTTATGACCTGGAGGTTTATTGAAACACCTACTTGTGGTAAATGAGATTATTCTTCTGATTTACTCTCTGTCCCCGCTGGTGTTGGGTTTGGATGCATGAGTTGTTTAGGTCAATGGAATGAAAAGTAGCAAGGCACCAGTTTTTAGTTTAGGCTTTAAAAGACATCACTTGTTTCCATTCACCCCTCTGGAAGCTTCTAAGGTCTGCCATGGGAACATACCCCAGTTACTGCTATTCCTCCAGCTTGGGCACTAGAATGAGACAGGATGAGAAGACCTGAATTCTTCCTGTACCCTGGCCTATTCATGTGAAAAAAATACATGCTTATTGTAAAAGTAACAGGTAATGTGGTTGGTTATTACCCAGCAAAACTAATACAGTTAAAGGTTTTTTAAAAGAGTACTTCCAAATTCTGTCTGAAAAAGACCTCAAACTGGGGCTGGAGGGGTGGCTCAGCGGTTAGGGCCCTTGCCCAGTATGCTCGAGTATACAAGTTGAAACCCCCGCACCTCACACACAATGAAGTCTCAGAGCAACGAAAGCCATGCGAAAAACTAAATAAAATTGATTCTCTCTCTCTCTCTCACTGTCCTCTCTAAAAAGAAAGAAAGAAGGAAGGAAGGAAGGAAGGAAGGAAGGAAGGAAGGAAGGAAAGAAAGAAAGAAAGAAAGAAAGAAAGAAAGAAAGAAAGAAATCTTGAAAATTCCACACTATGTAGAATTTACACGTAGAATAAGATTCAGGCTTTATACTCCCTTCTACAATAACATTCACATTGTTCCTTATTTGCCTTTAGTTTTCATTTTATAGGCATCACTTCCTGAATTAAGCACTAGTTTCAGAATCCTGTATTTACAAACCAAAGCATCAGCAGTTTCCCAAACAAGGCAGAATTAAGCCATTCGCACCCATCTTCCCGCTGAAGCAAATTAAAAGGGCTGAAGTATCTTTTCAAAAAGTATCAGAATCTAACCAAATAGTAAAGAATTGCTGGGCCAGAATCCAAGTGAAGACCCCAGAGAAGTAAGCCCAGCGTTCAAAGCTGTTATGCCCAGAGGGTATTTGCTGATCCATACAAAACAGCTTTCAAAAGGAACCGGTGCTCTGAGTGGGCTTGAGAGGATAAAAGTAAAAACCTGGGGCCTACTTAGCCAAAGACTCTAAGCAACTCCCCCTTACTTCAGGATCAGGGTGCGGATGAAGCGGAAATAACCCAGTCTTCACCTGGATTTATACCAGCCTCATCTGAGTTGTTCAGGAAACTTCAACCCTCGAATGTGCTTTAAAATGGTCCCGGGTTGGTGGTGTTTCCAGGCAACTGGGCAAAGCAAAATAATGTGCTATAGAGGAAAGCAGAGGTTTTAGGCCTCACAGTTGTCTCACTAATCATTTTTCTTTTTCTTTTTTTTTTAAGAATTTTTTTTTTTCAGAGAAGGACAGTGAGAGAGAGAGAGAGAGAATCCATTTTTATTGAGTGTTTCACATGGCTTTCATTGCTCTGACACTTAGCTCTGTACGTGGGTGCTGGGGTTTGAACCAATGTACTTGCACATGCAGGGCAAGCGCAGTATCCACCGAGCCACTGCTCCAGCCCCACTAACGCATTTTTCTAAATGCAGTGTGCAGCACATGGACAATTAATAACCAGGCACACAAGAAAACAAGACACTGCAAATGACAACTGGAAGCAATAACAGATAACAGGCTCACAAGCACTTATGAACTAGAAATGGCCAGATGAAGACCTCAAAGCAAATATGCTCGTTTTTAAAAAGTTCTGAAAATATCATTGGAGAAATAGAAACTATAAAAAGTGACAGAAAGGATTTGAAAAAGAACCAAATAGAAATTGTACACACTCAAAAATACAAAACTAAAATACAAAAATTAAGATATTAGACAGACATAAGGCACTCCCTAGATTAAGATGCAGGACAGACTGTAGTATCACATTTCTTCCAGGGCTGACAAATTTCTGTAGCAAATTTTTTTGCAGCCAACAAAGAATCCATGTAATTCTTTGAATTCTATCTAATCCTGTAGTTGGTGCACAACCAGAGCCGTAGGAAAGGAAACTGCCTTTGTGCAAACGCGGCTGGTGTCCGTAGAAGGGCAGCATCCTATCTGACATGAGTTTAGGTTGCTGCGCTCCCCCAGCCCAGTCCCACCCACGACAGCAGAGCGCCAAGTCTAGCCTTGCGACTTTCTCTCTGATTTGAGGCCACGGCAGGCAAATGCAGAGCCTCCAAATGCACAGTCATTTTAAAGAGTGGTCTCAATTTTTGGATGTTGGGCCACAGCCCCTGGTAACTATTTGTGTCTATAAGGTGATTTATTTCAGAATGTAGCAGAAATAGACGACCCAGAAGAAAACTCAGCAAGAATAACAGTAAAAATGCAACAATGTGCTTCTCCTTTCCTCTCTCCTCTCTCTCTCTCTCTCCTTAAGAGAAGGGCACACACAGAGAGAGAAACAATTTTTATTTAGTTGTTCATGAGCCTTTTGTTGCTCCGAGATTTCGTTGGTACATGGTGGTGGGGTTTGAACTTGTGTACGAGGCAAGTCCCACTGCTCCAGCCCCCATGTTCCTTCTCTTTAAGATGATATTAATAATCACTTGTCATAGTTTTGCTAAGAGAAGAATAAGCTCTATCTTCATAAGGCCCTGCAAATTTGGTCTGACACATCGTCATACTTACTCTTTAGGGAAAATAGCTTCCCACCAATGACACAAAGACCTGAACTAGCATCTAGAACATTATTATGAAAAGGTTTTTAAAATTTAGGAGATGTGCTTAAAATATAAATGTTAATATTAATGTTCATTAATACTAATATTTCAATGTTCATTACTAACATGGCTTCATTTAATCTTTGAGGAAGATAAAATTTTCAGACTAATGCTCAGAGAGGTTAAGCAACATGTTAAAAATCACACAGTCAATATATAGGTTTAGGAACATGAACTCAAAAACAGAGCTAATACCAAAGCTAGCACTATACAATAATCCTCTTTGAATAAACCCCCAGATTTTCCAGCATCTTTAACTCCCTGGTGAGATGGAAAGAATCAAACTTAGCTTGTTTCTGTCATTTAGAAGAAATTAGATGTATTTTTTGCCTCTGTGCTTTCTCCTCTTAAAAGTCTTAACATTCCACACAATGTATCACTTTCATGATGAACTGTTTGCTGGACAATGGTCTGGTCCCTTTTGTATATTTCAGGCAAAATTCCTCAACAGTTTTCATATTTACTTTTTACGGTTTGCCATTGAAAATATCTGTGTGATCACAGTAACACATGATCTGGGGGAAGTCAAGAGATGAGGGGGAAGAGGGTGGGGAGGGAGGGGGAAGGATAGGGGAGGAAAAGGAGAGTTATAAATACTGTATGGTATACTCTACTCCCCTGAGGAGCTAAATAATACCCATGAAGACATATAGGGCTAGAAAAGTAAAAAAAAAAAAGAAGTATATATGTATATATACATTTATAGCTGTAATCAAGGAAAATGCAGTGGAGAACTGAGACCAGGGAGTGGGAGAGGTGGGGGAGATTCCTGGGTAAGGACTGGGTTCAAGTACATGTATGAATGTTTAATAATGAATCCCTTCATTATGTATGACTACAATGCACCAATAAAAAAATAAAAGGAAAATTTCTGTTTGGAAGACAGAAAGAAAAAGCTGCGCTTCCCAAAGACTTGTTCCTGTTTGCACTTGGTAAACTCGTAATGTTCTTTCTTTTCATATTTGGAGTTCGGCTGCGGCCCACGTGGCTATGATATTCCTGTCCTCCTTTCTCATCCTTGGGTGGATAGAGGGTGAGCTAGTGAAAGCACGCCTGTCTCAGGGAAGGGCAATTCATAGCCCCTCGACTTGACACATTTCCGTTGGATTTTTTATTTCCGAGTGACTTACAAGCGTTACACGTACTTGTGGGCTTGGTGTGATTCTTCAGAGCTCGCATACAGCCTGTGCTGATTAAGACCAAGCGACTGGCAGTCCTGGTTTCTCATCATTTCTTGGTGCTTGGAGCCTTTGAGCTCCTCTCTGAGGGTTCTTCGTGAAGCAGTAGGTTATGGTGAACGCCCCTTAGCTCTTTTCAACGCTGGAGCTCATTCCTTCCTTCTGTTTTAGTTCCTGTTGTCCAACCTCCTTCCATTCTCCCTCCACTACCTTTCTCAACTTCTAGTGATCACAATTTCACACTCAGACCTGCTTCCCAGTGCCTTGAGCCAATGCTTTTCCTCCCTGCAGGTCGGCGCCTCTAGTACCATCCCCAGCGTTAACGCAGGACCTTGGGCATGGAGGCTGTGGACCAACTTTGCCCTTCTGCAGCTCCGGTCCGTCATCTTCTCCCACTCAACTTCTGGAGAGATTCCCCAAGCCAACCTGCTACCCAAATGATTGAAATTCCCACAGACCCCCAACACCTGCTCATCTTCCGTGGACATTCCCAGGACCCTTCCTCCCCTGGGGTATCAGGTTGCTACAGAGAATGTTTGTTTTATTTTTGGCAAGCTATAAATTTGTCAAAGCATTTAAATAAAATTCTGAGTTAAAGTTGAAGTCAATATTTGTGATTGAAAAAGAGATCAGTAATCCCATCAGATGCTGCATACAAAAACAGCCAGATGTGGTGGTGCACACCTGTAATCCTAGCAGCTCAGGAGGCTGAGGCAGGAGGATTGCAAGTTCAAAGCCAGCCTCAGCAACTTAGTGAGACCTTGATTAAAATAAAAAATAAAAAAGGATAGGGTTGTGGATCAGTGTTTCAGCACCCCTGGATTCAATCTGTAACCAAAATAAATAAATAAAATAAAAAACAAGGAAAAAGAAATGAGAGCCTCCAGGAGGTAAGGAGGAATCCCAGACAGCAGCCCTCCTATTTTCATCTGGTTTTTGTTTTTCCTTGACTTAGTTGTGTATGTGGTACTAGGGATTGTACGTGGGTCCTCCTGCATGTTGGGGAAGCACTCTACAGCTGATCTCCACCTCTACAGCCCAGCCCTTTTGTTTTCATGTGGGACAAAATAATCAGCAAACAACGTTCACCCCAGCAAGTCAATCCCACTCCCCACTCGCAAGCTGGAGTCAGCACTTTTGATGCACCTTAAATGTTCTCACAATTTTTCTTCGTGTATGTACCTCTGAAATTTCAATGTGTCTTATTAACATTCTGCCAATTGCTGGCCCCAAATTTTATTTCTGTTCCAAACAACAGTTTGGGTGTTTCACCTGGGCCTCTGATCCTTCAGTCTGTCCTTTAGTGCTTGTTCGCACTCTGCCATGTCCTGTTTGCCTGAGTATCTGTAAAGAGAGAGCCAAAGTTTGTGTTCAGGCTTCCCACCCAAAGCAATGGCCTGTTTAGTGAGGAGACAATTTCTTCCCCAGGTGCTGCATCTGCCACTGAGTTCTAAGGGCTATTTTCAGTTTGCAATGTCAGGTTGGAGGACAGAGTGTATCTGAGATGGAGTAGCATTTCTGAGCCAACCTATAGGCCATATTTTGCTAATATTGGTAAAGAGATAGATGTGTTTGTGTGCATATATCCATGTAGATATATATATTAAATTTAAAACATGTACTTTGCTTTTTAAAAATTGTACAATGAATTATACTGCCTTTGAACTTCTCCCTACATGAGTATTTCTCTCCTAGGGATATTTAGATCACCAAAGTATTTTCCTGAGTTTTGTCGAGCAAAGATACGATATATAACCACTAAACCTCATATTAAGAAAAAGTGAGCTATAATAAAAGATTGAAAGCTCTGCCTGCAAATAATACTGTAAAAGTTTACAGTCCATCCTAACCATCAAGGACATTTTCCATAACTTGAGGGTTTGATAGTAAAATATATACATACATATGTATGTTTCTAATAACAAAACACTAAAGTAAAATAAACCTGCTTGTCCAAATACAGTTGCGTTTCAGTCAAAGTTTTGCTTAACATTTTGAGAAGAGCTCTTTGGCGATAAATGGCCACAGCCCTGGATGTCATAGCAGGTGCTCATGGTGCCATCTACTGGTCATTTGTTAAATGACTCCTGATTGAGAAACCTGGGTCCGGAAAGTTTTCAGTACCAAGCAATCTCCCTGTGGCCGTTCATCCGCAGCCCCAGCGGTGGCCCAGTTGGAAGATAATGCCAGCTGTGTTGATTTCCTGTTTCACAAAGGGTCATCCACATCGCTGAGTGTCCTCGGAGAGATAAGACCTCTCATTTTTGAACAGCGATATTGCTAACAATGCAGAGCCTGAGCCACGCTGTGCACGAGTAGCAGCAGACACGTTTCCATGCAGCCAGAAGCCTGGCTCTCTCTGAGCACCAAAGCGAGGAAGCCGAAGCAGGCCTTGGGTAACTGTGTCTCCCTGGAAATACCATTCCAGCAGCGTAGAAATCCCAGGATAGTGAAGCGGGAGAGCAAAGAGGTAATGGGTGTTGATGCCGAAATACCATCTTTTAGGAAATGCCGTAGTGAAGGAGGCATCCTCCTCCCCTTCATGAGCCATGAGCTGACTGCAGGCTGCAGGAGAGGGCGCACCTTCAGGGGTCCCTTTCTGGCAAGTTCTCTAGAGGTCAGTTAGGAGAGCAGGTCCCAAGCCCTCTTCCTCCACCGTCTCCCCAGGCAGTATATGCTCTTTTCTTGGCATACTTTTGCTTTCATTTGTCTTTCAGAAGCACCACCCCGTTAATGTGTTCAGTATCTCAGGTGCAAAATGCGCTTGTGGATACTGCACACATCGTGGAGAAGAGGCCATTTATCATCCTGACCCGGCCCCTCGTGGACTCACTCCGAGTGCAGAGTTCCCATGGGCCTGGACGCTTTCGGATGTAAGCCCACCTCAGCCACCGCCGGCTGTTTAGAGCCGTCCCAGCTGTTGTTTAAAGCCAGGGACCAAGCAGCCCTGGTCCTTTTTTTTACACAAGGGGGTCATCCACAGATCAGGAAGTGTCCTGTAGGTCTCTATGTGGAGACCGCCTGATTGTACTTCTGAAATCTCTTTCTTATTAAAAGATCCATGCAGAAACTATTTTCCCAGAATTACATTAAATTTCAAACCTGATGTATATATTGAGGCTAGAATCCAAGTGTCTGAAAGAAGAACCAAGTATCAGCTTAGCCCCTTTTAAATGCTGTGATTATTTGAGGTCTCTAAAAAAGGTGTGTAAAATATTTGGCAGAAATTAGGAATCAAAGATAATTCATTCACGCTTTTCCATCAAGCACAAGTCCATTTGCATATCCTTAAAAATATGTGTATGGAGCATGTACAATATCAGAAGCATACTGATAATTTTAGCACTCACTCTTTCCCCCTGAAAAGTAAGAATGGAAATTTAGAAAAGACCTAGGTGTTTTCAAGAGAATATAGTATGATGTCCCAGATCCCAGCAAGAAATTTAAACAAGTTCTATAAACATGAGTGATTTTGACAATAAAGGTTTTGCAAACATGTTTAATTTTTAAAAACCAATTCGAAATCAGTTGGCATAGTATAAGTACCTAAAACAAAACAAAAAAAAAAAGTTGTGTCCTGAAAGATTTGGTCACTAAAAGACACTGATGCGACTCAACTAATACCTCCTCGGTCAACAGGTCGATGAAGGATTGATCCATAAACATAAACAGAAGTCGTTTTTCTATCTAAGATCTCTGGGTTCTAGAAGAAGCCTCATAGAAAAGGGTATTTCTTCAATAATCTAACCAAAAATGAAGAGATACAAAATAGATTTGTGGATCCTGGAGAAAGAATACAAAAATAAAATATTGAGGTCTTCAGCTGTGTTTGTTCAGAGCCCGCATCCAGCTGACAGATTTGTGTCTTCTCAACCTGATATAATGGAAGTGTGGGTTTGGGTGTGAGTCTTTTGAGGATCATCATCTTGTTTCAAGTTTCCTAAATAAAGCTGAGCATTTTAAGTGCTATTTTTACTACAGGAAGGTGCCTGATTGTTCCAGAAGAGGATCAGAAGAAACACAACATGCCCAAGAAAAATGCTTCAGTGAGTTAGAAACTCAATCATATTTGCAGAGATAGTGAAGAGAAGATCCATAAGCCACAGAGAAATCAAGAGAATTTATTTTCAGCCCCAAACTTCCTATTATCCCAAGTGTTCATTACTCTCTTATGAAAGAAATATACCACCAGTTCTGAGTTTCCTTTGTTCCTCGGATTACATTCCAGGGATCTATTTGTGTCTAAAAAGTACAGCAAAGGCAATGTAAGTCATGTTGAACTTACTGAAAGAAAGACAAAGAAAAGGGAGAGGAAGGGATGGAGAGAAGAGAGATTCAGAAGAGAGAGAAGGAGAAGGAAATATAGAGACAGATGAGGCAGGTGAGGAGGAGACAGCCAAAGGCATAGAGGACAGAAAGTAGAGGCAGGAGGAAGGAAAGGAGGAAAGAACAGAGCTTGAAAAAGAAAAACGATCAAGAAGGAAAGGGTAGAAAATGGAGCAACCAAACTAGAGGCGCAAAACCGGAAGCATCAAGGGGAGGCGGGGTGGTGGGGAGGGGAGATTCCTGGAGAGGGGGAACTGAAGTAAAAGCAGAGTTACCCAGCCATTTAGAAACTCAGCGGGTTGGAGCTGAAAGGAATATTAGCAACATCTCATCTAGCCCTTCAAAGTACAGATTCAGAAACGAGGACCAGGGGCTCAGCGACTGAACAGAAGTCACATTGCTCCATACTGTAGTTGAAAATGAGCCGCACAGGCACCGAAGGGCAGCTTTTTGAAAATTGCATGCTTGACCAGCAGCCCCACGCCTTGGCCTGCTGCGGTGCACGGGTCTGGGAGTGGCACGGAGAATCGGGAAGTGGTCCTAGCCACAAAGAATTCGGAAGCAATCGCTATTCGGCGGCGTCTGATGTCACTGCTTGGCTTGATGTGAATTCCCAGTGCAACTGACAGCTTCATAATCAAATAGAAGTTTCAAAAACAATAGAGCAGTAATAACAAAAATCTAATCCCTCTGGTATTTAGAGGAGAATAAGAGCTTGAACTCTGGGGTCAGGCTGCCTCAGTGGGAAACCTCATGAACCACTGGCTGGGCGACCCTGCAAAAGCATTTTCTTTACTTCAGTTTCCTAGTCTGTAAGCGAAATAACAAGAGTATTTAGCACCCATTGTTGTTGTGAGAATTAAACAAATTCATCCGGGTACTGTGTTAAGTACAGTGTGCAGCCAAACCCAAATGCTTTCTGGATTCCTTGTTGGATTATTTTAACTTTAGCGCCACCCCAGCTTGCTTCAAGCATCGAGGATCTCATTTTGCTCGATTATGAAATGCCTTTGGCATTTATTGTGAATGAGTGAGAGGGGATAGTGCTAGGCTGGCATGGAGCCATTTAAAACTCTCTCTGTGACAGCTGCGCATTATTCACCTACTTTTTTGAGACCTCAGCGTCCAAATTACCCGTCTTCATCGCAAAGGCGAAACTTAATGTGGAGTTAGCCTTGCTGGGCTACAGCTATTTGTTTTGAAATGAAAACAGAAAATTTAAACTACGGCAGAACTTACTTAAAAACATGAATGCTGATCTGTTGCTTTTACTATTAAAATAGCCCTGTATCCATTTCAGCTGAGGTGCTGCTCCCTCCGTGACAGCCTTTGTGGCTTTCAGGTCACTTCTGAGTGCTCTTTTATTACAGGAAGTGAAGTGAATCAGCAGGGGGGGGGGGTGCTGATTAGAATCCCTGTTGGAGGCAAGTGGATAAAAATGAGATTAGGGAATGTGAGTGCATCTTTAAATCACTGCTCTGGACCGACCAATGACATTTAAGCATAGCTTTCCCTTCAATCCAGAGCAGAGAGTGGCAAGAAAGGGAAAAAAGACTCAAAAAAAAAAAAAAAAAAAAAACTCTGAGAGTGGTAGTCATTAGCTTTTCACACACACATAAAACACACATGCATGCACACAAGTGTGCACGTACACACATGGGCTCACAAGTGCGTGTGTGATTTTCCTCAGGTGAAATGGTATTTCTGCATCTGTGAAACTTCTCCAGATGTTCTTAGGTCTGCTTTGCAATAATGATAATTCCCATTTATGGTGTACTTTCTAAATGCTAGGCACTGGTCTGGGAGTTTTACATATGTAATTTCCTTTAATCTTCAGAACAAATCTGTGATGTGGGTATCATTGCCCTTTTAATGATGATGAAGCTGAAACTCACAGAACAATAATATCAGCCCCAATGGTTACATTTTTGGGGCACTATTGCATACTTAGTGGTTTTACAGTTGCTACTTCATTTAATCTTTTTAATGATTCTGTGAGAGAGATATTTGTCCCCATTTTAGAGAAGAGGACAGTGTGGCTAATAATTACGAATAGTTTGTATAGCTACCATTTATACCATACTAGTTGTGTGCCAGGTATTGTGGATAGCTTTTAAATACGGCACATGACTTTTTGTAATTCTTACAACTTAGTAAATCTTATCCTCTTTATTTTACAAGCAAATGAAAGCACAGATAGCTCACCCAGTCTCATTCAACTAAGACACAATAGCTAGAATTTTAACCCAAATTCAAGACAGCTAGAATCTCTACCAGCTATAATTTTAACTGAGCACTGAATCTATGCTAGACACCCTATCTCCTTCATTGCTTTTCTAATTTTGCATTTATTTTCTCCTTTGTCACTCTTACAGTAATGTAAATGAAGAGAATCTAAATTTACAAGACATGAATTCAAAAGCAATTTTAAAGGGCTCCCAAATGTTCAAATATGGACAGTGTGAGCATCCAAATAAATAATAATGGCAACGAATTATAACCAACTGGATAAATAGAGATTCATGAGTCCATGCTAGTATGAATGAACGAACTAATGAATGAAGAGAATGCTCTCCTTGAAGTAGAAAGCTAGCTAATACAAACAGAAAGAAGGATGGAATTGGGCTGGAGCGGTGGCTCAGCGGTTTCGGTGCTTGCCTGGCAAGCACAAGGACCCGGGTTCAAACCCCAGCACCACGTACACAACTGAGTGTTGGAGCAACTAAGGCCATGTGAAAAACTAAATAAAGTTGTTTCTCTCTTTCTCTGTCTCTCTCACTGTCCCTCTCTCTTTATTAAAAAAAAAAAAAAAGGATGGAATTAGAAAGCCACCATTTGGACATTGTTTAGTAATAAACATCTCTAGACTCTGGTATCTTTCTTTGGTAATCTCTAATTCTAATTCAAATAATCTGTGTGTGTGTGTGTGTGCATGAATATGCTTACATGTATACAGATATGTATGTTAGAATTTATATGAATATACTTTTAATGTTCAAAACATTCTTCAAATATGTATCTGATAATTCAAGTTGCTCTGGGAGGCTGTGTTAATCCAGTTTTGGAGCATTTGAAGAATCTGTCCAATAAAAAGCTTTTAAAGGCAAACACACACACACACACACACACACACACACACCTATAAGGTTCATCAATCTCATTTGAATGAATATATGTTAATAAATTAATTCCAGTTAAATACAGTTATGAACCCTGAAATAGGAAGTATTTCCAACTCTGAGGCTGCTACAAACAAGATTAGCTCATGTGAAGAAGCATTATTAAATGAAGAAAGACACCGCAGTGTGTTTACCCAGCTACCATTTGTGGGAGGGGAGCAAAGGATATATATTTTCATTTTCATAAAAGCAAAAAATATTTCTGAAAGAATACATGGGAAGTTATAACCAGTTGCTGATGGGAAAGTGGCTAGGGATAAGATAAGGAAGAAGAGAAAACTATTTGTGATTGTGTATCTAACTTTACATTGTATATATTGTACCTATTAAATGAAAACTCCACGAAGTTATAAGAAAGAAGCCTGCTTTAGTCCCATTTTTAGCCATTATGCAGCAGAGCAGCCTATCAAACGTGGAGATGGGCCTTAGGGTCAGACTGCTTGAGCCTTGCCAACTGGAGACTTCCTGTGGGTCCCTCATCTTCCCTGATGTCGTGTCCTCTGTGAACTGGGGAAGATGACAGTCATCTGAAAGGTTTGCCTTGGGGCTCAATGAAAACAAGCGATGGAAAGACACAAAGAAAACCAAGGCCTGCTTTGGCCTTAATAATGATTAAAGCTTATTGAGGACACCCTGTCCTTTTCCATCTGTCACACTCCAGGTTGTGGACAAACCTTTGATAGAGAGCACCTCCCTGTGCAGGTCTTAGAGGGATGCGGTCTTAAGAGTAGTTCTCAAACCAGGATCTTAGCCTGGGCTTTGCCTTGGGATGGGAGTGGTGGGGAGGAGGTGGGTTCATAGAGAAAAAGAGAAATGAAGGGGAAAAAGTTAACTTTGTGTCTTGGTACATGAAATTTCACTGTTTTATATCTTGGTGGCTAGTAAATCCTTAGCAGTCTTAATATGGATGATATTTAAACTTCATCTGCTAACACTTTGCAGGGAATTAGTTTAAGCAATTAAAATCTTCCCCTTCCCCAAACACCACCGCCCATAAAACAGAGGGCTGTGAAAGAGGAGGCCAAGCAGCCTCTAGTCTAATCCAAACTGTAATTTGATGCAGTTTTAAAGTAACCCTTTCCTCAAGACGCTTTACTGCCATCTGCTGGAAAGTTGCAGCCATTATCAAACAAATCCCCTCCTGACTTCAAGAAGATAAACCTGTGCAGCACAGAGCCTGACCAACTGTGAGCAGTGCTCTAAAACCAGCTTCACAGTTCTGCCAAGGGTTGACACTACTGCTGAAGCACAGGTGCCTTTGGTAAGTGGCTGACCCTTTTGGGGTGTGTCTCCCAAATACTATTCCCTGCCATGACTTACCTTGGTGACTCTTGTCCATCCACGGTAGGTGGAATGTTGCTCCCTCCCCCCACAACATCTACAGGAGAATTACTGCAGGGACTCTTCAGACCATTCCAAAGGCCCTTCAGGAGTGCATGACCTCCGCAGCTGAAAAAGTTTTGAAGGGATCTTTCCAACATTGCTGCAGGCACTGTGTGAATTGTGACAGTAAGGTGAGGCCCAGTAGAATGCAGCAGCACATGCAGGTTCGGCAGATGGGGAACAGATATGTCTAGGTGCGTTCAAAACAAGGCAACTCATTGGAAATCCTGCCAAAGTCTACGGTGCTGGGGAGCAGAGAGAGAAGAGAGGAGAGAAGTCCTAGGGGGCTCACACAGCCGGCCAGCCCCACATTGCAAAGACAGAAATGAGGTTTGGCTTCATTCTTTTTAGCCCACTGATTGCTTTATTTCAAATTACCATAACTACTTAGCATGGTAAATTAGTTGAAAACCCCAAAAGTTTGAGGAGGATGTCATCTAATCTGATTAAAAGGAATATTCCTGTCATAAGCGAGGGAGGAAATGGAAATTACCCTGAGTACACTGCTATTAAATAATTTGCATAGACTTGCATATGCTATACATCAGAAAAGCATATGCTCTTTAGATTTAATGAAATAATTTTTCCTCTCTAAAGACTGCTTGAGTCTCTGTCCTTCCCTATCTGTCTTTTTCTCTTCCCATCTGTCTCTTTTTGAATGTTAAAATTATTTCATGGGAAGGGTACATAGCTATGCGCAAATTACATGAAAAATGCTAATAATCTTCCTGCTGGCAGGGCTGGGAGGTCCTGAATCTGCATTGCCAAACTTCCCAAATGTTCCCTTGTCAATCTCACATAATTAAAGGCTCCCTTTACAGCCCTTAAATGGTTCAGCTTGATTCATTTGGGGCTCTCATTGATGGGGGAGAAGGTGGATAAAACCAATCCTTTGGCTATACTTTCCAAATAATGTCTTCCTAACCCTAAGGAATAGTATCTAAGTCAAAATGAATATGAAGGGGAAAATCACCCTCAAGCTCATGTCATCAACATGGGTCGAGTCTGTGACACTGCCATTGCGGTCGCACATGTACAATAATCATCTCTGAAAAATTTTTTGCCTGCTCTGCTTTTCAAGGTTCAAACCCCTTGACAAATATTGGCTGTTGTTAAAGCATCACCCCCATTTTATGAATGGAGACAAGGAAGCCCAGATAGATGGACAGGATGGGTTAGTGGCTAGAAGTGGGGGAAGGGGAGAAGAGAGAGGGATGAAATCTATCTATTTTTGTATTCTCTATGGATATTCTCTCGTTTTTTGGTAATATTTTAGCAGATCTCATGTTCAGTTGTAATGTAGCCAACAGAGGAATTCTAGTGAATTCCCCAACAAAATTACATTAGGATCAAATGTGATCGTTATAAACACTATCCAGATGTTGGGGATGGACTGGATATAACTCTTTAAGCCCCAAATTACAGTATAATAAATGCAAGTATGGGGATCTGCCAATACATCTGAACTTCATGTCGGAAACCAGGTCTGACCTTAATTTAACTCTATGAGGAACTATGAGTTTCCCCACTTGTATAGTTAGGATGCATCCAAAGATCTCCAAGTGCTATATTGTCACAAGTTTTATCACTTACTAGAAGCGTGACCATATCAGATTCTGGAGCCAAGCCAATCTTAATGCAAGCATTTTATTAACACATTTAGAGAGGAAACTGAATTGCAACTAGAAATAACTATTGAGGTTATGAAACAAACCTGGTGAAATGAAAACCAATATAATATTAAGATTACATTCATCCTTGGTAAATCTCAGGGAGTTATGATATTATAATAAGCAGACACTAAAATATTTTATGATATAAACCAGAGATGTACACTACCACAGGCCCACAGAGAAAGATAAAATTTAGGAAGAAAAATACTTCATACTCTACCCCTGACATTTTTTTCTACCAGCAGAGTTGATATAAACTGATAGCTTTGTGATATAGTTGAAGATCTACACTGACTATATCATAATTACAATGCTGGTGGTTACCAGGGAAGAAGACGATTCCACATGTTCTAGTATCAAATACAAGAAGAGAGCAGGCACTCTGGAAAGCTGGAATCAATAGACCAACCAATTTGTAAAGTGCTAAACTATAACATGACTACTACCTGCATATTATGTGGGATGATGCTGGAAGAAACAGAAATGAAAAAGAAACATTTTAAGGGGTGCCAAGTATGCACCAAGTCCTTTAAGACACGTATGTTCTTTATCTGATTTTAATGTCTGATATCCCAAACTGTAGCATTACCTCCTCCCAGAAGAAACTTAAAATCTAATGCTAAGTATATGAAATATACCACCTCTCAAAATTCAGAAGTTAAATCACCAAACAAAATAACAGATGTCACAAGTCAGCATAGTATAGGACTGAGGGTCACTGTGTATCTCCTACCACCAGCATTCCATGTGAAAAAAAAAAGTTATTTGTAGCAGATGAAAGTACTGAACACACATGAAATAAACTACCAAAAATAGAGAAATGTGTGTCCACATTATATTTATTTACCAAGAGTAATTTTAAAAATCCATCATTTATTTGCAGAAAGAACTCACTAGCATATTCTCAAAGTCATCTATCCAGTGGTAAAAATATGGATGACAGGTTGGCAAGTCTCGAAGGGAGAATTCCCAGATGATATGACTTTGGAGCAGACAAGGGTAGTCAATAAGAGTTCTAAGAAGGAAAGATTGTCTCAGAATGGACAGTGAGGTGACGGTGAAGGGCCTCCTCTCCAAAGATACTGAGCCTTGGGCACATGCCAGTTTGGAGCCCCTGCCTGACTGACCGGTGAACCTCAATCTGGACACCTTGCTCCAAACACAGAGGGTTAAGGAGCCATCATACTTATAGTTGAGAGGAAGCAAAGCTGTCAAGGGTAAGCATCTGCCAAAAGGAGATGATGAGGCCCAGCGTGCACTGATTCTTGCACAAGATGCATTGGCAGCCAGGCACCGTGGTGCACACCTATAATCCCAGCAGTTAGGGAGGCTGAGGCAAGAGGCCTCGAGTTCAATGTCAGGCTCAGCAACTTAATGAGACCTTAAGCAACTTTGCAAGACCCTGAGTCAAAATGAAAAAGAAATCATAGGGCTTGGTTGTGGCTCAGTGGTTACGCATCCCTGGGTTCAATCACTGGTACCAAAAAAATAAAAAATTAAAAAGCATTGGCATCACTGGTAGCCTGGGGATTCCTCTCCACCTGGGTGTTCCTTCTCCAGGGCCCAGGCTCATGAGCAGCAAACATCAGCAGCATCACCCTTCACCACGGGAGAGGACGGGGAGAGACTGACGAGGGCCCAGCTCTCAAAAGATTCTGCCCCTGAGGGCACAGACCACTTCCACTCATGTCACACGGAGGCATCCAAGTGAAGCTGATGTGGAATTGGAATTCTACCACAGACCTAAAAGGAATCAGAAATATGTGAAGGACAGCACTAATAACTACCACACACGATACCCTCGAGAGTCGTTTCAATAACTCCATACCCCCTAACATTTATACAGCACTGCACATAAAAACATTTCTTACGTAGATTATCTCATGAGTGCCTCACAAATCAAGGTCTGTTTTATTATTTCCATTTTAAAGCTGAGGAAACAAGTTCAAAATTAAGTCACTTGATCAAGGTCATGTAAGTGGCAGGGCTGGGATTTGAACCCCAGTTTCCTGACTCAGTCCAGTCCTGGGCTGTTTCCTTGATGCCTCCAGACAGGCAGATCCGGGGAGATGCCAGATTGTGGTGGCTGGGAGATCAATTGGAAGTGAAGAAATGGAAGAGAGTACTAAGAAGCTTAGATCTGATCTCGCAGTCACGGGAAGTCTCCTAGCAGGAGAGTGACACATTAAAAGGAACGTTTAAAAGGCTTCATTTACAGCCCTTCAGAGGTGCCCCAGGCAGGCCCTTGCACACTCCTGGAAGGATTAATAATTGTTTCAGTTTTTTAGGAAATCAGTTTGGCAACACGAATCTGAGCTTTTTCAGAAAAGTTCATGCCCTTCTAGAGCTCTCCCATAAGAATATAATCAGATAACGATTAGACTTATGTGTCAGGCCATTAATATTACAGAGAATTATTTCTTTTTTTTTTTTTTTAAGAGAGAGGGACAGTGAGAGACAGAGGGCAGGAGAGAAAGAGAGAACAAATTTTATTTGGTTTTTGATGTGGCTTTCGTTGCTCTGGAACCTCCAGCCCCCAGAGAATTATTTTAAATAGTTTCTTCACAAGACAGAATATGAGGCACCTTTTCAAACAGCACTTGCAAAGAATACGCAGCATTGGGGCTGGAGCGGTGGCTCAGTGGTCACGGAGCTTGCCTGGCATGCATGAGTAGGCAGGTTCAATCCCCAGCACCACGTACACAACAAAGTATCTGAGGAATGAAAGTCACAGGAAAAGCTAAATAAAGATTGCTTCTGTCTTTCTCTCTCTCACTGTTCCCTCTTTAAAAAGAAAAAAAGAATCCCCAGCGTCATGGGGGGAAAAAATCCTCACACTATAAAATTAAGAAAGGAGGATATAAAATTATGCAGTTTTAAAACAATTATGAAACACACAGATACACATCCTCTGGGTGGTTGGATTATAAGTGATTGTATTTCATTTAGACTTGCCCGAGTTTAAAAATTTTCTACAATATACATGTGTTACTTTTGTGAGAAAAAAATACTAAAAGTTATAGAAGAGAAAGAAATTGACAACCACACAGGATGAATTTGAAGGAAAAAATCTGATCTTTTACGGGGAGCATAGGGGATGAAGGGAGGTTCATTATTTTATTTTTATTTTGTTTTAATTCAGATACACTGTGAGGCAAAGAGGCACTGCCATCAATGGGAAAGATTTGGTTATGAATTATAGAAGAAATAGACATGCAGAAAGATCACTGGTCACACACCATTCTTTCATTTAGCAGCCTCTTTTTATAGAACAGAATAGAATTAATTTTGACATTAGTCAGAATGTTCCTGTTTGTATGGCTAGTTGTCACTGATTTATGGTCTAGAAAAAGATTGGTGTGAGAATACAGTGACATGGGCTCTGGTACTCTCCTACAAACTAATAATATCTTGGAAAACTGGTCTTCATTTCCTCTCTGCTAAAAAACACAGGGTTAAAATAGGTGAACTCTACATTTTCAAGCCTTAAATGCTATGATTATTTTAATCCATATTAATTTCATGTTAATGAAACCAACCTGTGACTGCATTTGTGTAAAATATTTTCAGCTAGACCACCCACCAAATCAAACTATATTGGAATGCTGTTACATGTGCCAGTATTCTAGGTGCCATATTAAATTAAAACAGAATTCTTTCTCCGGCATTTGACAGTTTCAAAAATCATTTGTAAACTTTCAGGAAGTTAACTATGAGATTATTTTCAAGAAAGCTATTTTTTAAAAAAATCCAAAGACGGGGCTGGAGCGGTGGCTCAGCGGTTTCGGCGCTTGCCTGGCAAGCATGAGGACCCGGGTTCAAACCCCAGCACCACGTACACAACTGAGTGTTGGAGCAATGAAGGCTGTGTGAAAAACTAAATAAAGTTGTTTGTCTCTTTCTCTGTCTCTCTCACTGTCCCTCTCTTTTTATTAAAAAAAAAAAAAATCCAAAGACTAAAAGGAGCCTAGCTGGCAGTAGCAGGTAGGGAACACATCTACACACACAAACACATCAGAAATAAAAACCTGTTGGTGCCACCTGCCTTGCTGTTATGGTTTATCTCTGGAGTGTCTCCCAAAGCTCATACGTCAGACAACATTAGAACATTCAGAAGTGAAATGATTGGGTTAGGAGAGCTTTCATGTAACCAGTGTGTTAGTCCAGCTGAAAGGATTACCTGGGTGGTTAACTGTATGCCGGTAGTGTGGCAGGAGGAGGTAGGTCAGTGAGGACCTGCCTTTTGGGTATATATTTTGTTCATGGTGAGGGGACCTCTCTCTACTTCTTTGCTGTCTTGTCCTAAGCTGCTTTCCTCTGTCAATACTCTTCCACATGATGTCCTGCCTCACCTCAGTCCAGAGCAATGGAGCCTTCTGTCTATGGACCTCTGCAACTGTGAGCCCTAAATAAACTTTTCCTCCTCTAAAATTGCTCTTGTCTTTTGCTCACTGTGGTGGAAAAGTTGACTGAAACACTTGCTTTGATCCTCAGTGGGGTGAGCTTAATATTTTTTTCTTTTGGATACAATGCCTTCAAGTAAGAAAGTTGAGGCGGATGGACTTTAAATGTAAAACCCTTCAGGATGGAGAAATAAAATCTGACTCACCTGAATTCTGAAATAAAGAGAAACCTTCATTTAATAAATACAGAAATTATTTTAAAGCAGGAGTCAGCAATTTTTTCTTTAAGAGCCAGACTGTAATTCAGGCTTTGCAGGCCATAGAAAGGTCTGGGTTGCAACTACTCAGCTCTGCCTCTGTAGCACAAAAGTAGCCTTACACGTTCTGAATGTGTGAAAAAAGCAGGTATGGCTGTGTGCCAATTAAACTTTATTTCCAAGAACAGATGGCCTATCCCTATAGGAAAACATTTTCTATTCATATTGCATCCAGGTAATGTTAGGAAATGAGGTTGAAAAGAAAAAGTAAGAAAAACTTAGTGAGTAGAAAAGCTAAGGTGGAAGGGAAAGGGTAGTGATTTGAGTCCAAGGAAGAAATTTAAAGTAATACCAAAAAGAGGCCAATTCAGAAGGGAAAAAGAAGAAAATGAAGAGAAACAGAGAAAGACAAAGTGATGAAGAGAAATAATGGAAGTAGGAACCTATTTCTATCATAGTCACTGGTCCACAAAGAAAAATGCTAGGAATTGTTTATAAACAAAAACATGTATAACCAAATTCAGTGGTTTTAAAAAAAATGTTTAACTCACAGCTTAAAAAAATTTTTTTTAAAGAATTGATTCTTTGAGAGAAAGGGACAGTGAGAGAAGAGAAAGAAAAAGAATAAAATTTTTATTTAGTTTTTCATGTGGCTTTCATTGCTCCAACACTTCTTTATATATGTGTTGCTGGGGTTCGAACCTGCGTCCTTTCACATGCCAGGCAAGTGCCATAACTGCCGAGCCACTGCTCCAGCCCCAAAATCTTTATTTCTTAAAACAATTAATGCAAGAAAAACAGAAGGAGAAAGAGCTTGTGTGCACTGGTCTTTAATGACTAGGGTAGGAAATTAACCATGATCAGTGTCTTCAACCATTGGTCACACCTTGACATTTTCTTTCAATTAATAATTAAATGGTCAGGATCTCCAGAACTGGGAGTTCTCTAGCACTTTGGTTCACTTCGGTTCTAAGGACTGATGTATACTCTTCTGACCTTGTATACCTCATAACCTGAGACGTGGGTGTGAGCAACAATGAAAGACTTGGGAGCATTGGTAGAATAACTCTGAAGCCATCTTAATTAAATGGGGATTTCTTTCTGTCCTTGTCCCCTTCCATTTCTTTCTCTCATGCCCTGTGCACACATTCAGGAAGTTCTCCTTTACATTTAACCTAAATCCTTTCTGCTATAGTTAAAACCTGCTTCCTCAGTGGAGATTTGGAGCAGCTGGTTTCTATTCTCTTTATGGCAACTCTTCTTAAAGATTCATAGGCTTATAAAGGACATTCATACCAACCTGAACTAAGCCACATAGCTTCTTTTTAAAGCACTTTCCAGGAATATTTTCCTGTACATATGTTAATAACCAATTGCCCAGTCTGTGCAGGTCTGACTCACTGAGCAGATTTCTACAGCTCAAGAAAGAACAGCTCTTATCCAATAACTCGAGGCAGGGAGAGGGCCGAGAGCAACCACTTTGTATTTACATTATTAAATACTTGTTTTTATGAAGACATTGGTAATTTGAAATTTGTGACAAACTAAAACAAGAACAGAGTGCTTATATCTAAGTGGGGAAGTATGTGGAAGTAGCCAATCTTTGGCCAACTAACTGCCTACAGTTCTGCTCAAGAATATCACCTCTTTGTGGGAGCAAGTTGAGGCATTTTAGAATTTTGATAAATAGCACCCAATGTTGGTCTCTCAGTGAAATTTGTAACTGTCTTCTCCCCATCACACATTTCAAATTGTTTCTTCTCTGAAGCGCTGGGGGAAAAATCTGGAGCTATACAAAAGATCTTCAGCTGACTTAGGAGCAAACAACATATGTTCTTGAACATCTGTGCTTTTCCCAAACTATTTTTTTCCATTATTGTCAAGAGAAAAGAAGTTTAGTGGAATGTTTCTCCACAGAGGCACAAGTCTATAATACTCCCTGTTGATTACATATAAAAGACACAAAATATTAGTTTATTAAAAGCAGCTTCAACCATTGCTATACAAAGCACTTCTCCGATGGAACAGATTTATGAAGTAACGGCTGAAAGGTATGCAGATCACAAGATCCATGACAAATGTACTTTATTACACGGATCAGAAATTCCATATGTACTAGCGGTTACTGTACAATGATACACAACACCCAACTAAGACCACTTAAAGGTTTTGCTGATATTGAAAACTATAAAGGCACAATGTGAGAGTGAGAAAGTGTTTCATAAGATAGCATAATGCCAAGACAATTCATCGCTTTAGGAAATAAAATACATTCTGCATATTATAAACTTAATATTATAAAGCTATGCTATTCTTTAAATTAAAATTTGAAAGTCTTTACCCCATTCATTGCTTAAAGCAGATGTTTATAGCATTTTTCCACACTTTAATTTGAAACTTGGTTGAATGAATACCAGATTTAACATTAACAAAATTAAGATTTCAGATTTTGTTATTTCCATTAAAAAAGGGGGGGGGGCTGGAGCAGTGGCTCAGCAGTTACAGTGCTTGCCTTGCATGCACAGAGACACAAGTTCCAACCCCAGTACCAAGTACACAACGAAGTGTTGGAGCAACAAGTCACATGAAAAACTAAATAAAATTGATTCTCTCTTCCTCTCTCTCTCACTGTCCCTCTCTCTTTAAACAAACAAACAAACAAACAAACCCCACTTAAGTCTATAATCACGTACTGCCAAAAGACTGGATACAGCAAAATAAACACATTTCAAACATGACCTTTACTCAAGGCGTTTCTTGGCTAAAAAGGACTTTAGCAGCTTTCAAACTGAATTCCAAGTACAATATTTGAATACATTCTACTGTATTCCACTCAGTTCTCTAGCCTGAGCTTGACAGGATACTACAGCCCATTTCATTTCCCAATATCTTGATACAATCAGGCTGTCTTTGTGACTTTCCATCATAGGTACTGATTCTATACTTGGGACAGCTTTGTTCACTCATGAATATTTGCACTACCTCTTCAGTTTCCTTATCTGAAGCTAGGATAACAGTACTGATCCCACACCTTTGTTTTATAGAATCAATAATATATGTAAAACATTTAGCAGAATAAGCATTCTCTAAATGTTGGCCTTTTTTTAAACACTATTACCTTATTGAATGAATCTTATTTGACATCAACTATTACTGTCCCCCAAAAGTTAAGTGACCTTTGGCTTTAAACTATGTAAATTTTAGCATTCTTTTCCTAAGCATTCCCAACCTTGGCTCTATTCCTTCTATCTCTGGATAACCCCAAGGACAGCAGAATGGCTTTGGACCTCCTGTGAGCACTTAAATGTCATCCATCCATCCCCACTTTCTTGTACAATTGGCATGTGACTGCTGTAACAGTGTTCTTATATGCTGGCAAATACAGGAAAAAAAGAATTAAATTTGTGCCTAGCACATATTTGAATCAATCTGCCAGGTGGCATAAGAAGTTAATCACTCAGCTAGTAAGATTAGCCAACAGTCTAGTATCTGCATTTCAATTGTAGTCCTTATAAATTTGGTAATTACTTGAGGTCTCTTTAAAGCCCCCCAATTTTATTTTGTGACTAGCACTTTACTAGCCTACACTACACACAACTGTCTTTGTCAACACCAGTACATTTCAGATATTTGAATCAAGTCATTTATAACCAGTTTTTTTTCTCCAGCTCCTAAAACTTATATCCCAGATACGTAGATTCAAATTTTGAAAACATCCAAATTCCTTAAGTGTATTTTACAAAGAATGCAAAGCAGTGGGAAAAGATACATATTATTGATTATTCTTAAATTTTAAAATATAAATTTATTTAAAGACAAAAAATATTATTTTCAATTCCTAATGTGATAGCTCAATCTGATTCCAAAAAATGATTTAGAATTTGAGCTCCACCTGGTGGTTTTACAACAGTTCTCTGGAAGACATGGGTCAAATTAAAAGACAAATAAAAACATAAGGTAATAACAGATTAAAGTGTACACTGTACTTCTCAATTTATTAATCCTCAAGAATAAAGTGACAAGGAAATTATCACACTGCTGCACTAATTCTGGAATGCCAATCTAAATTTCCTGCCAAAATTGAGGTGGGAAGAATCCTGCTGGCAGTGTAGTTCAGGAACTCAGTGCCTGGCAGTGTAGTTCAGGAACTCAGGTGGAAAGCCAATTTTTCTTCAGTGGCAAAATTCCTGAACATGATTCCCAAGTAAAATTTGTCAGTAGTGGTATTCTTGTTAAATCCTGAATGAACATATTTCATGACAGACAAACAAGTGAACATCCTAAAACTATGGAGAGGCTCTAGATGAGAGTGTGAAACTTCTACCACTCAAATTAGAAGTCATCAGCCACAACAAATTCCTGGCATCTCCATTCAATTTAGAGAAAATCCAATTAGGTTTATAATAATAAAAATTCATAACACAAATGCTGTTGTTATTCATAACTATACCAAAATGCAGCAAAGACCATGAATGATGCCCATCTTCCAACTGTCATGTCTCAGCTTTGTGTGTGTGTGGTGCTAGAGAGTGAACCCCAGACCCTGTGCATGTTAGGCAAGTGCCCTATCACTGAGTACTTCCCCAACCTATGTTAAATATTTCAAAGGTATGCACTAACTTCTCAATGAAATAGACCAAACTGAGAAAAATAACTGCAATATTTTACTGGCATTAAACTGTATAGATTCCAATCTTCTACAGGAGTTCAGTCATATTCTATTTATGTATATTGTACCCCAGCCTCTTAGGATGCATGGCATAGTTTGTGATCTCATGGCCAAGTGATGGTATTTCTAAGATTTTTCACTTTTCACTTGGTTTTCTTGTGAATTTAACATCTTCTTCTGAGCAGATGCACAGCTCTCAGTCCTGTGTACCTTACTAATATTCCCTAGTACCCAGAAAAGTCCCTGGCACAAAGGAGATACTCAATAAACATTTTTTTATTTCACTAAACATATGATTATTCTGATTAGAGTGAAATTTCAGAAGGAATGCTAGATCTCGCTAAGTTGCTTAGGACTTCACTAAGTTGCTGAGATTAAAGGTATGCAATTCCATGCCTGGCTAAAATAGTCTTCTTAAGACCATATTAACAATAACAATTCCTATAATTCTTTGGATATGTAGCACTACCCAAATTGATGTGACCATGATTGTTTTTCTTAGACAAAGCATCTGAAGCAGCTAATTCTGAAGAGCACACCCTGTGAAATGCTGTACTACATTATATTTAGGCCACACAATATTAAAAACTGAAAAATATTAAGTAAGCTTCCAGGAAAAACCTGAGATATTCTAACTTAAAGTCTACTGCTTTGTTGGTCAACATATTCTACCTAAAATTAAGACTTTTTAATAATTTCATGGAGCTTTTGTTCTTTATTAGTACCGGGAAACCTTAATATATAAAAGAAAAGATAAAGTTCTACATACAAAATATTTTTTATTCTGAATCACAGAAAATCAAAACTCGAAATAAGAAGCATTAAAGTCACATTTTAAAAAAATGTAACCATATAATAGCTTTTTAAAAATCTGAGTTACTCCAATTTGCCTGTTTACCATTTATTTTACCTTTACTGACTATAATTACCAAGTTGTAAAATCAAACAATTATATTCACATCAATCTTTTTTGGAGGGGGTGGGATTTCCAGGGGTTGAACTTAGGAGCATACAACCACTGATCCATATCCCCAGCACTTTTTGAGACAGTATCTCACTGAGCTCTTTAGAACCTTGCTAAATTGCTGAGGCTGGCTTTGAACTTCCAATCCTTCTGAGTGTCCCAAGCCACTAGGATTACAGGCATGTGCCACCACACCTGGCCAAGCATATTAATTCTTGACAGGATTTTGATGTATAATAATGCCTAGATATTGGGTGACATTCAATTAAAATATCAGTATAGCTTTCATTTACCAAAGAAAATACTTTATTCAAATTCCCAAAACAAACTTTAGGGGTTACTTTGGGTTTGAATTGAAGACAAAAGGTCAATTTAAAATATGAAAAGGAATAGTTTTCATTTGGTAGGGATGAAAATCAATGCACACATTCTCTAATCAATTAAGCATCTGTCCCATGTGACATTTTTCAAGTTTTAAAGCTTCTACCAGGCCAAACCCTTCGCTGCCTTTGCTGCTTTTGCTTTGCTCTTCCCCTTTCCTTTCTCTCGCTTTGCCTTCAGCCTTTTTCTTTGCCTCTGATTCATCCACACGGGGTATTGTCCATTCTGGTCTAGAAGAGTCTTTTTGTTTCTCTTAATCTCAGTCTCCATTTTCATGTCATCTGAATTTTAAAAAAAAAGTGAAAAACTATTAATAATTATGTGTGAAAAAACAACCTTGTGAAACACATGGATGCACTGAGCCTACCAGAACTGAAGGCAGTCTTCACTACAGAAAAACATTATTTCTAGAATGTTCTTTGATTATTGCTCAAAACTCCTTACAGCAAACTTGACAGAACCAGACACATGCTACCACATATGACTACAATCATGAAATACATAAGAGTGTGACTAAGGGCACCATCTACTTACTGAGAAACTTTCTAAAGAATGTTGTCCTGACTGTCCTTTGGAATAATAAAGTTAAATAGGAAATAATTAGGATTTATGGCTTTGAGTTACTGCATTAGTAAGTAAATGTATAAGAAAGCTTCTCATATTAAGTGATTCCTTGAGTTACATGAGCCAGCTCAGCCAGCAAGAAATGCATCCATACTTCTAATGGTCAGGCCTTCTAAGTAATAAACTGATGAGGACTGACTGGTCATTTCTTATGAACTTGAACTAATTCTAATGCATTTAGAAAGAACTTCCAATGAACTCAATGGAGTGGTTCAGCAGCAGGACTACGATGACAGAGAAAAGCAGACAACAGAGAAGAAAGACCTGAGAGCTGGAGCAGTGGCTCAGCAGTAGAGCACTTGCCTGGCATGCACCAGGACCTGGGTTTGAACCCAACCAGCACAAAACTAAGGGTTGGAAAAACAACCAGATGAAAAAAATAAATAAAATTTATTCTCTCTTTAAAAGAAGAAGAAAGACCTGGACACATCCTGGGTCTGTCATACTTCTATGTTATCTATCCAGATAACACCCAGAGACCCAGCTCTACTAACTTGGCAGGAAGCTCTGTGCAAAACTTGGCGGTAAATCTATCACTAATCTTATTTAATGGGAAGGAACAGCCCCAGAATGTCCCTCTCATGGACCTAACTATAGTACACAAGATCTTCTATTATCGCTACTACCTGACATTATATTCAACAGCCATCATTGCTTCCACACTGCCTAGAATAGTTGGTGTTTAATAGTCACTCAGTAATGAGTTGTTGAGTGATTATTTTAGATAGCCTCTGTTAAGCACATGGAAAGAAAATTCAAGGTTTTAAGCATGCCAGTGATATAATTTGATTTGTATTCTAAAAAGATATGTAGAAGATGGACCAGAAGGGAAAAAGAGCTGAAGAAGACAGAAGCAAAAAGGTTACTATAATGGCATAGACAAAAGATGGTGGTCATTTGAATTAAGATGAAAGCAGGAAAGAAACAGATTTTGCTAAATTTTTGGAATAATAAATAAGACTTGCTAATAAGATCAGGAGGAAAAAAGGAAAGCAGGATCAAGGATAACTACCAGTTTTGTGGCTCAGGAAACTGGGCAGGCAGCTAACAGAACACAAACAAGGAGACACATAAACTTAATGAATCTGATTAATTATTGAGACTTTCCTCATTCTCAGTCCTGTCCTCATTCAGCTCCTGAAATACTCCAAGAATGAGGGCATGGAGACATTCCCTAGGCAGGAGCCGGTTGAGAGAATTCTTCTCTGAGGATGATGAAAAAAAGAAAAGACAGAATTTCTGACACAGGAGATCTATTAACAGGGCCTCCTGTGGCCACTCTGATTACTCTACGTGCCTAGCAGTTACAAGACATGCCCCTCACCCCTGCCAGCTTTCATTATCATTTTAATGCCTTACTTAAATATAATGACTCCAGTTCACCAGACACCTGAGGAAAAGCCTCTAAATATAAAGAGACAAATAAAATTAAAAGAATGGAAGGGTGGAGATGAGGTAGGGATAATCTCAAAACAAACACAGATGGTCATGCATAGAGTAGATCCAAATTTAAAAAAGGAACTGTAATTAATACTCCCAATGAGATCAAAGAAGATATATATATCCATTAAGAACACAAGGTTAGGGCTGCAGCGGTGGTGGCTCAGTGGTTACAGCACTTGCCCGGCATGCACGAGTACAGGGGTTCAAACCCCAGCACCCATGTACACAAATAAGTGTCAGAGCAAAGACAGCCATGTGAAAAACTCAATGGGAATTGATTCTGTCTCTCTTTCATTGTCCTTCTCTCTTAAAAACAAAACAAAACAAAACACTAGGTTATAAAAAGGAGGAGGAAAAAGGAAAAAAAATACCTTGAAATGAAAAAATAGAAAAACTAAATAACACAAGAACTAGAAAATAAAGTTGAAACTGCAAGAGTATAATGAAAGAGAGAAACAAAACAGGAGAGCAATCCCAAAACAAACAAAATAAAACAATTTAAAAAACAGGCAAAAACAACAGACAATTTCTCTAAAGAAGATAAACAAATTCCCAATAAATACAGGGAAAAAAAAATGTTTGGCTTCCTTAGTCATTAGGAAAGTACAAATCAAAATCAAAATCACAAGATACTACACTTAAAAGAGTGGCTACAATTAAAAAGACAAAAACAAAACAAAACAAAACAAAGGAAAGTTAGTTAGTAGGAAGGGTGTGAGGAAACTGGAACCCTGCACATTGCTAGTGGGAATGTAAATGGTGTGGGTGATGTGGAGAAAGATTCAACAAAGAATTATATGACCTAGCAATTCCAACTGTAAATACATACCCAAAAGAACTGACAAGTATTAAATGTTCACATTAATACTATTCATAACAGTCAGAAGGTAGAAGCAATCCAAATACTGGTTAACTAATGAATGGATAAATGAAATACAGTATGTACAGTGGATTTTTATGCCAACTTAAAAGGATACATGCTGGGGCTGGAATGGTGGCTCAGCAGTTACGGCGCTTACCTGGCATGTGTGAGGATGCGAGTTCAAACCCCAGTACCATGTACACAACAAAATGTTGAAACGATGAAAGTTACAAGAAAAACTAAATAAAATCGATTCTTTCTGTCTCACTGTCCCTCTCTCTTAAAAAAAAAAAAAAAGGATACATGCTACAACATGGGTGACCCTCAAAAATATGCTAAGTAAAAAAGAAAAAAAAAACAAGGCACAAAAGATCACATATTGTATGATTCCATTTTTATGACATATTCAAACAGGTAAAGCCATAAAGACAAAAAGCACATTAATGGTTGTCAAAGACTTGGGGTTTCAAGGAAGAGGAAGAAAGATTTTAATAAGTACAGAGTCTCATTTTAGGTCATGAACTTGCCACTTGCCAAAATAAAATACAGTGAAACTGATTTTTAGGATAATTGTAGAAAAAGCACCAGGACTCACAGTATAGGAATCTTGCAAAAAAGACTTCTTTCTATCCTGCCTGGACCCTGATTGGACTGTGTACCCTTCCAAGTCTAGGTTTGTCTCCTGTAGAATTACCTATTCTTGAGACACTTGGGCTATTGTAATTACCAAGATCTATCTGAATAATCAACAATATGCCTATTCACATGAACTTGTTTTAAAACAGTTTAGCACAGAATTTCTAGTATCACTAAGGCCTACAAATAACAAACATGTGGGCACAAGTGCATAAGGGAGCAGATTTGGAGATAGGCAGAGAACAGTCAAAAGGAGGGGAAAAATCAGAAAAGAAAATTAATAGATTTCTTTAAAAAAAAATGACACACATAAAGTCACCTTTTTCATCTGTCACCACACACTGTGTTTTCTCCTGGCAATGTTTGGGTACCACCACAGTTGCTATTTCTTCAACATCTTTCATTAAAACATCACTGCCTATTTTGAGAATACTTTTAAGTCTGTTGAGTTCCTTTGGGGCATTCTTTTTCCTCTTTTCAGCACGCATCTTCCTTTTCCACTTACTCCTTAAGCTTTTAGCCATGCTTTACCTGGCAATTAACAAAAACATGTAATTAAAACCAAATTATTTACTATTTAAAAAGACAACTGGCTGGGAAACCAAGCCAACAGGTATTTCTACAAAACGGGAACAAATGGAAGAAAAACTCTTCACTCTGTTCAAGATTTAGGATGGCTTGGGCTGCAGGGGTGGCTCAGTGGTTGGAGTGCTCGCCTGGCATGTGCAAGGATGAGTTCTAACCCAGAACCACATACACAACTAAGTGTGGGAGCAACAAAGGCCAGATGAAAAATAAATAAAATTGTCTTTGTTTTACCGTCTCCTTTCCTCTCTCTAAAAAAAGAAAAGATTTAGGATGGCTTAATGTGCAACTTCTATGAGGATTAATATGGCTCATATTGTCATAAATAAATAACAATTAAGAACATCAGGGGCTGGAGAGGTGGCTTAGCTGTGGAATGGTTGTCGCACATGAGCGAGGTCCCAGTTTCCATCCCCTGCACCACATATGCAACTGAGTAGAGGAAAAACAAAAACTAGAGGAAAAAAAAATCTCTCTCTTTAAAAAATCAAATCAAACTTCTTGTGGTCAGTGGCAAACCGTAGTCAAGCCAATTCTGAAAGCTCCTTACAAGAGAGATAAGTTTAACTCCTCCCCCCAAAAAAGGAAAACGATTTTTCTAAATAGGGCCCTGCAGTGGAACGTGGGCACCAGGAAGGCGGAGGCTAAGCACATCGCATTCACCGCCGTGCACAGTGCTTTGCGTACAGTGAAGGTTGAATCCCTGACCACTTAGCTGACTGTCACTGTTTGAACGCCAGCAAACCCACTCGGCTACTTTGTCTACAACGACCCAAGCCCGGCGCGGTGGCGGAAACAACCTTGAAGGTCAAAGTTAATTACAGAGGGGCTGAATTGGCCAGAGAGGGCTCCACAGAACACTGGAAAGCCTCCGGGCCGCCTTGAGGCGCCGGGGACCCTCTCCCCTAACGAAGTCCAGCCACTTCAGACCAGAGGTCAAACTTGGTAGCAAGAGGGTCAACGAGTGACACGAAATTTTCTACAGGTGGCAGAATCGAGCCCCAACGTCTCATTCGCCACTTAATCCCGCATAGACCGACCGCAACCGAAAAACTCACAGGAGCACTCGCCTCATGCAGCGCGCCGACCGCAACTCCCAACTTCCGCCTTCCGGCCAGGAGGAGCGCAGTGCACGTCGGGAACCAACACTTCCGGAAAGCCTGGAGGTGGGGCCTGCGCTCTCGCGTTGACAAGCTGCTTTACTGCGCATGGGCCTTGAACATTGGCTGGTTCTGTACAGTTCTAAGCAGAGTGCCAGTTGAGGATCAGGTCGCCCCTAAATATCACCAGGAGTGAATGGCAGGGGGCATGCCTGTGGGATAGGGAGAGCAGAGCGGACCTGTTGGGAGTGTGGCCTGAGTTTCGGTGCTGATAACTAGACCTGCAGGTGACCACTCTCTCTGAGAGATTCCACGTTCAGTGACAGATGCAATGAGACAAGTTCCGTTTTAATATTCTTTATGTAACACAGCACTCAATGGTATCGATGTCACACTACAAAAATCACACTCTCCTATATTCTTAGTCACATCATACATATAGTAATCTAATAATTTCCACTTATAGGCTATTCTTAATGCAATAAGCTTAAGGCAATAGTCCTCTCACCAGCAGTGCGTGATGTCCATGGTTACTAGCAGAATGCAAGCGGAGTTGCCAAACAGGTCAGGAACTCTCCAGAAGCGGAGGTCGGATTGCAGGGAGCCAGATCGGGCAGACAGGCGCTCTCCAGGCCGAGTAGAGATTGCTGGGTTCCAAGTAGCAAGCTGCTTCAGACTGGCACGGAGTTGCTGGGTTTGACGGCAGGTCAAGCGGGATGCCAGGGAATGGAGAGGAGGCATGCAATGGCATAAGGACCAATGTCAATACGCTTCCATGGTGGAGCATGTCTCCCCTTCCTTGGTTGCAGGCCTTGGTTTTTATCTTTTTTCGGGAGGTCCAGGCCTGAGTTTGGGCTTTCTCATTAGTATGGATTTTTGAGTAGGTCTTACTTGGTTAGCACGATAAGGGTCTGGGCCAAGGAAATTTCAGGCACATTCCAGGGATTGCCTTACAGCTGTTAATCTGCTGTGAGTTTACTGCTATCTGGTACAATGCTCGGGATGAGTTGCTTCACTGTGTGACTTGCGTTTTGGAAGCTTGCTCTGTGTACTAGACTATGTCTCTGTCCACTCTGGACACGACCTTTAAAGGATGACCAATGGGTGTGAATTTGCTTAGAACCATCCTAAATCACGTGTTCTTTGTATTGAGATCATCTTTATTTTCATCCTGGAAACTTTTTCTTCTTGGCTCATGATGTTACGGATGTATATGTATGTACACCTTACGTGCAATTTATTTTTAGTTATATCTCAACCCAAAGGAGAATTTAATGTGTAAATTGATCAAGCTATTTCACTTCAACTGATGTTTACCAGTCTGAGCACTTCCTACCAGGCACAGTGCTAAGCCTAGGGCCTTGGGCTCATGAATCACTTAACGTATACTTCGTATGGTCTAGCCATCAGACCCACACAGGTCCATGTTGTAGTTTTGGTTGCAACATTTGTGAAGGATATGGTGTTAAGAATCTTGATTTCTTTGTCCCTAATACAATATCTAGGTAGGTGGTAAGAGCTCAACAAATGGTGGCCCCTTTTCGACAAAGTTTCAAACATGTAGCTCCCCAGTACCATTTACAAACACTGTTAGAGACTTAAAATATACCAAAAAACAAGAACAAGAAAGGAATTGTTTGGGGCTGGAGCGGTGGCTCAGCGGTTTCGGCACTTGCCTGACAAGCACGAGGACCCAGGTTCAAACCCCAGCACCACTTACACAACTGTCCCTCTCTCTTAAAAAAAAAAAAAAAAGAAAAAAGAAACGAAAAAGAAAGGAATTGTTTTTGATGGTGACAGTAAATTCCTGTCTGGTTGCTAGTAGAGTTTTTTTGTGAGACAATTTGTGGGTACTGTAAAAAACAAATATATAAAACAAATATATTTAGTTAAGATTGATCATGCCAAAATTGAGTTGTGCTGGCTGTAGTAAATAGACAGAAATACCCAAGATAAAATAAAGTGGTCATGAGCCAAGGCCATCATGACCATTTCTGTGAAGCAGTCCATCCCTCCAGAGGCTCCCACAAGCTGCAGGTTTCAGATATGGAGAGTTTGCCCCCCCAGTCCACCCTGCCAACCTGCTAGGTACAACTTGAAATAGATAAACTGAAGCTTGCTGCTTGCATTTCTTGAAAAAAGAACCCTTTTATAAGCCTGCCAAAATTTTCTTTTAAAAACAGCTTGCTTGAGTCACTCAGGGCTGCTGCTCTTCCAACTTTGCTTTGGAGCAGTAGCCCTGGTGCACCAGCCTATTTCTTCTCTTTTCTGTTTCTTTTCTTTTCCCAAAATAAAATTTCTTTTTCTATTCTGGTCTCTGGTGGTCTCACTATGCCTCAATAACAGGATCCCACAACAGATACCTTTTTTCTTTAAATTTATGTCCTATTTTAAGAAACTGCATGGTATGGAAATTACTCCATTCAAAGTAGAACAAGTTTTTTTTTAATATCCGACTGAAAAATTCATGGGATATTAAAAAAAGGATGATTAACTGGGAAACCTAGTTTCTTTAAATGGAAGATTAAGTTCTTATAGAGCAAGTGAGTTTCTATTTTATGTTAACTGTATACTTAGTTGTTCAAATTAGAATTTAGCAACATCTCCCCAGAAATCTAAGTGCATGTTGCATTTTAAAGTACAGCAAACTCCCTATCCGATAGTCCAACTTGACTGCATCTTGCTTAACATACGAGGCTTTTGAACTGAAATTTGGCAAAAGAAAAAAAAATGACTTACCTATTATGAAAATTGTCATACTAAAATACACGCCACAATTCAGCTTTAAACATACTTTATAAAACAATCATGGACTATATTATGGAAAAAATGGTTTTACTTATGTCTAGTGTATATAAAAGTAGTTCTAACTTATTCAAAAATTCATAAGCCTCTTTCTCATTCATACATTCAAGTACAAACTACAGTAGGTACTTTATTGAATATACAAAGGCAAATGAAACCAAACAACTGTTTGGGCAACTTTAACCCCTGAGGGAGGAATAAGAATTAAGGGTCAAACTGAATTTGTCTGTAACTCCTCACATATCCGGAAGGAGCTTATGGAACTAGAGGCACAGAGGATATGCTGGCTGGAGACCAACTGATTTTCCACCCAAGAGGCAGGCTAACCTACTGGCTTCATCCAAAGAGTGGAACACCTGCCTTCAGGCCTCTCCATAGAATCCCTAATCTGCATAATGATTTAGAAAGGAACTGGAAGAGTTCTGAAATTCAGATAGTGACCTCACGTTGCTAATTCCCTACAGCATGGATTCTTTAGCACTCAGCTCTTCAAAGACACTAGATAAAAATAAAAAGAATCTCAGTTCCTAGCTCCTCCAAAAACGCCTGCATCTGACTGCTGCGAACCACTGATTCCTAGAACTACATTAAGTGAACTATATTAAGCCAGGTCTGAGGCCTGTAAAGAAATAAAGGCAGGTACATAGGGCCCACTGCAACTCTTAAGCCAAATGATATTTAAAAATACAAAAGTTCTCAGATTCCACTCATCTTGTCTCTCCTTTTCCTCCTACCTCTTGGGATGTTCTTTCTTTGTCTCTTGGACACCGAGTTACCTATTGCTCTGTCCAAGTCCTCCTAATTCCACTAGTATTTCTAAAGTCTGGATATTTTCACCTTTGATGTAAAAAACTGAAGTTACCCATGCCCTTATACCTAGCAAATTTTCATGCCTGTGCACAGTAGGACACACACAGGATGTACAGAGTAGCACTGATGGTGACAGTAAGAAAGAAGCAACCATATAAAATTCATTAATAGAAAAGAGTATGATTATGGTTCATGTAATATTTTCTTCCAGTGGTTTTCATACCTTTGAGTGCCGGGATCCCTTTACACTCTTAAATGATATTTATCAGAAATTAAAATTTTTTTGAAGAGTTAAGTCATTTAGATAGACAAATTCATTAGGTAACATTTTACGAACAATAACTATTTTGTAAAAAGAATGGCATTTTTATATTTTTTTAAACATCAAATCTGCCTTGCTTATTGTCTTTAGTCTCAATTCAGTCTATTCTGCATTTGAATTGAAATACTAATACCAACAGCTGATATTAATTAAGCATTTAGTTTATGTATCTGTTTCATTTTATCCTTTTGAAAGCCCAATAAGGAAGGTTTTATTTTTATTCCCATTATAAAAATGAAGCAGAAGACCTGTACAAGGAAGGGTAAGTAACTTTCCAAACATACGTTTGGTTGCATGTAATGATTTTAATCTAGATGTTTATACCCACTATGCTATTGATGCCGGTGATGTGGATGTCGGTTCATGTCCTCTTGGAGTCAAAGAATGAAACTGAGAGTCACCAAGGCAAGTGTAGCAGACAGACTTTATTACAGAAAGTAAAATATAGGGAAAAGAGGACTTCCCCCAGAGTGGTGGAAGGCGACAGCCGATGAGGCAGTAAGGTTTGCCCTTTTTATATGATGTCCTCTCCTTAATTGGTCACTGCTTCCCTGCTCCTGTACCTAGGACACAGGATCGGGGAATTCTGGTCCAGTCTTTGGTCCATTCCTTAGGTGCCAATAGAAAGAATGTGGTTCCTTACTTAGCAGCAGGGAGTGTCTGCATCTGCGCCTGTCTTGTCAGACCCTTATTAGCATTAGGGGATGTCTTTGTACTCTCAGGAAAAATGACCATCAGTTAATTTTCTCCTTATCAACCCACATTGTTCCACCTACACTGACTACCTAACTTTTCTCTGCCTCACTATGTTACACTTGATTGTAATGTACCATGCAATTGACTATTCAACAATTGATGATAGAGCCAGATTTACACCTAAAAGTCAGTGGAGACTAAATCTATACAACTGATTTCAACTTAATAGGTGGGAAATGATGTGCTTAGTGAGTATTAGAGGCTGACTTGTGTCCCTAAAAATTCATATTATGAAGCCTTAACCACCAGTATCTCAGCATATGAATGTGTTTGGAGATAGGTCTTTAAAGAGGTAACTAATGGTGGCTGGAGCGGTGGCTCGGCAATTATGCACTTGCCTTGAATGTGTGAGTACTCAAGTTCAAACCCCAGCACCACATACACAATGAAGTGTCAGGGGAATGAAAGTCACATAAAAAATTAAATTTAAAAAATTGCTTCTCTCTTTGTCTCTGTCTCTCACTGTCCCTTTCTCTCTTAAAAAAATAAAAATAAAAAAAGAGGTAACTAATGAAAAATGATCATTAGGAAGGGCCCTAATCCAATGACTGATGTCTTTGTAAGGGGAGGAAATTTGGACACAGACAAATGGAAAGAGAAGACCAAGAGAAGAAAGCATGAAGATTGGCATCTAGAGGTCAAGGAAGCCTCAGAAGAAACCAACCCTGTCCACACCTTGATCTTGGGACTTCTAGTGCACAGAACTGTGCAAAAGGTATTTCTGTTGTTTAAGCCAGTTCTTTGCTATGGCAGCCCTAGCAAACTAATAAAGTAGTCTCCACTTACGGAGGGTGGGGGGGGTACTCCAATACTCTTGATGGGATTTCTGAAATCCCATATAGTAACAAACCCTATGGGTATTATGTTGTTTCCTATATGTGCATACATCTGACAAACTTTAATTTATAAACTAGGCACAGTAAGAGACTGACAATAATAAAATAGAAAAAATGTAACGATGTTCTGTAATAAAAGTCGAGTGATGTCTCTTTTCAAAATATGCTGTACTGTAGTCCTCATTCTTTTTGTGATGTGAGGTGATATAGTGCCTATGTGATGAGATGAAGTGAGATGATGCAGCATTGTGCCACGTAGAGGGAAGCTACTGTTGGCTTGATCTTGGATCACTGAGCCATGAGAAAGTGGGTAATGTATATAGTGTGGCTATGCAGGACAAAGGGAAGATCATGTCCCAGTCAGGATAAAGGAGGTTAGCATGAGACTTCATCATGCTACTTAAAATTTATGAATTATTTCTAGAATTTTTCATTTAACATTTTTGGACCTCAACTGCCTGCAGGTAATTGAAACCACAAGAACATGAAATTGCAAAGGAGGGAATACTCTACAGTAAGGGAATTTGCCAGAGTTTCATTGGTCACTGGTACTGACCTACATGCTGTATGAACCAACAGAAACAGAACTACAAGACACTAGTTTCCAAATATTTTTATTTTGAATACACATACTTAAAGTCAGATAAACCAGTCCTTTAACCACATTACCATTCTATAATTTTAAAGTGAAACCTTTACTTAAAAGATAAATAACTACTGTCAAATTTTATGTCATATCTGACTTTCAAGTAGACATTTAATTTTTAATACATCATTTCACAATGAAATATGAACATTTTAATATAATTTTAATACAATACTGAGTAATTCTCTTTGGAATTTATCTTTTATGATAAATGAGATTAAAATCTAGTAAAAGGGATATTACACTTTAATAATAGTGTTTATAATGGTAAAGACTAGTATTTCAGAAATAAAATCAAATATGTTTAAGGGAAGATTTAGATTGAATCACTAGATAAAGACATTGATATTTTAAATGTAATATGATCATAAAATTATTTTTGAGCTGCAAACAGGTAGATATAATTAATTTAGGACTGAAAAAAGTAAAAAAATTTTATCTTTCATCTGAGATTCTAAATCAAGGTATTTGGAAATGATACACCATAAAGAATGGTAAGATTTTAAAGCTCAGAAGTATGTAGAATACCAATAAAGACTATATAAAAGTATTTAATATTAATTCTGTCTCAAACTTTATTACTTAAAACAGTTCTGTGTATTGCTTTCAATTACTTTTTATTAACTGCTTCCAAAAACCGTAACAGGTGCAGGAATAGATTGATAATATCCAAGTAGAGGCTGATGGCAGCTAATACATACTCTTCAGGTGACAGTCTATGCATCAGTGAGTGTGTGTCATAGATGATGAATCCACAGAAAAGAATGGCTCCTGCAGCAGCCAAGACCAATTCCATTGTCTCACTATAGAAAAATAACTATAGGCAAGATATTAAAGGAATAGATTTGAGAATGGCAGTTGACAGTACTTAAGTTACTTCCAGTAATGATCTACCGCTACATATAAATTTAATAGTGGTACACAACTTTAAATACAAATGTTAAAAGCAGAAAAAGGCAAAGCAGGTCAAGTTTGCTTCTCTGTATGATGGAAGGATCAATGTATAAATGAATATCTGTTCATTCTTCCTTTAAATTTAATTACCCTCTGAATAGCAGAATTCTAAGTGCAAGTCATTTTAATATGTATTTCTTTTTCAAAATTAAATGTAGTATTTGAGATTGTCAGTTACAGGTGAGGGCCTTTTTCTCTGTAGTCTAACTCATTCATTTTTCTTTCAACCAATAATGATCAAGATAAGGCCTTGATTATTAAAAGATTATTCTATAATCATTCTATATACAGATATTCCAGATAATTACAACTAAGTGTCCTCTAAGAGTAATTCCTCCAGTTTTTTGAAGTTATTTTTACTGTCATGGCCAGAATTATATTTCAGGTTAACCATTCTAAAACAACTTACCTTCAAGAATCCTGACAAGCATAAAATCCACAAAACGGCAAATAGCCTATAAAAACAAAATTTTAATAATTTAGAATACTGTTCCTTGTTAAAAAAAAATCCTTTGTAAACTCATTCTGAATTTTCTGAAGAAACACATCCATCTAGAATTGTGGCATGGAATTAAAGTATAAGCATATATAAATAACAATAAATACTTAATAACCATTTTTGTTTTTTGTAAAGATGATATTGAAAGTAGAGCTATCCCAAACAGGCTATGTGTTTAATAAGCGTTTGGTAAATGTTTGTTGAATAAATAAACAACTGGGACCTAAGAGTTTACAATGCCCCCCC
Source organism: Aplodontia rufa (assembly GCA_004027875.1). NCBI lineage: Eukaryota > Metazoa > Chordata > Mammalia > Rodentia > Aplodontiidae > Aplodontia > Aplodontia rufa. Next base: position 100,268 of record PVKS010000164.1, read on the forward strand.
CCAAAAAAAAGAAAGAAAGAAAGTAGAGCTATCCAACATTTTTATGGTTTTCAAAACTAGTTAAAGAGTATTATTTTTAGTTTTCAGTAAAGGAAAATATTGACAAAGACAGGAATCATTTAATTCACATTTATAAAAATTTCTAGACATTTAATATACACATAATAGCAAGATATTCTGTGAATATGCACAAGTATTAAGTTCACAATGTACTTTCTATTTTATTTTTATGTATTAGGGAACTTAAATTGTGCACAAATCTGCCATTGCTATAACTTCATGAGTTATCATTCAACTGTTAGATACGTAAAATATATGACAAAGACCATCTAAGAAGTATGTCTTTGGTATCAAATCTGCTGCTTCAGGCACAAGAAATTACATGAGCCAGATTTACCCTCCCCCCTTAAATATAACCAGGAAAAGTATATGAAACAACAGATTTCAGACCATGGATAGCAAGCAGCACAGGACAGTCATTCCAAATCTTAGGGAAACAAAACTCTGCCCCAGCTAGAGAGTTTTCAGGCCACAGCATCAGTACAGCAACCTTACGGAACTCTTTTTCTCCTTGAGTTGAGGAGACCAGAATTTAGAGGTTTGGGAGGTCAAGGTGGCTAAAATTTGGAGGAAAATAAAAAAGTACCAGACAGAAAGGAGCTATACTGAGAGAAAGAGAAAGCTATGGGTGGTGTGAATCGTAGGGTTCCCTGGAGTCTTCACCTGAGTACTGATCAATGCATACATTAGATTGACCAATGCTGGAAAAAGATTCACCATAGAAAGGCAGGAAGAACAATCCTTCCAGCTCACACAGTGCTAGGATAGTTTGCATTCATACCAAACAGGGTAGAAAGATCTCCAAAAACATAGAGGATTAAGTATTCCTAAAAAGGGTATTGTTCTAAACCAAATTACTTCTAAACCAAAAGCTGTTCTCTGCCTAATACAGACTCAAAAGGTTCAGATGGATTCCAAGGAATTTAAATTTGTTCTACATCCTGCAAGAATATTTAAGGTGATACGGAAAAAAATCAAGAATCAAAAATACAGATGAAATTTACAATGGCTAGCATCAAGTCAAAAATTATACAGGCATACAAAATAATAAAGGAACAAGGCATGGTACCACACGCCAGTAATCCCAGAGGCTGGGGATGCTGAGTCAGGAGGGTTGCAAGTTCAAAGCCAGCCTCAGCAACTTCACAGCTTAGTGAGACACTATCTCAAAATTAAAAAATAAAAAGTGCTGGGATTATGGCTCAGTGGTTAAGCACCCCTGGGTTCAATCTCTGGTACAAAAATAAAAAAGGAAATATTGTGCATACAAACAGAAAAATCCATCAACAGAAACATATCCAGAAATGAAACTAATAGAATTAGTAGACAATGAACTTTCCTTCTACAGATGAAAATATGATATAAGAATACTCTGACACTAAGAGCAGATCAGACACTGAAGAACAAATCATTATTGAATTTGAAAACTACACAAAATGAACCACAGGAAAAAAAAACACACTGGAAAAAAATAAGCAGACCATCAATGAACTGAGAAACCCCAAGAAGTCTAATATACATGTAATTGGAGTTCCAAGACAGAGAAGAGATAACAATTATTGATTGAATAGATAATGGCCAAAATTTTTCTATGCTTGATGAAAACTTTAAATTGATAGATCTAAGAAACAGAAGAAAAACTCAAGGGAAAAAACAAAGCAATGAATATTGTAATCAAGTTATTGAAAACGAGTGAAAAAGAGAAAATGTTAAATGCAGCCACAGGAAAAGACACATAAATAGAAACTATAAAGTGAGCTTTTTGTCAGAAAAAACTGCATAAGCCAGAGGGCAATGTGTAACATCTTTAAAATACTGAAAGATTTTAAAAATTTTTAACAAGAAAAATCCCCCCAAACCTAGAATTTTGTTATAAGAGAGGTACTTTGAATTTAGCAACTGAAAAAAAAAGTATTTTTGAAATTGAGAATTAGCTTGCTTGTTCTTTGCTCTGTGTAGGGCAGGGGTGGGGAGCATTATATCTTCCAAATCTGTTTACTATAAAAACAACCCTGAAGGGGCTGGAGCGGTGGCTCAACGGTTACAGTGCTTGCCTGGCACGTGCGAGGATACGGGTTGAAACCCCAGCACCACGTACACAACGAAGTGTCTGGGCAAGGAAAGCCACATGAAAAATAAAATGAAATTGATTCTTTCTCTCTCTCACTGTCCCTCTTTCTTTAAAAATAAACAACAACAACAAAAAACCCCACAACCCTGAAAAGATGATCTGGAACAAAGGGAAGTCAGGAGGTCATTCACAAAACATCCAGAAACGCAAGGGATCCATGAAAAATTGTCTCCCAAAAGGAGACAACGGTTCCTGCAGGCTTTTGATAAGAGATTAGGGTAGACTGCCAAAGATTAGGATAGACATTAAATTATTATTTAGTATATTACTAGACATTTAGAGATGTCATGTTTGATCACAGTCTGACACTATGGATAAAAATATTAGAGGGAATGCATCTTTTCTCCACTACAACAACCAAGTTGAAATGAGGTAAGCTTAGGCTCCCCGGTTCATACCTACCCAGGGATCTAGGTATACAAACAATAAAAGGGTTGTTTAGGTTCACAGGTTCCATTTGCTAAGTATCCAGTGAGAACTTTAGCCTAAGAGTTTTTCAGTTTATGCTATACTGTAATAGCCAAGTAATGACTTGAAGGTCAAATATGCCTCCTATGTTATTTTACTAGCACTTTGGCTTATATCTCATTGAATCTTTAAACACCAAACAGAACAAACTGTAAAAATATAGATAAGATTAGATGAGAAATGCCACAAAGACAGTAGCATTCTGATGACTCCACCTATAGGACAAAAATAAACTATCTTCTTTCTCAACAAGAAGCACAGATTAAGAAATAACCTACAGTGATGTGCCAGTAAACTGGGTCATCAGGGAAAACAAAAATAGGCCACGATGTGTTGCACTTCCAATCTCTGTGGTGCAAACACCTCTACCATAGTCTACTTCAAGCTTCCAGCAATTTAACAACTGACTTGCAAGATTCTTCTTATAAACTGACACAAGCAGGCTCTAGTATACCAATAACAAGCTGCCATGATTACCATGTGTAGTTCTGAAATTCAATTCCTTTAGTGACAAATTAGTACAGGATAATAAACATACTAATGATAACTAAATCATAACTAAATACATTTCACAAATATTTCCTTAGTCCCTACTATATCCCAGAAACAGGTCAGAATCATTTTGATCAATCTTTGTTTCCCCTTTTGGCATTTAGCCTCCACAACCGTTTGATTTTGAAGCTTTACAATAATTAGTGCCATTAAGTTTTGTTTAAAGTGTAATAAATGCCAATCTTAAGTATTTCGATCTATGGCATACAGGCCAAAATATGGTTGTTATTATTATGATTTTTCTATAGAGTTATTACATGGCAATATTCCATAAAGGATGGCAATAAAAGCAATTCAGGAAAGCTTTGGCCTATCCTCAAGCAGTAATAAAGTGTTAAAGTATTTTATTTCCATTTTTTTGGGGGGAAAGGGGTATCAGGGATTGATACCCACCCAGTATCTCTCTCTCTGTCAGTGGCACTTAACCACTGAGCCATATCTCCAGTCCGTTTTTACTTTTTATTTTGAGACAGGGTCTGGTCGAGCCTAGTTGCTTAGGGCCTCATTAAATTGCTGAGGCTGGCTTTGAATTTGCAATCCTCCTGCTTCAGCCTCCCAAGCTAGCGCTAGGATTATAGGTACGTGCCACTGCTCCCAGCAAGTGTTTTAAATATAACACAATCAAGCATGTGTTTTGGAAATATCTCCTAAATGCTTTGTGGAGAACATACTAGAAATTATTAAGACTGGGATAGAAAGGCTGGTTGCAGTAAAATAGGTATAAACCAATTTCCAAAAAGTTCTTTTTCCAGAATTATAGCAAACAAGGCTATTCAGACCAATTTTCACACCATCTCCATATCCTATAATGGATTAAAAATAAACAAACAAACAAAAAAGAACAACTCCTTAAAAGTATCAAATAACTAATAAAACAGAAGGAAATTATCAAGCCACAATCTACGTTAAAGTAGAAATCCAAAGAAGTAATCATGGTACCACAGCTGGATTTACCTAAAGCCAATAACCTTAATGTCAGAGCAACCATATATCAATCATGTCCCCATCCCATCCCCAATCAGAGACTATAAGCAAGTTATCAATGTATAAAGCAAGGGCAAGGCAGAAGGATAATTCCTGAGAAACTGTCACCCCCATGCTATCCTTTAACCGATTTGTAGTACGAATTCACAATATCTGAGTGGTTGGGAAAATATCATGAGCCATGAATTTAGTTTTAAGTGGATCCAATCTAATAGTTTTTCCAGATGCCAGGTAGCAGCAAACCCAAATTATTATGGAAAAATGCACCAGCAGTGTAGGGATTAAAGAAATTCAACATAATTTTTGAAGGATAATTACCTAGTCTAAAAAAACCCAACAAAACACAAGAAAATAAAATGTAAAAATGATCAGAAATAGCGGTCAGTTGTACAAAGACTTCAGAAATGTTTGGTCTCAGATCCATATATGATTTTAGCATCAGTTGTAGCAAAAAATACACATTTATTATGAAAAAGCCAAAATACAGGGGAGATTGTTTAACTAGGTATTCAAGAAAGATACGAGAATGGATTGAAGGGAGAGGAGCAGCTAAGACATGAAGGATGGGAAAGAGCAAAGCTTTCATCATGTATACCACAAAACATATTCGAAACATCTCCCCAAAAGAAGGAAGAGGAAAGAGAAAATATTGGCTCTTCTTAAATCAAACTCCCTTAAACTATTTAAACAACTTGTATAACCATACTTTATCCCAATAGGGATTTGTGGTAATCTAGACTACCAGGAAACAAAAGGGAGGAGGAAAGAAAGTTTTACAAGAGTAAACTTCTGTAAATATTTAGTATTGTAACAGGAAAAAGAAAATGGTTGGGTGACTGTGTGCCAACAGGCCATTTGCTGAGAAAAAGCTTAATCAGATGTGGGCTACGCAGTACTATTAGTTTAATATAAAAAGATTCAGTCCATATATTTATTTATTTCAAGAAAGACACAGGTTAATCTACATGAATCAAAAAGGTTTAAAACTTCATGGAGACACTTATCCTGCCTTTGCCACAAAGATATGGTAACATTTATGCCAAAACAAAGACTGACATAACTTCAGTAAATTTCACACTATTCACATAAAGCATACAAATATAGCCTCTCTGGAAAGCTGATATATGTAAATTTTTTAAAATTCACTTCTTTTTCACTATAGAGGGAAGGAAATGACTCTAAGTCACTTTCCACTTCCTTGTATGCTCTGGGAAAGTAGGACCTGGCCCTACTCAAAGAGATGATCTTTATTTTCCTTTTATTTTAAGGTACCCAAAACTAACAGTATAACACTTCTCTCAAAATCACCTATAATATTAAAGACATCTATCATACAAAAAATATATATATATAACTTGGGCTGGAGGGGTAACTCAGTGGTTACACAGCTTGCCTGGCATGTGCAAGGACCCAGATTCAATCCCCAGCACCACATACTCTAAGTGTCAGAAAAACAAAAACCAGATGGAAAGAATAATTAACTCTCTCTTAAAAAAAATATATATATATATGTATATGTATATGTGTGTGTGTATGTATATATATATATATATATATATATATATATATATAACTTACCCTGCTCCGTATTTGCTGAAATCTCTTTTAGATTGTAGAGTATATACAGTCAAACCAAGAAATACTGCAGTAGTCAGTACAAAAGCTTGCAGAATAATATATACATCATAGAAAGTAACTGTAAAATTAAAACATTGATTAAAATGTACATAAACACTCAATATAAAACAGCATTTTCTGTCATTTAATAGAAATGCCTTATTCTCCTATACTACTCTCCAATAAAAAGACTCCTTATTCAGCTATGAATATATTAATACAGTAAAAAATCACACCCATCATGCAATTAAACAGGCTCCAAAAAATTCATTTACACAAAATAAGGAGGTCACATTATTATAAAGTTAATGAAATGACTAAAAGGTATTCTGCAGGTAATCAGCTAGGAATTTTAAGGATATGGTAGAATACATTTCACCCATCTCTTTCCCAGCTGCAGTTTATCACCATCTTTGGAGACTGTCCCTTATGACTTAAATTTGAATAGGGATGACTCTGGGTTCTCTTGCTAACCAGGAATTCCTGGACAGTAGCAATTGAGCAAGAGAAATATTGGGGCTACCTGGAGTGGCCTGCCATTACCCTGCAGAGGACAGAAATCAACTTCTAACTGCTTTATATATAAATCTGCATTGTCTTGGAGCACATGATTGTGAGGTTTACTGAATATGTAACACATTTCCCTTCTGTAATTTTAGAATGATCATCCATATCGACTATGCCTATTGTAATATAGCTGCTTAATACTTTAACAAAATGCTCTATTACAACCTTTTTTAAAGAGGTTAAATGCTTTGAACCAAAACTATTTAAATAATTTTTAATTTTCAAGGATAATTATCCACATTATTTCTATTCCTAAATTATTAGAGTTTTCCTATAAATGACATTATAGGGTTAGGAAGGAGAAAACAGAAAAGATAAATAATAAAGTCAATTTTTCTTGTCAGTGACTTTTAGTGTACACTCAAGTAGAAAAGCTATTATAATTAATGAGGAAAATAATGTTCTCACATTACCCCATCTATATTTATTTTTACCTCTAATTTCAATAAGCCTGACATAACCTCTCCAATGTGCTTTACACAGAGGGCACTGGAGAGTGGAGAGATGGACTCACTAACGTTAAGTAACATTATAGATAACAAGAATAAGTCAATATCAATACTTCCTTTCTATGTTGAGAAGCTTCAATTCTACTTATTTTAGTATTTAGCATTTATTTATATTCTGATTTTTTTGAAAAGTATAGATTACCAAAAATATAAATTAAACAAAACTGATATTAAAAATAGTAATGACAAAATAGGAAGAGGTAAATATATAAACCATAAGGATAAGTTTTATTGAGAGTAATAGTTATTGCCAACGATTTTGGTACCCAAGGTTGACCATTCCAAAATAATCAGAATTGTTATTGTTAATTCATTGAAATGATTTATTTAAAGTATTATATAGGGTATATCAAGTAAATATGACAGATATTTGGCCTTCAAACACATTTAACATGAAATACAGGAACAGAAATTACTGCTGCTTCTTGTAGTATCACTTAAATCACTTAATAAATAAAATACGAGTGTATAAGCAGTAGGCTACAGGGTTCAATGTAGGCAATTCTTTTCTTTTTTTTTGTACCAGGGATTGAACCCAGGGGCACTTAACTGCTTAACTACTGACCACATCCCCAGCCCTTTTTATACTGTATTTTGCGACAGGGTCTCACTAAGTTGCTAACAGTCTCGCTAAGTTACTGAGGCTGGCTTTGAACTTGCGAACCTCCTGTCTCAGCCTTCCAAGTTGCTGGGATCATAGGCGTGCGCCACCATGCGGGACAATGCAAGATCTTAGTTCCTGTGATGAAAAGTACACAGTTCAAACCCATGTTCTTAATTCCTCTAAGATCCCTTTAAATTAGGAAAAAAGATAGCCGTGGTTGTCTTATTTTTTACAAATACATAAACAGAAATGAAATATTGTTCTCCATTCCTTTTATTTTCCTTAAACTTTTCCACTTCCTCTAAGCTCAGCTGAACTGTGTAAAGTATAAACATCTGAGTTTTGCTTATATTTTAGGCAATCTTTATCTTTTGTCATCTTTTTAAGATACAACATTCCATGCTGTTAAAACTTTAACCCCAAGTATTTTTTTTTTTTTACCTGAAAGACTTATCCACATTATAAAGTTACTGCAACATAAAGAAGCACAATTATGGCTTACCAACAACTGCCACAGTCAGAGCTTCCAACAGTGTCTAAGAAAAAGAAACTGCAATTAACTGATGCACATGAAATTTATACTACTTCACGTACATTCTCTAGTTTCTAGCAGGCCAATGCGGTCCCCTGCGCATGGTCTCCTTCTTGTTTCCGAGCTGTCTTGTGATGTGTGTGGGACAGTTATCGGGCCCATCATGGTGAAAATGAGAACGAAGCTTGCAATCCCATCTTTCTTCTTTTCCTTCCTTCCACCACGTGGATATGAAAATGAACGATCTCATGCCATGCAACGCGCTAGGAATGCACACTCTACCCCGAGCCTGGGCTGTTGATAACTGCACTTAATAGTCATTCAGACTACCTTGATTAAGCCACTGTTATTTTGTCATTGCTTTAGCCAGGTCACAGGAAGCTGAACCCATATCCTAAATAAAAACTGGGGGACACTGAGCCTTGTCCTCTAGCCTCTTTCTACTAAATTATATTATCTTTATTTTGTCTTACATTATTACTCTAGTTAGATGTTTTTCCAACCATCTGATAGACCGCATTGCAAAGGCAAAACCAGAGGTAACAGAAGTGACTATGTAATCATACTTCTGGTAGAAGTATTCCCGATACTACATCCTACTTGAAATCAACAAATGATGAGAACCACAGCAAAATGGCATTAGAAATTCTACACAGAATATGGTGGCAGTAGAGCAACTGGAGTGTTTTCATGTTTTTGGTAGTGCCAGGGAAGCCGTAGCAAAAGATGACAGAAACATTTTTTCTATGCAATATATTTATCGAAATTTTTGATACTTGTGACACAATTTTAGAAAAGAAATTCCACCCCACATTCAAATATATGAAGGAGACAGGACAATATAAATAGGAGTAAAAATAAAACTAGGAAGTTATAATGTCACCACAAAAAAATGCCCTCCTTTAAAACACATACACACACCTCCTAGGGCAAGGGAAGATTCACTTCCTTTCTTACTTTGGTGAAGTAAGACAAATGAACAAACAAAAAACCCAAAAATCTAGTTGTCAGAGGTCAGTGAGTAATCTAAGGAGATGTATTTTACACACTTCTTGTCTGTTAAGCCACTCCTCGCTGTGGGCATGATGAACAGGTTCAGCATTAAGTGACCATCTTGCCTATAAGCAGTTGGCTGATGCTTTTTTTTTTCTTTTAAAGTGTGAGAAAATCAATTTTATTTAATTTTTCATCTGGCTTTTGTTTCCCTGACACTTAAGTCTTGTATGTGGTGCTGGGGTTCGAACCTGGATCCTTGCACCTGCCAGGCAAGCACTCCAACCGTTGAGCTATGGCTCTAGCCCCAGCTGATGCTTTTCTAGTGAGGCGTCTCCTCTGGGCAAAAGTTGGCCCACACCTTCTTCCTACATAGACATTAGACTTTCTTAAAAGAAACTGTGAAGAGGAAGTCGGCATGATCCTGCTTTCTGTGCCTCCTTCCTCTGTCCTGGCACATGGCTGACTGGCCAGGAACTGGAATCTGACCCAAGCACTGGTAATCCAGAATTGTCTAACAACCTACAATGTGACCTGTTCCCAAACCAGCTGTGTTAATGAGATTCTTTCTCACTCAGGAAACTGAATACAAGAGAATGATGCAATGGCAGCAGGAGCTAAAGCTGAAAGGTAACTGAACCATGTGTGGGCCAACAATGGGTCGTATTAAAATTAAAGACAAAAAAGGAAGGAAATACAATGTATAAGAACAGCTGAGAGACAGAGATGCAATGAGACAAGGGGTAGAGGAGACCACAAGCTCGTACCACTGAATTCCTTGCAACAGCATCATTTCTAGAACCTTTCCCTACTTACTCCTCTTCAGATTTGGTGGTTTAGGGTTTGTGGGTTCTTATAGTCTTAAAATAAACTCATGGTACTTAAGATAACTTAGGTTGGAACTCATAACCTTGCAAACAAAAGAGTTTAAGATCAAATGAACAGAGCTGGAGTGGTGGATCAGCAGTATCATGCTTGCCTGGCATCGGTGAGGACCTGGGTATGAATCCCAGCACCATACACACAACTAAGAGAAACAAAGGCCAGATGAAAAAACAAACAAAAAAAATTGATTCTCTCTCTCTCTCTAAAAAAAAAAGGTTTTAAAAAAGATTAAATGAGTAACCTCTCCCATAACTGAAATTTCCAAACTCATGAGCTTTTTCTTCATATTAACATAAACTCATTATCAGAATTCACAAACTTTGTTTAGTTTGAAGCACTTTAATCTCATCACAGCCTTTTCACTCTTACTTGAGCCATTCCTCAAGCCTCTTTTTCTCCTTAATTCCATTACATCTATTTTGTCTCACAAGTAGACTCACTCTACCTAGATTTTACCAACCATTTGATAAGACCACATTACAAAGGCAAAGTCAGAAGTAACAGTAGTGGCTGTTATTTACTACAAATATTCTTATTTTTAGTTTGGAATATTTTGGAATAAATTTTCAGGTTGGAAGCCAAAGTCACAATGGATAAAAGAAAAAACAAAAACATGTAGAAACATGTTGAGCCTTACTAATCTTACTCAAACTCGGAGATTTTAAAGCGATATGGCCATCTTGAATGTGCCAAATCTTATCTACAGGTAACAGTAGGTGTTTCAGTTTTTACCACAACCTCAACAAATGTGACTTAAAGTTAGGTTCTCCTATCTATGAGCAAAATGGTCCTTTAGAAGAAAACGGTGGGGGCTGGAGCAGTGGCTCAGGGGTTGGAGCATTAGTGTGACATGCGCAAGGAAGCAAGTTCAAACCCCAGAAGCATACACAACAAAGAGACAGAGCAACGGAAGCCACATGAAAAACTAAAGAAAACTGATTCTCTCTTTCTCTCTCTTTCCTAAAAAAACCCAAAACAAAAGAACACAGTGATAAGATAAAAGTAACACTGAGGACCTAATCATAAAGAATTTGATTTAATTTCTATGGGATTAAGGTTAAAATACAAATATCCCCCCAAATCAAGAATATTGAGGTAGAAAGTATCACAGGAATTATATTAATATTTTTATTTTATATTTGAGAAAAATTAGGTACTGAAAGGTCAAATGACTTGCCAAATGTCACATAAGCAGATATTTTCAAAGCTAGCTCATCTGATTCCAATTTGGTATTTTTTCCACTAAATCCTAATTAAAAAAAAAAAACTTTCAATACTGATAAGTGGTTAAAAATTCTAAAAGCCTACAAAATTACAAATGATTTCCTATAATACCCTAATTAAAAATAAAACTCCATTTTATTTTGTCATTGTTATATATGTTTATGCATCAAATCAAATAAACACTTTGAAAACCCTTAATATTAAAGGAGCAGACATTGCAAAAGTACTCACAAATCCAAAAAGCAGGTACAGGTTAAGTGGATGTTTATGTCTGTTTAAAGTCAGTGCAAAAATCAAGCCCAAAGATCCGAGAGCAAACACCAAAATCAACGCAGGACTGAAAGACACAATATTAAAAAGGTACCAAGTTTAAAAACAGAATGAAGAGTATCACTTCATTGAATAAAATTTATCTATTTTATGTGTTCATAGAAGTATGAGAAAAAAATCCTGGAAAAATCCACACCAAGCTATCAAAATAAATTAACTTTATCTGGGGTGTGAGATGGGGAGGAACAGGACAGAGCCCACAGTGAATGGGAGAAGACTCCTTTTGAACTTAATGAATTTGATCTATTTAAGTAATGTTGTAATTAGCATACTACTTTCATAACTAAAATACAATAAATAAAAAATGTGAAAGTAGTAAATAAATTTTATATATAACTACTTTATTAGAGTATTCACCATCTGGCTATAATTTAAATTATTTTATCCCAAATAGCAAACTAAGACTTCCCTTTGGTGGGGAAGTGGAGACAAAAACTCCTATGAAAATATTCATTCTTCATTTTTCCTTTCCTTTAACATAAAGAAAACACATTATTTTTAGGCACAGAAAAATTATGTTGAAAGTAAAATTTCTAATTAGGGGTAGATCAAGTGAAACTTTTCTGAAAACTTCTTAGTGAAATTATCCTAGTTATAAGCCAAAACTAAGATGAACACAAAATTGTTAACTACCTGTTTTTCAAACACTGTCTCAGGCTTTGGAGGCAGAGCAGATAGTCTAATAAAGTAAAATAATTCACACTTAAAACTACCAGCAGTGGGCTGGAGCGGTGGCTCAGCAGTCCCGGTGCTTGCCTGGCATGCAAGAGGACCCATGTTTGAACCCCAGCACCACGAACACAATGAAGTATCGGAGCAACGAAGGCCACATGAAAAACTACATAAAATTGATTCTCTTTCTCTCACTGTCCTGCTCTTTAAGACAAAAACAAAAACAAACAAACAAAACTACCGGCAGTAAAAATTCTAAATACTTTTCCAGAAGATGAGGGTTTAACCCTAAGAAATTATAAACTACAGGGCTGGAGCGGTGGTTCAGTGGTTATGGTGCTTGCCTGGCATGCATGAGTAAGCAAGTTGAAACCCCAGCACCATGTACACATGTTGGAGCAACAAGGCCCACATGAAAAACTAAATAAAAAACTGATTCTCTCTTTCTTTCTCTCTCTTAAAAAAAAAAATATAAACTACAAAGAGGTAAAATACCATGTTGTGGAACTTGCCTTCATCACAAACAAAACTAATTTTATAGGAGTTAATAGAAAATAAATGAACTTTGTTTAAGTATGCTCTTTTGTGCACATGTAATGTCTGAAAATGACTTAGAATTATCCCATTACTTACCTTTCATGTACAAATGTCCGTATAGACTCAAAGTATAAGAACACTGTACAGGTCACTGTAGTTAAGAGAACTTGTAGAGATAGGATGCTGTAGACTTTTCTGAGGAAGGCTAAAAGAGAAAAATATTACACATGACTGTTCTCTTAAGTATTTATACAGAACTAAGAGACCACATTTCTTCTTAGAAAAATTGTTTTACATGCATTCTTTCTTAAATCTTAATTGAGGTAATCTGCTACTAAAACTAGTAAAAAAAGGAAAAGCGTCCGAAATTATTTTAAAAATGTAGGAGATATCTAATCCTTCAAAATATATAAGCTTAAAAAATTAACTGGCCAGACTGTATTTTCATCAAAATAAGAGTGTCAAATGCCCACAGGTATACAACAGTATACAGAAAAGCAAAAGATTAAAAACAGAACAGTTTTACAACGAGGCTAATAGTTAACTAGTTCTCTACTTCTAGTACTTGTAGGACCAAGTTCTTAATTACTCTAATGGAACACATTGTCATTGTCTATGCGACAGTTGAATATAATCTGAGAATGTCTTATTGGTTTAAAAGACATGTACTGGGCTGGAGCGGTGGCTCCGTGGTTACAGCGCTTGCCCAGCATGAGCAAGCAAACGAGTTCAAACCCTAGCACCCACATACACAACTAAGTATCACAACTAAGTGTCAGAGCAGCGAAAGCCATGTGAAAAACTCCATAAAAACTGATTTTCTCTGTCTCTCTCTCTCTTACTGTCCTTCTCTCTTAAAAAAAAAAAAGACATGTACTAAACAAACCTGAGATTTAATACCAATTCTCCTTAAGCTCTTCCAAAAAAGTTAGGGAGAAAAAACTTCAAACTCATTCTGTGAAGCCAACATTGTTACCCTGATATGAAAGCCAAAGATACTATAAGAAAACTATAAAGCAATATGCCTGATGAATACTGATGCACCATCCTCAATAGAACACAAGCAAACAGAATTCAACAACACATTAAATGGACTATATTTCATGACCAAGTGGGATTAATTCCCAAGATGGAAGGATGATTCAGTATATGAAAATCTACTTATGTAAAACATCACATTTACAGAATGATGGGGAAAGAAGGGAAACATGATTATTTCAGTTGATGTAGAAAAAACATTTTTTATTTTAAAGAAAGAGAGAGGGACAGTGAGAGAGAGAGAAAGAATCAATTTTATTTAGTTTTTCATGGACTTTCGTTGTACGGACACTTCATTCAGTATGTTGGTGCTGGGGTTCGAACCTGAGTGCTAGTGCATTCAAGGCAAGCGCTGTAACTGCTGAGCCACTGCTCCAGCCCCTAGAAAAAACATTTGACAAGTTCCACAATCATTCATAATAAAAACATCAATAAACTAGGACTTGAAAAACTACCTTATAATAAAGGCCATAGATGAAAAGCCCACAGCTATCATCACACACACCGGTGAAGAACTGCAGACTCTTCCTGTAAGACAGGAGTAAGTCAAGCGTGCCTGTTTTTGTCAATTATATTCAATGTTGCACTGGAAGTCCCAGCCAAAGCCACTGGTCAAGAAAAAGAAATAAAGGAATCCGAAGCGGAAAGAAAGAAGTAAAATTATGTCTGCTCACATAACATCAACATGATCCTACACATATAGAATCCTAAAGAGCCCATCAATTGTTAGAACTAATCAATGAATTCCATCTACAACTACATCAAAAAGAGTAAAATACTTACAGAAAAACCTAACCAAGAAGACAAATGGGAAAACTATAAAACACTACTGACAGAAATTAAAGACAAAAAATAAGTAGATGTCTTGTGTTCACAGAAGACCTACTACCCAAAATGATAGACGGGTGTTTTTTGTTGTTGTTGTTGTTGTTATTTTAAGAAAGAAAGGGATAGTGAGAGAGAAAAAGAGAGAATCAATTTTTACTTGAATTTTTCACCTGGCCTTTGTTGCTCTGACACTTCGTTGTGTATGTGGAGCTGGGGTTTGAAATCTCGTACTTGGGCACACCAGGCAAGTGTTGTAACCTTTGAGCTACTACTCCAGCCCCAATATACAGGTTTAATGCAACACCTATTAAAAAAAAATCCTAATAGCATTGTTTGCAGAAATGGAAAGTCTACCCTAAAAATTCATATGGAATCTCAAGAAATCATAAATAGCAAAAATAATATTTAAAAAGAACAAGGGTGGAAGTCTCACACTTCCTGATTTGAAAACTTATTATTACAAAGCTACAATAATCAAAACAATATGACCCTAGCAAAAAGATAAGACACACAGACCAAAGTAATAGAATGGACAATCCCGTGGAAAAAAGATAAGTCTCTTTAATAAATGGTGCTACAGAAACTGGATATTCACATGCAAAAAGAATGGACCCTTATTTTACACCACATACAAAAAGACCTAAATGTTAACAGCTTACACTGTAAGTTTCAGAAGCAAATGGGGAAATGCCATGATATTGGATTGGCGATATAATTTTTTGGACATGACACCAAAAATCACAGACAACAAAAGAAAAATTAGATTAAATGGAACAGATAAAAATAATTTCTATATATCAAAGGACTTAAACAATGGAGTAAAAAGTCAACTCACTATACGGGAAAAATATCTGCAAATCATATATTTGATAAGAGGTTCATATTTAAACTATGGAAAGGAATCCTAGAATTCAACAATAGAAAATAAATAACCTGATTTAAAAACGGACAACAACAAAGGAAGAAGAAAACAAGTTACAGATTGGGAGAAAATATTTGTGAAAGATGTATCTGATAAAGGGCTGTTCTTCAAAATATACAAAGAACTCTTAAAACTCAACAATAAGAAAATCACCTTATAAATGAGCAAAAGACTTGAACAGACAGCTCACTAAAGAAGGTAAGACACATGGCAAATAACCATATGCAAAGATGCTCAACATTATATGTCATTAGAGAGCTGCAAATTAAAACTACAATGAGACACCACTACACCCCCTTTAGAATGGCTAAAATCCAAAACACTGACAATATCAAACTCTGTTGAAGATGAGGAACAAGAACTCTCATTCGCTGCTAATGGGAATGCAAACTGCGGAATATAGTTTGGCAGTTTCTTCCAAAGCTAAACATACTTTGATTCATATAACCCAGCAATTGTGCACCCTGGTATTTATCCAAATGAGCTGAAAACATAACCACATGAGAACCTGCACATGAATATTTACAAAGCAACTTTATTTATAATTGCCAAAACTCAGAAGCAGTCAAGATGTCCTTTAGAAGGCGAATTAATAAACTGTGGTATATCCGAACAATGGAATATTTTTCAGAATGAAAAGGAAATGAGCCCTGGATCATGAAAAGGCATGTGGGAAATCTTAACTGGTATTAGAGCACTAAGTGAAAGAAGACGATCTGAAAAAGCTACACAGTGTATGATTCCAAACAATGCTTCAAACGTTTCTGGAACGTGTCGGCACTCAGGCAAAGGAAAACTATGCAGACAATAAAAAGATGAGTGGTTGCCGGGAGTTAGCCAGAAGGGAGAGATGAGCAGGACTTTTTTTTTTTTTAAAGAGAGAGGGACAGTGAGAGAGACAGAAAGAGAGAAACAACTTTATTTAGTTTTTCACATGGCCTTAGTTGCTCCAACACTCAGTTGTGTACGTGGTGCTGGGGTTTGAACCCGGGTCCTCGTGCTTGCCAGGCAAGCGCTGAAACCGCTGAGCCACCGCTCCAGCCCCAGGACTTTTTTTTAATAGAGAGGGACAGGGAGGAGGGGGAGGGAGAGAGAAAAGAGAGAGAGAGAGAAATAATTTTTTTTAATTTAGTTTTTCACGTGGCTTTTGTTGCTCTGAGACTTTGCTGTGTATGTATGTAGTGCCAGGGTTTGAACTTGTGTATTCGTGCATGCTGGGCAAGCACTGTAACCGCTGAGCCACCACTCCATCCCTGAGCAGGACTTTTTAAGGCAATGAAATTATCCTGTACGGGGCTGGAGTGGTGGCCTAGTGGTATCGCACTTGCCTGGTATGCCTGGTATGCTCAAGGACCCAGGTTCTAACCCCAGCACCACATACACAACTAAATGTCGGGGAAACAAAGGCCAGGTGGAAAAATAAATAAAACTGATTCTCTTAAAAAAAAAAAAAGAAAGAAATTATCCTGCATGATACTACTATAGACAGATAGATGCTATACATTTGTCAGAACCCAAAAAAATATATAACACCAAAAGCAAACCACAGTGTAAACTACAGACATGGACAGATTCATTGATTGTAGCACATAGACCTCCCTGGTGCAGGATGCTGACCCTGGTGAGAGGCTGTGTAGGGGAGCAGGGGATGCAACAACTCTGTACCTTCTGCTCAGTTTTGCTATAAACCTAAAATTGCTTAAAAAAAAAAAATAAAGCTGGGGGCTGGAGCGGTGGCCCAGTGGTTACGGGGCTTGCCTGGAATGCACGAGGACACAGGTTTGAACTCCAGCACTACATACACAATCAAGTGTCAGAACAATGAAAGCCATGTGAAAAACTAAATAAAACTGATTCTCTCTTTCTCTCTGTGTGTGTTCTTCTCTTTAAAAAATAAAGAAAGAAAAAATAAATAAGCCTATTTTCTAAAAACTTACGCAAAGGACGTGAATAAAATTTCACCAAAAAAGCAGACAAGTGGCCCACAAGCATATTTTAAAAATGTTCAACATTACTAATCATTAGGGATATGCACAGCAAAACAAAAATGAGATATCCACACTCATGTGATGACTACTTTCATTTAAACACACGCACAGAAAATAATACGTATTGACGAGGATGTGAAGAAATTTGAATCCTTATATGCTGTGGATAATAATGTAAAATGGTGCAGGCAATAAACAAAACAGTATGGCAGTCCCTTAAAAAATTAAAAATAGAATTACCATACAATCCACAATTACACTTCTGGGTATACATTCAAAAGAATAAAACGGTCTTGTAGAGATGTTTGCACATCTATATTCATAACAGCATTCACAACTGCCAAGAGACAGAGGCAATGCAGACTTCCAGCAGTAGATGTGTTGGATAAATAAAATTTTATATCCACATACAATGTAGTATTATTCAGTCTTAAAAAGAAAGAAAATTGCTGGGCCTGGTGGCACATGCCTGTAAGCTCAGCAGCTGGGGAGGTGGAGGCAAGGAGGATCGCAAGTTCAAAGCCAGCCTCAGCAATTTAGCCAGGCCCTAAACAACTTAGTGAGACTCTGTCTCATAAAAAATAAAAAAGGGCTGAGGATGTGGCTCAGTGGTTAAGCTCCTAGGTTTAACCCCTGGTACAAAAAGTAAATAAATGAAGGAAGGAAGGAAGGAAATTCTGGCACCTGTTCAACATAGTTGCACCTTAAAGATATGCTAATTGAAATGACTCAGTTACAAAAGGACAGTGTACATACCACTGCATTCATAGGAGGTATTTAAAGTAGTCAGATTCATATACACAAAGCATAATGATGGTTGCCTGGGGAGGGTCCGGAGGGAATGGCAAGTTGTTCAGTGGTTATAGTTTCACTTTTGCAAGATGGAAAAAGTTCTGGAGACTGGATGCACAACAGTGTGAAAATACTTAACATTACTCAACTGTACACTTAAATATTGTTAAGATGGTAAAATTTTTGTTACCTTTATATTTTACCACAATTCAGAATAAACAAAATTTAAAACTGAGCTCGTCTGCCAAAATGATTTCAAAGATCAGTTCCAGAAATACCGAAGCTAGGTTTCCATACTCTTAGTACACCAGAATCATTTTCACACCTCCTCTTCCAGAACCAGCTTCAGTTGCCCGGACAGGCTGAAAACGCGAGGCAGCTTCTGTGCGCAAACGGCTGAGCCAGGGCGCACAACCAATTGCACTTCGTGACACTGCGCTGGATGCTGGATGACAATCTAAACTAACACGGCATTGTGATCGTGTTGGAAATTTTGATTTCCAACAACTTCCCCAGCAATACTCAAACATCTGTTGAGTTCTACGCCCTGCGAAGAAAATAATGGAACAAGACCGGTAGGGCCCGAGCTCACAGTCCAGCGGAGCGGACAGGCGAGAAAATCCACACTGAACGCGTCTACAGCCCTCAAAGCAGACGCCAAGTCAGCAGCTCCGCTCGGGAGGACGTCACAGGCTCTCCCAGCAAACTTATTTTCATCAAAGTAACCCTTCCTATTTTTTATTTTTTCATTTAAAAACATCAAATGAAGGCTGCTGCGGTGCTCGTGGGCCCGCTCCTCCGCGGGCTCCAGCTTCGCTCCGGGGCTCAGCACCCGGCCGAGCCCGGGACTGCAGCCCGGGAGCCCCGGGAGACGCCGGCCCCCGCCGGCCGGCCGCGCACACCTACCCATCCGGACGTGCACGCTGGCGGAGGCCACGCAGCTGCCGTAGTTGAAGTCATCCTCGATCGAGGAGCAGGGGTAGCGCGGGTTGGGGTCGCCCATGGCGGCAGCGGCGCGTCACTCCGGGGCGCACCGAGCCGCGGAGGCCACAGTGACCACAACGGCCTTCCACCTGCTTCCGGGAAGACGCGATCAGCCAGAAGTAGCCGAGCTGCCTCGGTGGGACGAGCCCCGAGCTGCTCGATCGCCTCGCCGAGCAGCCCAGCCAGGCTGAAGTGGCCCCAGGCTCGGAGGAGAGAACCGACTGCATGCCCGCCGTCATCCGAGGGCAGACTTTCCCCAACAGTTTGTGAAATCCTTTCCCCAGCAGAGTTGCTGCAAGTGTTAAGAGAGATAAATGCACTCTTCATCCTTTCACTTCTTCAACAATCGCTCCAGACACACACTTGAGTTCTATTACTTTAATAATAATAACCCCTGCATTTATTGAGCGCTAAAAACCAGACTTTGTGCGTGAAGTAATGCTTAATCCTGAAAGGTAAGTAGGAGCCAACCGGAACGCAATGGTGTGGGCAGGTTCTCAGGGAATCATCTGCAAAGACCACCGAGAGGGCAAAATTCAGTTGGTGTAGGCAACAGATGGCAAGTAGGCTGGATAAATTCCAGATCAGTGTATGCCACTGGTACAGTACACTGCAATAGGTCATGGTCAGAAGCAGGGAAAGGAAGATAGTGCGCTAAGGGAGAGGAGGGAAGCAAATACAGTGGATCAGAATAGTCATGATGTTGCCACTCCAGTACAAACCTGAGCTGTAGACATGCTCAGGCTACTCTCATCCCAAGCTCCCTCCAATTTTTTTTGATGAGTTTACTTTGATCCACCCACATTGACGGACCTCTTTAACCAAAAGGCCCAAAGGCAAGTGGGACTCAGAATAGTTGAGGAAAAGTCTATTCCGAAATTAAATCCTTAATATTATCAGGAGCTTTTGTCAAAAGATCTCACTTCTATAATGACAAGAATGAAAGAAACTTATCTCTTTCTTATATACATTTTAGATGCATATTACTCATTTCAAAAAGCCATAATAATAGGCTTTATTATGTTTTCTTTCATATGTGGAAGCTATTGTAAAACCTAAGACAGGGTGATAGTCAGCTGAGTTTAAGTAATAAACTCACAGTAGCTGAGACTCCACAAAAGCTTGGGGAACCATACCTATGAAGGTGAGGGTAGAAAGGAGGGTGGGAGGGAGAAGAGAGAGGAACAAGAAGGGTTATCAATACAACAGGGAATATTCAACTCCCATTAGAAACCTAGCCATATGCAGGCAGGCAGAGAAACTCGGAAATGTCAACAATTATTATACACGTATATGTTCATTTCAAACTATAGTATGGTGGGATTACAGAGGAGACGTGAGTCTGGGGAATGGATGAAGGTGCGTAGATCTGGGGTAGGATCGACCTCAACTCACTATCTCACTATGTCAATATCCATGTGTGCAAGAATATGTAACAACAATTCCCTCCAACATGTAAGACTATGCCAAACCAATAAAAAACTAGGATTCATTATAGAAGAAAAACTAGAGATGAACTGGGAACTCATAATTTTAATGATTAAAGACAGCATGAACAAACCCTGTTTGATCCCCTATTCTTATCAGTTATGAAAAATAAATTCCAGGTAGATGGTGCATCTAAATATGAAAGACAAAACAATAAAACAAAGAAAATTATATAGGAGAATGAATATCTTTATAATTTGGGGAAAGGCAAAGGTTTCTGAAAACAGATACAAAATAGCATTTAGTCTGAAAGGAAAAGATTGGCAAACTATATTAAAATTGGGAACTTCTTGTAGTCAAAATGTATAAGAAAGTAAAAAGGAAGCCACAGAATGGGAAAAAATATTCACTACACATATAATCTACAAAGGTTTCTGCCCACAGTATAAAAACAATTGTTTCAAATCCAGACCCCCTCCTCAAAAAAAGACAGGCAGTCAATAGAAATAAATGAAGAGAATTTTGGAGCAGGTACCCTCCACACACACACAAAAGAGAAGCCAAATGGCTAAGAAACATATGAAAATGTTTATCTTCATTAACTGTTTGAGAAATGCAGATAAATGTCAAAATGAGATATCTCTACCCACTAAATGATTAAAATGAAAAGACTGACAATATCAAATGTTGGCATGACTGATGATTAACTAGAATTCTAGCCAGTGCTGACATCGTTGGTGGTGACCTGTGGTATTGGACAGACCCTGCACTCAGAAAGACCTTGTACCTGGTTTAATACTCAACTATTTCCGTTTTAAAATTCTTAATCACTTTGTTTTGGACCTGGATTTTATAAGTGTAGTCTGAGAGCAATCCTTATAGCATGAGCTCGCATAGAAGAGGGCTGCACTTTATGGATCCACTGCCAACCATTTGCATTTTGGTATTCAAGATGCTCTGCAAGCACAGAATTTTGTGACTGACCATGCATGGGAGTCAAGCTGGACTCCAAGCACATCACATCTACAACTGAGTGAAGGGAGAGTGGGGGAAGATGCTGACAGCCCATAGAAGCAGAATGCAGAAGTCAATAATGTTCTAAGGAATATTAGTGACCAAGAAATCTAATCGTATCCTTTTATGTTTGTGTTCTCTTCTTGTACTAGCCAAGCACTTAGACTAAAAACAAAGATAGAAGAAAAAGGAAAAATAGGCAAGCTTAGTTCCTTTTCTTTTCAGTCCACCCTGATCAATGAGCTAAAGGAAGAGATGTTGTTATAATGTGCACACATCAACAAGTGAAATAATATAATTGAGTTTTGTGCAGCATTTTCAAAGTTCTTGTAAAAATGAACTACATATGCATACATAAATTATGAGATTCACAGCACATTACAGTGACACAGTGAAATCGATGTTCATAGCAGCTCAGTTTACAATAGCTAAATTATGGAAACAACCCAGATGTCCCTCACTGGAAGAATGGATCCAAAAACTGTGGTACATACATACCATGGAGTTTTACTCAGCAATTAGAAACAATGATATTGCAGCCTTTGAAGGTAAGTGTATGGCTATGGAAGAAATGATACTGAGTAAAATCAGCTTTACCCAGAGAACCAAGGGTCGAATGTCTTCACTCATCTGTGGAGGTTGGAGCTAGACCCTGGCCATTGAGAAAGGAGGTCTATTATCATGTTTTAAATCTGGGTAAGATGTAATGTCATACAACCTAAGGCATTTGTAGAAACGTATTGGGAAGGAGGGGGGAGGGATAAGGGTGGGTAATTGGGGGGCTCTTGGGGGTAAATCTAATTTTCAGAATTTATATATATTATATTATTTTGTTAGAAGCTTGTTTGATTGTTAAACAAATAAATTTCTGA
Source organism: Aplodontia rufa (assembly GCA_004027875.1). Lineage (NCBI taxonomy): Eukaryota > Metazoa > Chordata > Mammalia > Rodentia > Aplodontiidae > Aplodontia > Aplodontia rufa. The sequence goes on from PVKS010000164.1 coordinate 122,799, forward strand.
ATAAAATAAATAAATAAATAGATAAAATACCATAGCTTCCTCATTTCCCCCCCAAAAAATTATGAGATTCAAATAGTGTAATTTTTGTGGTTACATATGTGAGCTAAATGCTCCTTTATACTTACAATTAAAACTAGCATTGCAGGACAGAAAGATCAATGGTAAAATCTGTGCTAATAATTTTTAAAAATACTTTTTTCTTTAATTTAGGACATTAAATAGCAAGTAAAGAAATATGGCAAATAAAGACACTGCAAAAGAAAAGAATAAGTTATCTTTTAATGTCTATAACAGGGCTTTTCCGGCCTGCTTTTTGAGCAAGAGTTCCCACATTTTCTTTTCCTTTTTTTTAAAGAGAGAAACAGGATGTTGTGGGGCTGGAGCAGTGGCTCAGCGGTTACAGTGCTGGCCTGGCACGTGCAAGGACGTGGGTCCAAACCCCAGCACCACATACACAACAAAGTGTTGGAGCAACAAAAGCCACATGAAAAATTAAATAAAATGGATTCTCTCTTTTTCTCTCTCGCTCTCTAAAAAATAAAAATAAAAGGTGGGGGGGCAGTGAGAGAAAGAGAGAATCCATTTTATTTGGTTCTTCATCTGGTCTCACACACTTAGTTGTGTAAGTGGTGCCAGGGTGCTATCCTGGATTCTTGCTCGGGCCAGGCAAGTCCACTAACTGCTGAGCCACTGCTCCAGCTCCCACATTTTCATTTTGCACTGTGTCCCTTTAGTTTTAACTGGCTCTGATAGTGGGAGCATAAAATGGAGCCAACCCTTTGGAAAATTATTGGCAGTATCTTCCAAAGATGAACATACTTTACAGATTCTGAGTCAGCAATTCCATTCCTAGGTGGAATACATGCCCAACAGAAATGCCTGTTCAGGTTTACAGAAGACGCATCCAAAAATATGCATGCAACATCATTTACAATTGCTAAAAACTAGAACCCACTAAGGGGTCCATCATCAGAGAAACTTTTAAATTATGATATATATTTATATAATTATGTACCTTAAACAGTGAAAATCTTGCAAACTTAATGCAGAGCAAAAGAAACCAGATATAAAGAAAGCATACTGTACAATATCATATAAAGTTAAAAAGTAAACAAAATTAATCTATGGTTTTAGGCATCATGAAATTGTTTCTCTTTGGGGAGAAGAAAGGGGTAATAATTGAGTGGAGGATCTTAGAAGGACTTCTGGGATTCTGGTAATGTTCAGTTCCCTGTCTGATTCCATATGTTCACTTTATAACACTGTAGTAAGCTGTTTATACTCAGGATTTGTGTGCTATTTGGTATATTTTAAATTTTAAAGTCATTTTTTAAAATTGAAAAAAATTGCTCCCTCTCCTTTTAGATAAGAATGTTATCTTGTGACAAAGAATTTACTTATAGACACGGAATCCAATTGTTCTTCTATTTCTTCTGAAGTTATAAGTTCAAAGAAAGTATTTTGTAAACATAATCACTGATCTAAAATAAATTTTAGTAATTGTAAAGACCTGTGTGCTTCCTCTTCCTTCTGTCTGTTCCCCTTTCTCTTCTCCTTTTCATCTGATGTTTGTTCCACAAATCCTTTGTTAGAATATATTGTGGACTATTCTGACATAATTCTGTTCTTTTCCCAGTATTGGCTGGAAAACACATACTTTTTTGTGTTTGTTTTTGCTTTTGGATAATAATCTGTATTCAGTACTAAAGGTAGAAGATATTTAGACTGCAACTGTCTTTACAATTTTTTAAATTGTTAGAGTTTTATCTATAATTCAATTTTAAGGGCCAGAGTAGTGGAGATCTGTGAGTATCATGGATTAATAAAAAGAGCCCGAGCTTTTAGAGTTAACTAAGTTTGAATCTAAAACCTAACTCACTTTCAAGCACCTAAACCAATATTTCCAAGGATAGGTTTTCTCCAATGTAAAATAAAAATTTGAATATGTAAACTGCAGAGCTGCTGGAGTATTAACTGAAACACTACGTAAAATCCTCAACTGTTATAGGAGGTACTCAATAAAGGTTACCTTTCTCCCTCACTGAATCTTACAATATAGATAGGAATGATAGCTGTTGAGGAATGAGGAGAATGCCAGAAGGAAAATGTCAGAGGAAAAGAGAGGGTGAGAGGCGCAGTGGTAGGAATGAATACAACACCATGAAATGGACTCAAAGAATCTTTTCTAAGGGAGAGCCCCTGACAACTTTTGAAGAAATAATGTAATGAAAACTCTGTTTAATATAGATGTGTTTGGAGATAAAATTAATTTGGGAGATAACAGAGCTGGAAAGACTACATCGTTTTATAGTTAGCTAGGCCACAATTTTCTTGTCCATAAAGTGCAGATAGCACTGATATCTTCTTCAGGGAGTACTCATGTGGTAATGAATGTATTGTATAATAAAATATATATTAGATTTTTCTCTCTGATTTCTTGTGCAGTACTTCAAAAACCTTTGGGATTTCTGGAGTGATAAGAGTGGTTTTTTTTGTTATTTACAATGAGCCCTGTTCCACTGTATTTGAATCTAGCTAATGATGTGATTTGTGCTGAGCTCTTTCGTAGTTTCAAGAAAGGGGCTGACCATGCCAGAACGACCAAGCATATGATCTGAGCATTGGAAAAATCAACCACACCCTCCTGAACATTGAGTTCAATCACATGTTCAGCAATTAATCATGGAACAAATCCCTCACAGGTACTTAGGAATGACTGTGTGGCACTTTCCTGATTCATGTGAGTCATTCTAATGAATTATCAAATTTGGAGGGGCTCATGGGGGATTCAAAACTTATATTTGTTGTCCTTGTCTGTTTTCCGTTGCTATAATGAAATACCTAAGGCTGGGAGCTTTGTAAAGAAAAGAGGTTTATTTAGCTCACTGTTTTGGAGGCTGAAAGTCTAAGGTCAGGCAGTCCCATCTGGTCAGCCTCTGGTAAGGACATTCTGGCTATGTCATAACAGGCTGGATGGCATCATAGGTGGGAGCACATGTTAAAGTAGCAAGTAGCATATGTGGAAAAGATCACATGGTGGGAGAGAGAATAAACCAAGGAAGCCAAACCCTCATTATTACAACCTACTCTATCAATAACTAGTTCAGTCCTGCTAGAGGTAAAACAGTCTCTGAGAGAAAAGCATTGATCCCTTGTAAGGGTGGGACCCCAGTGACCTAATTACATTCCACTAGGCCCCACCTTTTAAAAGTCCCATCTCCCAACACTGCCACATTGGGGACCAATACTCATCATGAGTTTTGTGGGGACAAACATTTTCAAACCATAGCAGCTGTCCAAGGAGAGGAACAGTTAGCTTGGAGGTTCCAAACAATTTCAACTAGGGGCAGCCTCTTGGGACTGAGCCATTTACTTGAGGGATCTGCATTGGATGAGGGCCTATCTTAATGCAATATAACCTCATCTTAACTGATGTGTCTGCAAAGACCCTATTTCCCATTCAGGTCACATTCAAAATTACTGAGTATTTTCTAATATTCCTTGTACTTACAACTGCATTCCACTATTCTGAAAATTTGAAAGAAAAATAAAAACTTGTAATCTGGTTTCTTGTGTGGTCTCTCTTTCTCTCTCTCTCTCTCTGTGTATGTGTGTGTGTGTGTGTGTATGTGTGTGTGTGTGTGTGTGTGTGTGTGTGTATTTCACAGTTCATCCCACAGCATAGAAATGGTAACTTTTCAACTGGATCTTAAAGGGTATAAGTAGGTTTTCACCAGCAGGAAAGTCTATAAAAATTCCACCATAAATTAATCAGTGTACACAAATTGGAAAGGACATAGACACATATGAGTGATAATAAAAAAATAAAACTCAGCATCTTGTTAGAAACAGACACTTAGAACAATGTCTGATCCAGTAGGTACTCAGTATATTCTGAATATATTAATCATACATGGAAACAGAGTGCTGTTGGCCCTTGTGACCAGAAACAAGGAAGTTGATTTTCTATGATATGGTCAGTTTGTAGCACACTGATTTGAGATGAAATCAAGGAATCTGAAAAAAAAAAAAAAGGAAATTTGAATGGAATTGTTCAATAGATAGTGGAGACAGGAGTTGAGAAGGTAATCTTCAGAGGACAGGGCAGAAGACATGGATTTGAGAATGGTCCACTTAGAGCTATAGATGAAGAAGGAGAATACAGGAAACCTCTAAGGCTAGGAGATGAAGATAAAGAATTCAGCCTGTGACATGCAGCGCAGGCCAGAGGAAGAGCTTGTTAAAAAGAAGAAGAAGATATCATCAGTAACGTCAAAAGAATGTATTTAATATCATCTTGGGGGATGGAAAAGCAAAGATTCAAGAAAGATGGTATAATAAGGGACTAATGCTATGTCATTTCCAGAATAATCCCATTGATCTGAAAAATTACTAACATTTTAAAACTAAATGTTACCATTTTCATATATAATATGAAATATGTATATACAATATGTCTACTATTTTCATATATTCTATTTCCTCATTATCGAGGAAGCAGATTGCAAGTTTTTATTTTTCTTTCAAGATTTCAGAATAATGGAGTAAAGTTAGTGTGAAAAGCACAAGGAATCATAACCCCTGCAGACGGCCAGAAGATATAGAGAACTAATTCCCAAGTGTTAGGGTGCCTGCTCCGAAGCCTGGCGCTGTATCGGAGTTTCTTGAACTTACTTGCAGAGGGTTTCTTATGGACTGAATGTTTGTGCTCACTCCACCTCGCCCTGGTCCCACCCAAATTCATATGTTGAAGTCCCTAACCCAACGTGTGACTGTATTTGGAGACAGTGCTTCTAAGAAGTAATTAAGGATAAATGAGGTCACAGGGTCACATAGGACAGTGACTTAAGAAGAAGATAGAGGCAGGGCATGATGGTGCAGGCCTGTAATGCCAGCAACTCAGGAGGCTGAGGCAGGAGGATCTCCAAGTTCAAAGCCAGTCTCAGCAACTTAGTGATGCTATGAGTAACTTAGTGGGATCTTGTCTCAAGATAAATAAAAAGGGCTGGGGATGCGGTTCAATGTTTAAGCACGGCTGGGTTCAAATACTAGTACATAAGAAGAAGAAGGGATGGAGGAGGAGGAGGAGGGGAAAAGGAGGAGGAGAAGAAAAAAAAGAGCTTGCTTACTCTGTATTCACACATGCACAAAGGAAAGGCCACATGGAGGCCTACTTATAGGAGGCCATCTAGCTGGGCCTAGCGGATCAGGAGGCTGAGGTAGGAGGATTGCAAGTTTAAAGCCAGCCTCAGCAATTTAGTGAGCCCCTGAGCAAGTTAGTGATACTGTTTCTCAAAATAAACAATAAAAACAATGAAAAATAAAAATAGGCAGGTGATATTGCTCAGTGGTTAAGCAGCCCAGGCTCAATCCCCAGTACCTTAAAAAAAAAAAAAAAGTCATCTAGAGGTTAGGAGCAAAGCCCTAACCAGAAATTGAAGCCTGACAACACCTCAATCTTAGACCATAGCTTCCAGAACTGTAAGAAAATATATTTACATTATTTAATCCATGCAGCCTGTGATAATCTGTTATGGCAGCCTCTGTAGACTAATACAGGGTTTACTAGGGAGACTCACTCAAAAAAAAAAAAAAGAAAAAATCAATTCTTCAAGGAGGAAAATACAGAAGATTTGTGTTCACAACATGCCAAAGAAATTTTGGAAATCTTGAATGAAATTTTTATTTTGTAAGAATTTTTTAAAGTATATTTTTCCAACCAATATTGCACCTTGAATTCTTATAACCAGTGGTGGTTGTGTCATGAGGAGTAACGGTGCACAGTATTATTGTTTGGCAGTATAAAAGGATCTTGGCTCTGATTTTTAAAAGAGTGCAAGTAGCAGGATTTGGGGTTTTTGTTTTTGTTTTTTATAGCTACACTAAGGTACATGGGTGCAGAGCCAAAACTACTTGGAAAGCTAGATTTAATCAAGATGGTAGTGGACTTTACAGAGAAGGAGAAAAGTGAAGAAATAAATAGGGTGGGGACAGAGAAGAGGCAGCATGATTTTGAATTCAATATCCTAATAAAGGGGAAGGGTTGTTTAAGTCAGAGTACTAGAGGGACAGATCTTGAAGGACAGGAGGTGTGGTCAGAGAGTAGACTCATGAAAAAAGAAGTTATGGAGAGGATGAAGTAATTGATAATGACAAGTCCTAGGGGTGTAATCATTGGCATGAGTGGCTGAAGCAGGGAATAGAGTGGAGCTCAAGGTCACTGGAGGACAGGAGTCCAGGAATTGAGAAGCTAGAGTAGTGAGAAGTTCATCGTCTATTCTATATGTATGTTAAATCACCAAGCATTCTTACATAAGTACTGGAGAGAGTGAGGGTAAGTAATGAACTATGTGTCTAAAAACAAGGAAGAGGAATGAAGGTGGGAGAGAACAGTTGGGGGACAGCAACAGTGAAGAGCAGTGAGTGCTATAACTCATGACCAAGTGTTGAAAATGCAAGCGTAGTTTTAGGATAGGGAGGACACCTGATCTGATAATACTGCCAATACCGGAAATGTAGATTTCACATAATCTAGCTTTCACGTAAAATCCGTGATTCTGGTGAACTAGAAGCTCTGGCAAAGCAGATATTTCTGTCTTCTTCCCTCACTGTTACAATTTGGATCTTAACAGTCCCCAAAGGCTCACATGCTAAAGGTTTGCTCACCAGCTTCTGGTGTTACAGGACCATGGTGGATCCTTTAGGAGTTGGCGGAAGGAAGTTAGGGTCATTGGGGACACACCCTTGAAAGGGATATTGGGACTCTAGCCCCCTTTTCTGTTGACTTCCCAGCTTCCTTGAAGTGAGTAGCCTTCTCCACCACATACTCCCACCATGATGTTATGCCTGGCCATAATCCCAGATAAAAAGGGGCCAAGCAACCTTGGACTAAAATCTCTAAAGTCAAATCACGAGCCAAATTAAATCGTTCCTCTTGTAAGTTGTTTAAGCCCTGCATTTTGTCATGCAGAAAGCTGATGAACACATTCACCTTCAGTGGCTTCCCGGTTCATCTGCATATTTGAGTTTGCCTCCCCTGTTCTAGAAACTCAAGACTTACCAAATTCAGTACTTGATTGTGTTTTGCCTCTGTTGCTCAGCATATTCAGGTAACTCCTTTGAGTAATATAGAATTTCATAGGTATGTATAATTTGACAATAAAACCTTAGTCACAGGGCTGGAGCAGTGGCCCAGTGGTTAACAAAACTTGCCTGAAGTGCACAATGACTCAGGATTGAACACCAGCACCACATACACAGCTAAGTGTCAAAAATCAGATGAAAAAATAAACTAAAATTGATTCTCTCACTCTTTTCCTCTTCTCTCTTTAAAAAACAAACAAACAAACAAACAAACAAACATAATTTGGATGAAAGTGTGTGGGAACTTCTGCCCAACCAGCACTGGCTTCACCAATTTTCAGGTATGTTTTTATGGTATACTTTTGGGAACTTCAGGTCGGAGTGTGAAATGCTAGTTTATTATCATTGTTAATCTCTAGGGGGAGCTATCTATTCCCATAGATCTGAGATATTTCAAATAGGTGGTGATACTGTTCAGTTGATGGACTTCTCTTCCAGTCTTTAAAGTTGAGACTTTTCTTACTTTTGAAGCTTTTGTTTTTCATTAGCATTGTATCATGTATATGTTGGGGTTTACAATATAAACAGTAGATTTCAAAACAATAATTTTTAAAAACTCCATGTTGAAAGTAAAAGGAAGATGATGTGAAGCATTTTGAGGAAGGAAACAGTGGTCAAAGTTTCATCAAGGAAGCCCAGGGAGAAGGAAATATACTAAAACCAAATAGTAGTATAGAGGAGGAGCCGCATTTTGAAACACAATTTTACTCTGATATGTGTCTCTCGTTTTTATGTTGTTGAACTCTACATTCAGCTTCCCCAGCAATCACTCTATGCATGTAGGATTTCGTGTTTAAATTTGGTACGAGTTGGGAGGAAAATGTGCCAAAAAACTTGGAGTGGCTGTCTTCAGCCCAGTAGGGTCATGAGTGATTATTTTCTTCTTTCACTTTTTCTGGGTTTTCTAAGTGTTCCTAAAGAACATGCATCTCTTTGGACGGAAAGCCTGGCGTGGTGCTGCATGCCTATCAACTCGGAAGGTTGAGACTGCAAGATCACAATTCAAGGCTAGGGTCACCAATTTAGTTAAGCACTAAGCAACTCTGAGACCTTGTCTCAAAAACTAAAAAGGGATAGGAGTGTGGCTTGGTAAAGCGCTGCTGGGTCAAATCCCCAGTTCCAAAAAAGAAAAAGAAAAGAAAAAAGAAAGGAAGGAAGAAAACGACGTTTAAAAGGCAGATTTCATGATTATCCAGGCCAGAAGACAGCTCATCCCCGGGAAGAAAGAGCGGGTGGTAAGCGCACAAGAAGTCTCCAGGTCCTGGTCTTTCTCCAGCGCGCACTCTTTGGCTGGTCTCTTCAATCACAACCCAAACCCTGAATAAAAGAACGGTTCAAAACAGGAAGCCAACGCAGGAGGGAGAGCCAGAGGCTCGGAAACCCCGCGGCCAAGCCCGAGGTCCGCAGGGCATCTCTGGGGAGCGGCTCTTTGCGTCACGTGGGGACCGCCTCTGGTGGGGCCCTGGCACGGCGCGTTCTGAGATCTTGGCCGCCGTCGTGGAAGCAGGATTTCCGCGGTTGTGCAACTGCGCGAGGTGCCCTGGAGACGCCCGGGCTCCGCATCCCTCCACACCTCGCCCCGGGTGTCCGGCAGCCGAGCCATGGACGGGCGCTGCGGAGCCCGCGGCGCGCTCTCCGCGCACACGCTCCTGTTCGACCTGCCGCCCGCGCTGCTGGGCGAGCTGTGCGCGGTCCTGGACAGCTGCGACGGCGCGCTGGGCTGGCGCGGCCTGGGTGAGTGCGCGGTGGCGCGGGGCGCGGAGCGGCCCGCTGCCGGCCCGGGCGCTTCCCACCAAAACCCGCCCCTTCCTCTCGCCGGGAAGCGTTCATACCCCAAGACCCGCACACTCGCTTCCCTTCCCGTTCAAAGATCCTTGGGGTGTCTGCTGCGTTACCAAGTGAACTTGGGAAAGATACCGCAAGGCAGCATCTTAAGTTCAACTATTCCTGCCTTATTCGGTTCGTGGCCTTCTAAGAAGGCATGTATGGTGTCTACTTATCGTTGCAGTCAAACCGGAATAGAATTTTCACATGCGATCATTTTGAGGGCTTTAAGGTATTTGCCCTTTGGTGTTTACAGTGCGCTCCTGAGCCCCCAATGAGTGAAATCCAAAGTAAATTACTGTTTGTAATTAGCTAACGTGACTCTTAAATATATCATGCTTATTGAACAATCAAGTGGAATGGAAGTTTTTACGCTAAAGTATGGCTTTTATTTTAAACTAGAAAAATAGGTTTCACAGCCCCATTTTATGCAGCCATTGGAAAGTTGAGCCTGTTGGAAGTGTTGAGTGTAATCATCAGAAATAATTCAGACAAAAATCTTTCTTTGTGCAGGCGTTTTGGGTTAGATTTGATATCTTATGCTATCACATTTATTGTTTTTTTTTAAGATAGAAGGACAGTGAGTGAGACAGAGAATCAATTTTTATTGAGTTTTTCACATGGCTTTCGTTGCTCTTACACTTAGGTGTGTAAGTGGGTGCTGGGCTTTGAACCTGTGTACTTGCGCATGCTGGGCAAGCCCTGTAACTGCCGAGCCACAGCTCCAGCCCCACATTTATTGTTAATTGAAAATAAATACAATTATGTAAAAACAGCTCTCCTTGTCTAAATTGCTATTCTTACCAAGAATAGCATAAAACCTGTGAGGGGAACGTTTTCTTGGTTGTGGATAAACCATGTGGCCACATTTTCTGGGACTGTAGCATTGGACTTCTGGTTATGTAAAAATTGTTTATATATTTTAAATTGTATGATTTTAAATTATGGCCCTTCACTAAAAATCTCAGAAAAAAAGATTCTTGACTCTTGATTTCTGGAAAACAGATTTCCAGTGTACATTTGAAAGATAAGATCCCTCCCCCACCCCATAATTTTTAGCTAGGTCATGGCATAGGATATATACATATATATCTCCTAAATGCCTCCCTAAAGCATAGCACTTCTGGCTTGAAAAAACAACACACACACATATATATAATTTCCCACAGTCATTGAATTTGTGAAGGAAAAATGTTTTAGTTCAGTGTACAAATAGTGAATAGGGCCAAGTAGATATCATAAATGAATGAAGCAGGTTGGTGGAGACAATGAAAATGTAAAAACCTATATCCTATCTAAAAGGTGCAGTCAGAACTCAGTATGTGGTCATTGCTGCTTCCCAGCAAGTGCAGCCCAATTTGCTGGATTCTTTCTCTTTCTCCACAGCATTGAAATCTAAATATTCATGCTTTAAATGGCTGTCTTATATAACCTCTCCAGTTGCCCTGTAAGTCCGATGCAATCATCAGGACCAATGTTTTAACAGGTAAGGACACTGGAACTTGCCCAAATTCAAACAGCCACAAGTGGCAGAGCTAGGACTTAAGCCATAGCAGTGGATGCAAGGCTTGTGCCCTTAACCACAGCCACTCCGCACTTCCCCCTTCTGCTGTGCTCTTCTGTGCTGCATCTAACAGCCTCCCTGAAGCATAGCTTTTCTGTCTTGAAAAAACAATTCAGTGAACTGTTCAAACATACTGCCATCTTTTACTTGGCTGTGGAAATAAATGAAGACAGCTCAACTGAGCACAAGAAAGGCTGTCTATTCGGAGCAAAGCAAGCAGCCATCATTACTTCTATTTGACAAAAAAGCGAGCAGCGGAGTGGGAAGGCTTCAGGAATGTCCGATTGCAGGTTGCTGGCATGAGGAAGCTGCAGGCAGGCTAACTGGAAGTGAGTATCCTCTGTGATTGTTTAGGTGTGCACTATTTGGTTTTCTGTGGTTGGTCTTAAGCTGAAACTAGGAGAAGAAATTAAATAAATTGTCAGTGATCAAGTCCTGGCAGTTTGGGGCCAATTGCTACACTGTTTGGCTCCCAGAGGTCATTGCTAAAGATAATAGTGTTGGACTGGTTATTGTAGATACCAGGTTGGCTTCTTGAGCTTGAGTTGATACTCAGTATAGATACTTAAGATATCTTTTTTTTTTTCAAGAGAGAAGGACAGTGAGAGAGAGGGAAAGACAGAGAGAATCAATTTTTATTGAGTTTTTCACATGGCTTGCATTCCTCTGACACTGTTGTGTATGTGGTGCTGGGGTTTGAACCCGTGTATTCGTGCATGCCAGGCAAGCCCCGTAACCGCGGAGCCACCGCTCCAGCCCAGATACTTAAGATATATTTACATATACTCTGGACACTATCTTCTCTCAGAAGATGTTTACTCTTTGATGTTCCAGCTGCATTGCACCGTCTGGAAGTTATGCTTGCCGACTGTCTGAACCTCATAGCTTGAATTGAGGAGCTACTCACCAAGTGTTGACTCAGCACTAGGGAAGTCTGCCCATTCAGGGTGTCCAGGGCAACTGAGTTAAACTTGCTGCATTACCCTATTGGCACAATGAAGGAAGAAAGTGGGGATGGGGTGCAGGTAGGGAAAACTTGACCTTTGAGAGGGAATCGAACAGTGATGGAAGGCTGAATGAGGAAGCTGTGCTGGGGAGGCAGAGTGCATGCTCAGCATGGAAGAGGCCCTGGTGCTGGGATTTGAACTTGCGTCCTCATGCATGCCGGGCAAGTGCCATAACCACCAAGCCAATGCTCCAGCCCCTGTACCAACTTTCAAATAGAAAAATGCCCCATTCACTCCTGGAGCAGCTGATTCAGTAAGTGTGGATGGAGGGTCCAGCATCTTTTGTTGCATGCCAAACCCCGTAAGTATGAATCTGATGCACGGCCTGATTTGGGAATCATCAGGGCAAATTCTCATCTATTTCACTTAATTCTTTATATCTTTAATAATATTTTATGTATTATTCTTCAAATCACTTCATCAAGTTTTGTTATTAAAAGTAGCATGATCCCAATGTAATACCAGGTTGATGTTGGTGACTTTATGACTTTGTAATAAAAGCAAGAGCCCTAATTGCAAAATATTATTTACTTCATAGACATACAACTGGCATGTGTGACTAAGTGTTGGAGCAACAAAAGCCACATGAAAATTAAATAAAATTGATTCTGTCTTTCTCTCTCTCTCACTGTTCCTCTCTCTTTAAAAAAATGAATGAATGAATTCAGTAAGTAGGAATAGCTCACTCTATAAAACCTTGTAGCACTTATGATATGCTAAAGGAAAAGTCATTTTACAGATTCTATATAAAGGGTGATATTTAATTATATTTTTCTAAACAAAGGAAATAAAATTGCATAAATTATTAATTTCCTTAAATCAATTTAAATGTAAAATCACCTTATATGTACATTTTAGCATTTAAAAAAATTTAAAATAATGTCAGTAATAATAATAGCTGCCACCTATGAAGTACTTATTATTTGCCAGACCTTGTGCTAAGTATTTACATGGATTATCTATTTATTTATCACAAAAATTCTCTGAGGTAGATACATTTCCTGTTTCAGTTTTATTGATGGGAATTTAAGCAACTTGCCTTAAGTCACAGTCTACTAAATGACAGACTGGGATCTAATCAGGTAGTTGGATTTCAAAGCTTTTGTTTTTTTGTTTTTTAATATGGCCCTTATTTTTTAGAATGACTTTAGATGTACAGAAAAATTTAGAAGTTGGTATAAAGAGCTTTCTCGTATATGCTCATACATACTCTGTACTGTTTCTCCTGTTATTATTAGCATCTTCCATTAGTTTAGTGCAGTTGTTAAATATTGACACTTTATTAACTGAGGTTCATACTTTATTTGCACTTCCTTCTTTTTTGACATAGTGTCCAGTCTTTGTTCCAGGATTCCAGCCAGGATACCACATTACATTTAGTTGTATCCTTCATCTCCTCTTGACTATAATGATTTCTTAGACTGTCCTTGTTTTTGATGATCTTGACAGTTTTGAAAAGAACTGGGATTTCAGCTGGGATTTGTCTGATGTTTTTCTTCTTAGTAGACAGGTGATGGATTTTTGGGGTGAAGACCATAGTGGTAAAGCAACCTTTTAGTCAAAGTGTATCAAAGTTTCTTAGCGTATATGTGAATATCACTGTTGCTGTTAGGTATTATCTGTCAGGTATCTACAGCGTAAGATGACTCTTTGTTCTCCTCTTTCCATATTGTACTCTTTGGAAGGAAGTGTAGCCCCTGTCTAAAGAATAAAGAGATACATTTCTCTCCCTGAAGGTAGAGTAGAGCCTGTTTTATTGAACACTATGCCACTTCTCCCATCTTTCAACGTTCTCGTTAGATCTTACTTCTACTCTAATCTACCATTTCGTTTCTCTGTTCCCCTAAATGGTAAAATTCCTCAAAAGGGCTATTTATAGGCCAGTCCCTTTTTTCGTTCGTGAAGCTTCTCCAATCAGGCTTTCATTCCTCTCTGCTCCCCTTGAAATTCTTCCTCACCATGGCTAAACCCAATGGTCATTTTGAAGTGGGACAAAGGAGGCTCCAGACACCAGAGAAGTGTTCAGGAAAACAGATTTAATAAATGCTGCAGCATTTAGACCTGAGCAAATTCTGCCCTTCTGGTGGTTATAAAACAGAATACTGAGCAATTTATACCTTCAGGAGGTTGTAATCGATTACGGAGAGTACAAAGATAAGGAGCACATTCATCTGCAAGACAGCATCAATCAGTAGTTTCCCAAGGGAAGGGTGAGAAAGGCCAGGGCTAAAGGGTCTCCACAAAGGCTCTCACTCTGCCAGAACTCAGGAGGGAAACTCAGACAAACAGATTCCTCATTATATAGTTTCAGGGAGATCCTCTACCACAATTTCTCAATCTTATTTGATCATTTGAAGCACATTCTTTACTTCTAGAACATTATAGTTTCTGATATGTATATACATTTTCTTACAGATTCTTCTTTATCTTTCAGAGTACTCCTGGACTGGGCTTAGTCCATTGACTTCTTCTGTATACATGCTATAACCACTACCTTGAAAATTACATCTACAGGCCAATAACTCCCAAATTTCTAGCCTGACTCTCCTTCAATGTTAACCTCCTCTATCTATTTGCCAACTTGAAAATATCTCCAACTTAACATTCTAGAAATGCCTAAATAAATGATAGCTATGGTTGCTCTTAAATATAATGGAAAAACCTGGGGAAGTGGGGCATAGCAATGGTGTGCTAGTATTCCTATCTCCCCACAACCCCGCCAGCATCTGTTATTGTTTATATTCTTCATCTTTGGCAATCTGACTGAAATGAGGTGGAATCTTAATGTAGTTTTGATTTGCATTTCTCTGATTACTAGTTATTTAGAACGTCTTCTCATGTGTTCTTAAATTCTCTCCTAGAGATTTATGTGAGGTCCTTACCTGGTTCTAGCATTGAGAGAACAAAATAGATGGAGAGACACCCGAGAAAACATGCATAGTTACTCCTTCCTCTGGCTACAGAATGAATCTTACTCAGATACAGGGTCAAAAGTGCACATGAGCCTAAGCCTAAGCATGGCTAAGTATTATTTCTTGTGCAATTTATTCATTACAGAATGTTTATTCTTACAGTTCAGTATGAGGAATAGACCTAACTTAGATTTTTTTAAGTCTAATTTTATTTTTATTTTTTTGGAATTAAAGCTATATTTAATTTTAAAAGTTGTTTTTAAAAGTTGCCTAATTTGTAGAAAGATATGTTTACGTTATCCAAAAACAAACTTTGTAAGAATACTGTGTTAATTTCTTAAGGGTTTGGCATGTGGTCATATGCAAATACAAAGATTCCAAATAGGGGTGTGTTGCGTTATTCTAAAAAATCCCTTCAGAGACATATTTGCATACGATTTCTGCAACTGAATTCCCCAGTGGTTAGCACTACCTAGATAGCCCTGCACTCTGAAAACAGCCTCCAAGGTCCTTTGAGCATATACTAATAGCAATTAAGTAATGATTATTTTTGTTGCATCAAATTGGAGCTATTGTGCATAATTTGGTCTAATCAAATTATACATTTTATGGATGCTAAGAATACTTGGTATTTGTGTTTCTATTCAGAATACATCATCCTTAGAGAAAAGCTTTTAAGGTTGTGCCATGAATCACCAGTTAGAGAGAAAGCATAATTCATCTCCTATAGTGACGGCAGTCCACTCACGTGTGCAGCATCCGTTTTAACTGAGTTTTGATCACTGAGAACTGCTTTTAGAAAAACAGTAGTCTGGGGCTGGAGTGGTGGCTCAGCAGTTCCGGGCTTGTCTGGCATGCTCGAGGATGTGGGTTTGAACC